>OZ020509.1:35340069-35456914 GCA_963971375.1 Platycheirus rosarum | reverse complement strand
TTTATATTTATATTTATATTTTATATTTATATTTATATTTATATTTATATTTATATTTATATTTATATTATATTTATATTTATATTTATATTTATATTTATATTATATTTATATTTATATTTATATTTATATTTATATTTATATTTATATTTATATTTATATTTATATTATATTTATATTTATATTTTATATTTATATTTATATTTATATTTATATTTATATTTATATTTATATTTAATATTTATATTTATATTTATATTATATTTATATTTATATTTATATTTATATTTATATTATTATATTTATATTTATATTTATATTTATATTTATATTTATATTTATATTTATAATTTATATTATATTTATATTTATATTTATATTTATATTTATAGGTATATTTATATTCATATTTATATTTATATTTAATTTATATTATATTTATATTTATATTTATATTTATATTTATATTTATATTTATATTTATATTTATATTTATATTTATTTTTATATTTATATTTATATTTATATTTATATTTATATTTATATTTATATTTATATTTATATTTATATTTAAATTTATAATTATATTTATATTTATATTTATATTTTATTTATATTTATATTTATATTTATATTATATTTATATTTATATTTTATTTATATTTATATTTATATTTATATTTATATTTATATTTATATTATATTTATATTTAAATTTATAATTATATTTATATTTATATTTATATTTATATTTATATTTATATTTATATTAATATTTATATTTATATTTATATTTATATTTATATTTATATTTATATTTATATTTATATTTATATTTATATTTATATTATATTTATATTTATATTTATATTTATATCTATATTTATATTTATATTTATATGTATATTTATATTCATATTTATATGTATATTTATATTTATATTTATATTTATATTTATATTTATATTTATATTTATATTTATATTTATATTTATATTTATATTTATATTTATATTTATATTTATATTTATATTTATATTATATTTATATTTATATTTATATTTATATATTATTTTTATATTTATATTTATATTTATATTTATATTTATATTTATATTTATATTATATTTATATTTATATTTATATTTATATTTATATTTATATTTATATTTATATTTATATTTATATTTATATTTATATTTATATTTATATTTATATTTATATTTATATTAATATTTATATTTTATATTTATATTTATATTTATATTTATATTTATATTTATATTTATATTTATATTTATATTTATATTTATATTTATATTTATATTTATATTTATATTTATATTTATATTTATATTTATATTTATATTTATATTTATATTTATTTATATTTATATTTATATTTATATTTATATTATATTTATATTTATATTTATATTTATATTTATATTTATATTTATATTTATATTTATATTTATATTTATATTTATATTTATATTTATATTTATATTTATATTTATATTTATATTTATATTTATATTTATATTTATATTTATATTTATATTTATATTTATATTTATATTTATATTTATATTTATATTTATATTTATATTTATATTTATATTTATATTTATATTTATATTTATATTTATATTTATATTTATATTTATATTTATATTTATATTTATATTTATATTTTATATTTATATTTATATTTATATTATATTTATATTTATATTTATATTTATATTTATATTTATATTTATATTTATATTTATATTTATATTTATATTTTATATTAAATTTATATTTATATTTATATTTATATTTATATTTATATTTATATTTATATTTATATTTATATTTATATTTATATTTATATTATATTTATATTTATATTTATATTTATATTTATATTTATATTATAATTATATTTATATTTATATTTATATTTATATTTATATTTATATTTTATTTATATTTATAATTATATTTATATTTATATTTATATTTATATTTATATTTATATTTATATTTAATTTATATTTATATTTATATTTATATTTATATTTATATTTATATTTATATTTATATTTATATTTATATTTATATTTATATTTATATTTATATTTATATTTATATTTATATTTTATATTTATATTTATATTTATATTTATATTTATATTTATATTTATATTTATATTTATATTTATATTTATATTTATATTTATATTTATATTATATTTATATTTGTATTTATATTTATATTTATATTTATATTTAAATTTATATTTATATTTATATTTATATTTATATTTATATATATATTTATATTTATATTTATAATATATTTATATTTATATTTATATTATATTTATATTTATTATATTATATTTATATTTATATTTATATTTATATTTATATTTATATTTATATTTATATTTATATTATATATATATTTATATTTATATTTTATTTATATTTATATTTATATTTATATTTATATTTATATTTATATTTATATTATATTTATATTTATATTTATATTTATATTTATATTTATATTTATATTTATATTTATTTTATATTTATATTTATATTTATAAATATATTTATATTTATATTTTATATTTATATTTATATTTATATTTATATTTATATTTATATTTATATTTATATTTATATTTATATTTATTATTTATATTTATATTTATATTTATATTTATATTTATATTTATATTTATAATTTATATTTATATTTATATTTATATTTATATTTATATTTATATTTATATTTATTTATATTTATATTTATATTTATATTTATAATTTATATTTATATTTATTTATATTTATATTATTTATATTTATATTTATATTTATATTTATATTTATATTTATATTATATTTTATATTTATATTTATATTTATATTTATATTTATATTTATATTTATATTTATATTTATATTTATATTTATATTTATATTTATATTTATATTTATATTTATATTCATATTTATATGTATATTTATATTTATATTTATATTTATATTTATATTTATATTTATATTTATATTTATATTTATATTTATATTTATATTTATATTTATATTTATATTTATATTTATTTTTATATTTATATTATATTTATATTTATATTTATATTTATATTTATATTTATATTTATATTTATATTTATATTTATATTTATATTTATATTTATATTTATATTTATATTTATATTTATATTTATATTATATTTATATTTATATTTATATTTATATTTATATTAATATTTATATTTATATTTATATTATATTTATATTTATATTTATATTTATATTTATATTTATATTTATATTTATATTTATATTTATATTTATATTATATTTATATTTATATTTATATTTATATTTATATTTATATTTATATTTATATTTATATTTATATTTATATTTATGTTATATTTATATTTATAATTTATATTTATATTTATATTTATATTTATATTTATATTTATATTTATATTTATATTTATATTTATATTTATATTTATATTTATATTTATATTTATATTTATATTTATATTTATATTTATATTTATATTTATATTTATATTTATATTTATATTTTTATATTTATATTTATATTTATATTTATATTTATATTTATATTTATATTTATATTTATATTTATATTTATATTTATATTAATATTTCTATTTAAATTTATATTTATATTTATAATTATATTTATATTTATATTTATATTTATATTTATATTTATATTTATATTTTATTTTAATTTATATTTAATTTTATATTATATTTATATTTTATATTTATATTTATAATTATATTTATATTTATATTTATATTTATATTTATATTTATATTTATATTTATATTTATATTTATATTTATATTTATATTTATATTTATATTTATATTTATATTTATATTTATATTTATATTTATATTTATATTTATATTTATATTTATATTTATATTTATATTTATATTTATATTTATATTTATATTTATATTTATATTTATATTTATATTTATATTTATATTTATATTTATATTTATATTTATATTTATATTTATATTTATATTTATATTTATATTTATATTTATATTTATATTTATATTTATATTTATATTTATATTTATATTTATATTTATATTTATATTTATATTTATATTTATATTTATATTTATATTTATATTTATATTTATATTTATATTTATATTTATATTTATATTTATATTTATATTTGTATTTATATTTATATTTATATTTATATTTATATTTATATTTATATTTATATTTATATTTATATTTATATATATATTTATATTTATATTTATAAATATTTATATTTATATTTATATTTATATTTATATTTATATTTATATTTATATTTATATTTATATTTATATTTATATTTATATTTATATTTATATTTATATTTATATTTATATTTATATTTATATTTATATTTATATATATATTTATATTTATATTTATATTTATATTTATATTTATATTTATATTTATATTTATATTTATATTTATATTTATATTTATATTTATATTTATATTTATATTTATATTTATATTTATATTTATATTTATATTTATATTATATATATTTTTATATTTATATTTATAAATATATTTATATTATATTTATATTTATATTTATATTTATGTTTATATTTATATTTATATTTATATTTATATTTATATTTATATTTATATTTATATTTATATTTATATTTATATTTATATTTATATTTATATTTATATTTATATTTATATTTATATTTATATTTATATTTATATTTATATTTATATTTATATTTATATTTATATTTATATTTATATTTATATTTATATTTATATTTATATTTATATTTATATTTATATTTATATTTATATTTATATTTATATTTATATTTATATTTATATTTATATTTATATTTATATTTATATTTATATTTATATTTATATTTATATTTATATTTATATTTATATTTATATTTATATTTATATTTATATTATATTTATATTTATATTTATATTTATATTTATATTTATATTTATATTTATATTTATATTTATATTTATATTTATATTCATATTTTTATTTACATTTATATTTATATTTATATTTATATTTATATTTATATTTATGTTTATATTTATATTTATTTTTAAATTTATATTTATATTTATATTTATATTGATATTTATACATATATTTATATTTATATTTATATTTATATTTATATTTATATTTATATTTATGTTTATATTTATATTTATATTTATATTTATATTATATTTATATTTATATTTATATTTATATTTATATTTATATTTATATTCATATTTATATTTACATTTATATTTATATTTATATTTATATTTATGTTTATATTTATATTTATTTTTATATTTATATTTATATTTATATTTGTATTTATATTTATATTTATATTTATATTTATATTTATATTTGTATTTATATTTACATTTATATTTATATTTATATTTATATTTATATTTATATTTATATTTATATTTATATTTATATATATATTTATATTTATATTTATATTATAAATATATTTATATTTATATTTATATTTATATTTATATTTATATTTATATTTATATTTATATTTATATTTATTATTTTTATTTATATTTATATTTTATTTATATTTATATTTATATTTATATTTATATTTATATTTATATTTATATTTATATTTATATTTATATTTATATTTATATTTATATTTATATTTATATTTATATTTATATTTATATTTATATTTATATTTATATTTATATTTATATTTATATTTATATTTATATTTATATTTATATTTATATTTATATTTATATTTATATTTATATTTATATTTATATTTATATTTATATTTATATTTATATTTATATTTATATTTATATTTATATTTATATTTATATTTATATTTATATTTATATTTTTATTTATATATTTATATTTATATTTATATTTATATTTATATTTAGATTTATATTTATATTTATATTTATATTTATATTTATATTTATATTTATATTTATATTTATAAAGCTATGTATTAAAAAAATAATTAATGAAAAAATTAAAAAAAATGCTCATTTTTACTTGTTTATATATAATTAAAAAATTTCATTCAATTTGTTTTGTTTTTTAATTTAATTTGCAACACCTTTCAGAAAAATTTGTTTCCATCACTAGGCGGGTGCGGGCTTATACTCTATACTGATATAAACCAGCGCCTGCCTGATGTGGGAAACAAATTTTCTGAAAAGAAATAAATAAAAATAATAATAAAATAAAAAAATATAACCAATTTTTTCAATTTGTTCATTTATTTATTTGTTTACATTAACGCACAACTTGGAGACCAAATAAAAAACAAAATGCGACTTTATATTCTTATTTAGTTATTAATAATTTTCCTACTAGATATGCTCCAAATTCCTCCCCTAGTGCACTTGACCTTATTATTATGTCTGATCCAACAAATATTCTTTTAAATAACCAATTGTTTCTTGATGGTATTTCAGATCATGACTTAATTTTTTGTTCATATAATATAGATTTCTTTCCTTACTAAATTCTGTTAACGTTTATAAACAGACTTCAAATCAATTAATTTTGAATCTTTGTGTCCTGAAGCATGTTGTTTGGCCTGGTATAACTGTTTATACATTGCACACGTTAATGATAAAATTACAAAATTACACACAAAACCTCAAAAAGATCTTGTTTGATATTCATGTCCCCTTAAAAACAGGAAGAGTTCACAACCACCACAACCTGAAAATTAGCGACTATATTGTTATTTTCGAAACCAAGTAACTTCAATAACTTGATTAGCCAAAGAAACTTCTTTGCTTCAAAGTTTAATACTGACTTACTTCCTAATCAGCTGTGGGCAAACTTGGGTGAAATTGATGTTGGCAAACGCCAAATATCGATTTGCAAACATCACCCTGATGTACTAAACAACAGCCACAACTGAATTGCCTACCACATTTGAACCCGACGTTAATTTATTTAACAACCATGATGATTTGTTTAGCTTTGAGGTTGTGTCCAAAGAAGAAGTAGTTAGCACTTTTGAAACTCTTAAATCCGAAGTAATTGGTGAAGATGGAATACCCCTCCGGTTTGTTTAACTTACCCTACCTTACGTTTTTAGTAAATTAACGCACTGTGAAGCTTTTTCTACTTTCTCAAATACTTGGAAAGCAGCCAGAATAATTCTTTTCTTAAAAAAACCTTGCCCAATGAGCCTTTGGATTATCGTCCGATTAGTATATTCATGTTTGTCCAAAGTTTATGAAAATATACTTACTAGGCAGATTGTTCAACATCTTACAACAAAAAGTCTTCTGTCTGCCTATCAATCAGGTTTTAAGACTAAACACTCTTGTTCTACAGCAGTAGTTAAAATTTTTAGATGATATAAGGCTGCAGTACGATGAATATAATGTCACAGCACTGTGCTTGTTAGATTTTTCCAAGGCATTGGACGGGTTAGTCAAGATATTCTCTGCAAAAAACTTAAACATTATTTCGGCTTCTCGAACTTAGCAGTTCACCTCATTGAGTTACCCGACAAACAGAACACAAAGTTTTGCTGTCCAGAAAGTAGTGTCAAAATCTACCCTTCTTAAGATGGCTATACCACAAGGCTCTATTTTAGGCCTAATCCTTTTTTGTATGTTTATAAATGGCATGCCATCTGTTAGTTAAAATGTTTGTTTTCATATTTGGTTCAAGTTATTACGAAGGTCATTCGTTCTTGAACCTTTGCGCGAATAAAGTGTATTCTATACATAAAATCAGTAATAGCAGCTAAACATCCATTACTTCATTCTAAACTTGTTGATTTTTTAATATTTTTTTTTCGGGGAATTAGTCTCAACCAACAAAAATGCCATCGCGTTTTTGGAGGACGTTGGGCTCATTCCCTTCAAACATTCAACTCCTTCATCATGTTGCTGCGTTGCGATGAAAGTGAAAAACTCAAAGTAAGAAAGGGTCGAATACTATTGGCCTCTTATATGGTTCAAACAAAGGTTTTGAATGATGAACAGTTAATTGAATCAAATAAAATACTGTCAATATTCAATTCTGTCAACCTAACTAAATTTATGCAAACAAAAGGATGTTTTTAAAAAAATATCTATAAAAAAGATCGTGGCAATTCAACATAAATTAATAATTTTGTAATATAACTTAGTTTAATAAGTATTCGAAAGTTTTGTTTCCTTTTAATGTAACACACTGCTTTGCTACTCAATTGCCTTCCTAGCCTATAGAAACATCGATTGGCAAGAGTAATTCTTCGCTTTATTTCTGACGAGATGTTGTTGTCAGATGTTATAGCGGATCCGAGGTACACAAAGCCCCTAACTACCTCAAAGTTGTACCTGTCTATTGTGATGTTTTGTCCAATCCGCCGGTGTTGTGTGTCCCTTTTTGTGAACAGCATTGACTGCTAGTCCCATCTTAGCCGCTTCAGCTTCTATGCTAGCAAACGTTCCAGTGACAGCTCGCCGAGTTCTGCCAATGATGTCTATATCGTCAGCGTATGCTAGCAATTGCACAGACTTGAAAAAAATTGTCATACTACAATTGACATGCGAGTTTCCTATAATTTTTTCAAGTATTAAGTTGAAAAAATCGCACGATAGCGCATCACCTTGTCGGAATCCTTTTTTGACATCAAAAGCTTCTGTGAGGTCAGTACCAACCTTGACGGAGCAGCGAGAGTTCTCCATCGTCATCCTGCACAGTCGGAAGAGTTTTGTGGGGATGCCAAAACCTGACATGGCTCTGTATAGCTCTTCTCTATAAATGCTATCGTACGCGGCCTTAAAATCGATAAAGAGGTGGTGGATATCGATTTGGAATTCTTGGGTCGTTTCCAGGATCTGCCGTAGCGTGAACATTTGATCGATTGTGGACTTTCCTGGTCTGAAACCACACTGATAGGGGCCAACCAGGTTGCTGACGAAATGTTTCAGGCGTTCACATAGTACGGCAGAGAAGATCTTGTAGGCGATATTCAGGAGACTAATTCCTCTATAGTTGGCGCAGTTTAGAGGGTCTCCTTTCTTGTGGATCGGGCAAAGTGTAAGCATCTCGTTTTATTTAAACTTTCACTTAGAATTCAACATTTGTGACCCCGTGTTTTAACACTTGAACAGGTATCACAAGATACCACACTATTAACAAGGTATTCTCCGACCCACGAGTCAGGTGCCCAAGACTTCACATTCACACACAGTCAACAGGGTATCCGCCGACCCACAGTAAGGTGCCTAAGACTTCACATTGACACACAGTTAACAAGGTATCCCCCAACAAAAGGTAAGGTGCTTAAGATCTTAAATTCACAACCAGTTGAGAAGGCATGCCCCGACCAACGGTAAGGAGCCATTATAAACCGTCACGACAAGCGACATTTTACACCAACACAATGCCTGACCACGAAGAAAAAGTCGCAGAAGGAGTAATTGCCAAGGTTGCTATAAGAGTGCCACCATTTTGGAAGCGGAGCCCTGAACTGTACATCCAGTTTGAGGACCAGTTCCATACCAGTGGAATAACTTTGGATACCACGAAGTATTATACTTTGGTTGGCAACCTAGAAGCGGATATGCTGATCGGAATCCGAGATGTATTTACCAGCCCTCCTGCCACAGAAAAATATAATGAAGACTTCTGTTAGCGGTCCAAGAATCGAAACAGAAGATTAATCAGATTAATGAAAAACTTAAAATTATTTAAATTGGTTTTTATTTTCTTATTTAATTAAATAAATATTTTCACAACTTTTTTTATGTTTTTATATTTTGTCGCGTTTCGGAATTCTGCCATCTTCAGGGCGAACTGTGAATTTGAGAATTGTTTTTTCTTTTCTTCTTTGTCTGTTGTATACTTCTTTGTGTGCTGTATTTTGGTGTTGTATTTGTTTTTTTTTCTTTTATAAATAGCGGCGCATATTTATTGTATATATCTATCTTTTATTTTGTGTTGTATTTTAATGCTGTATCGTATAGTCCATTCGTTTTGAAAAGTCATTTATCGTTGAGGATGTTGTCCTATTCTTTTTTGTTCGCTTTATATATTTCAAACTTTTCTAATGAATCCATTAACCTCCCTTTCCTGCATATGTGCATTGATGTCAGATTATGATCAAAGTCAGAATAGATATGGTTGTTTTGGATTAAATGCACTGCGAAATGCGATTTTGTGCTGGGCTTAGGCAAGTGCTCCGAAAAATATAAAATTTATCGCAGTCATTACACTTTATCTTGTAAACACCTGAACATAATTTTGTTTCTTTCACTCTTTTCGGTTGTAGCATTTTCTGTATATTGTTGTTAAATAATTTTAAGTTTTTCATTTATCTGATTAATACATCACAACTTGGAGACCTAAAACACGAATTACGGAACAGAAGAGACTGAAAACCCTTCTCAGCGACATCACTCTCGATGGAAAACGACCATCTCAGCTGATTTCAAAGATGAGAGAACTTGCGTTGTCCACAATTTCGGAAGTCTTCCTCAGAACCTTATGGATGAAGTAACGGGCAAACACGACCCAGTCAATCCAGTCGTGTAGTGTAAATCAAGATCTCAAAACTTTGGCAGATATGGCAGACAAAATCTCTGATGTATGTATATCCTAATTCAGATGTTGCTTCTGTCTCAACGCCGCCATCGTCTAGTGTTGCTGCCGTTTCTTAATTACAAAATCAGATCAACAAATTGAACAACTTCAACTTCATAGAAGCCAAACTTCTTCACGTTCTAGGAATTCGAAAAAGAGATCGACATCCAGAAATTAAAATGTCTGCTACTACCACCGACGGTGTGGCAAAAAGGCAAAGACGTGTCAACAGCCTTGTCAGTTTAAGACGGGAAACTAAATTTGGGACAGCAATCAGCGACTAACCAGTCCGTCGACACCATAAGTCGCCTTTATGTCAATGAGAAATCTCCAAACAAATGTTTTCTCATACTTGAGCCACAATTTCATCATCTTTCGTTTACGATTTATTGATAGAATATACGTATCCAACCTTTGCTATCCAAAGTTGACGCCATCATCTCCTACAAAAAACCGTCAACAGTGCAAAAGCTGCGAAATTTTCTGGGGATGCTTAATTTCTATAGACGTTTTGTTCCCAAAACTGAACAGATCCAAGCTCCTCTCCATGCGAGCCATTGCGTCAACAAGAAGAATGGTAAGACTGTTATTCATTGGACAACTGGAGAAGGCACTTAACATCTGTAATGAAGGTCTTGCCAATTCGACCCTCCTCGTACATCCATATAATGACGTACCTCTGCCAATCATGGCAGATGCATCCCATACTGCTGCAACCGCAGTAGTACAACAGTTTGTCTGCAATGATTGGCAGCATCTTTAATTTTTCTCAAAGGAGTTTTTCCCATCATAAGCCAAATACTGTGCCTATGACCATGAGCTCTTATATGGCAATCAAGCGTTTTCAACATATGCTCGAAGGAAGACAGTTTGTGCTTTACGCAGACCACAAACCGCTTACTTTCGCTTTTCAACAAAAACCTGAGAAATCAAGCCCACGTCAACTCAGACATTTGAGCTACATCGGACAGTTTATCATAGACATAAGGCATGTCAAAGGCAAATATAACGTTGTGGCTGATGCTCTATCAAGATGAAACGCCATTTCCTCACCATCTCTCATCGACTACGACGATTTGGCAAGTAAATAACAAACCGATGAAGAACTCAAACAACTCCTTAGTTCAACAACATCCTTACAACTGAAACAAATCACTCTTCCTAACACAAACCACCATATCTTTTGTGATATTTCGACAGGCAAGGCACGTCCATATATCCCATAAAATCTGCGGCGCCAAGTTTTCAATTCGATTTACAACTTCAACGCTTCATTTGGCCAGACCTTAGGAAGGATTGTCTTAAATGGTCACAAACATGTATCACCTGCCAAAAAGCAAGATCCATTAGCACATTCAATTTCAAATCGCAAATTTCGTGCCACCTGAAGGAAGATTTCAAAATGTTCATCTCGACGTAGTTGGATCTTTGCCATATTCAGATGGATACAAATACACCCTCACCTGCATCGATCGTTTCACAAGATGGCCTGAAGTTACTCCACTCACAGACATCACCGCCGAAACAGTTGCGACAGCTTCTCTTTCTGGATGGATCCCTAAAGAAATTGTGACGGACCAAGGAAGGCAATTTGAATCTTCTCTTTTCAACGAACTTTTAAAACTTCTGGGTATCAAGAGACAACGATCATCGCCTTATCATCCACAGGCAAATGGCATGATAGAGCGATTCCACCGAACTTTGAAGACAGCTTTCAAATTCAACGAAATACAAGATTAGGTTGCCAAACTCCCAATAGTTCTGCCTGGCCTAAGATCATCGTTACAAGCAGACTAAAAAAGTAACCTTAGCTGTACTTGTCTATGGTACATCATTACTTCCAGGCGAGTTATTCACATCAGCTGATGCTACATCCAGCCATGTTTTCTTGAATAAATTCCGAGACACGATGTAAAATCTTCAACCAATCCTACCTGAACGCTATGGCTCTAACAGAATATTCATACCCAAAAAAACTTCAAAATTCAAGTCGTGTTTTCCTTCATAACGATGCAGAAAGAAAACCACTCCAGCAACCTTCCTAACCTTGTAAAATTGAAGACGAACAAATATTTCACACTTGAGATGACATCATCAATCAATCGATCCTTTCAAACCAGCGTTTGTTTTAAACAAAGAAGAACAAACACAAGAAACAAATACGTCTCCAAATTTGTGGTCCAATCCACCTCAAATCACTAAATATGGTAGACGTGTCCATATCCCAGTGGCAATTCAATTTAAATTAATAATTTTGTATTATAACTTAGTTTAGGAATAACTCAGTTTTTCTCGTATTTAGACATATTAAATTGTCAACCTTATTTTAATAATCAAACTTGTTTATCGAGTATAAATAAATTTTAATGTATAAATAGTGATATCAAAATAAAATAAAAATCAGTTCTGACTAGAGAGTTTAGGTGTAAACATCTCGTTTTATTTAAACTTTCCCTCAGGATTCTACAAGATGTTTTCGTAATTTTAAATTTTCTCCAAAAGTTGAAGACCAAAAGACATCTGGTTTACACTGTTTGATCAAAAATAAGTGACAAAAAAACGTTTTTAAGTCAAACTTGTATTTAATCAAATAATTTAAAAAAAAAATGGTGAAAAATGCAATTTTTAAGGTTTTTTTTCAAAATTTTAAATTTAAAGTTATTTTTTCAAACTCAAATGACCTGATATAGAAACTAAAAGTAAGCGCAAATATTAAGCTTTTAGAAAAAGTATAATACTTAATAATTAGTAGTGCCGTTTTTATCAAATAATTGTTTCTTTATTTTAAATCATTTTTTTATAAAATTGCCCCTCCTCCTGCCCAAACGGGGCATGTTTGTATTTAGTCCCTCTACAAAATCTCTTATCAAATTATGGCGCCACAGTTATCGTAATGCCTCTTTATGATCAATGTTTTTATCTCTTAAGAACAAATTTTATTTAAGTGATTTTGACTTCGAGACAAATAATATATTAATACAAAAATTAAAAAATAAAAAGAAAAATATTTCTGCAAACGTTAAATAAATAAAACAAAATTTGTAATAAAACTTAAAAATATGTGCCTACAAATGTAATACATGTAAGAAAATTATCTAGCGTTTTTGAACGAATTTACATAAGTATTTTTAATTTTACTTAAATAAATTGAAAGCTTTTCTATAGGGTGAGGAAATGCGATGTAATATTTTGTCTACCTTCCGTCTACCTATCCGAGTGCACAAAGCGTAGACCAGACGCAGGTATACGAAATTACTGAACAACGCAACTTATGCCATATTTCACTGCGTGTAATATGCAAGCCCTAAACTTTACCACTTCAAGTAATTTTGGGTGTCCAAGCAATCGCCACATTTCTAATGGTTGAGTAAGATTTGAACCTTGAAACCTGTCATTTATTTTAAAGGTGTACCTCGAAAAAAATGGATGTTTGTTAACAAATTGGCAGATAACTTCTTTTTTATAAGATATTTTAACGAAATAAATTTTAATATTTAGTTAACATACAAGGCTAAAAATGTTCATTATAATAATTTCTTATTTTTCAAAATTGTAAGTTAGAGATCATAAAAAGATATAAATGTATCGTTCTTTTTCTCTAACCGTAAATCTTGGGGTTTTTTCTTAGTAATTTTAATTTTTTTACTTTTTTTATTTTCGTTTTAGAATCAAATTGAGTCAATACCGGGAGTAAAATATTTTTTTTTTAAATTAAACTTATTTTTTATGAAACAATTTCATCGAATCAGACGAATTTTTCTTGATTTTACCGTGTTTGAACAGGTGTTTAAAAAACCTAAAACATCGATTGAATTAATAATGAAATTAACGTTCTAATAATTTTGTTTTAATTATTTTATTTTTTTTTCAACATTTCTACATCAACCTAGAAAACGTATGTATCAATAGTATTTTTTTTATATTAATTTTGGAAAAATGGTCTAATTTGCGTTTTTTTCCATAGAAATTCCATTGCTAAGAAATAAATTTGTAGTTCGAACGATTTCCGCAGCAGAATTTGGTGCTTCTTTTATTTTTTTTCTCTTGTATTTTTTGTTGTTGTTATTAAATGTGTTCTGCTTTCTACTCTCTACCCTGGCTGGTTATGTCTGATATTTTTTGTGTTTCTCTCTCATTTTTGTTGCCTCATTTGTCATTTGTAATTTCCAATTCTACTGAGACTGACTGACTGATTGGTGAAGGGCATGATACACAGAAACACAAGGTATGCTCATTAGACGCATACAAATCGCCATCTTGATATTTTATGACGTCACATTCTTCTTTTATTATTATTTTATTTGTTAGGTGAATATTATTTTTTAAAAATTGAAGGTTTAAACGATTTTTTTATAATTATAAGAACAATAAAAATATATATATAAAAATAGGTGGTTGGGTGCTGTATGAATAGGGTAGGCACTGAAAGGCATCAAACTGGTGATGCACAGTCGCTGCAACTATATCGTACACATCAATTGTGCTTATTTTACCTCCTCGCGGTAACCACCGGGTACTGGTCTGTCCACCCGGACATTCCTGCTAAACTTATAAGCGCGAGTGTTGAACACAGAAAAAATAGCAACACTATAATGCTCTGCTTTAATGACTGTTCTGATCGATTCGCAGAAGTCTTGCACGAGCCCCTCAGAAAGAGGACGTACGGCGGATGAGCCCAACCAATTGGACCAACGGTGGCGTCAACAGTCAACGAAGCAGACGCCCTAATGAGCTACTTCGACGTATTTGGAGATAAGGTCATTAGGACAATTCAATGCAAGTCAGGGCATTGAAATAGAGATGGTGGCGGATGAACCCTTAATGGGCCAACGGCAGCGCTCATATCCCCGAAGTGGGTTACTGACTCCGGATTCTCCGGTTCCTTTTGTCCAAGGAATCCAACAAAGGACCTGGCCCTCCAGGTTGGGGGTTGTGCGTGGGGTTAACAACCCTGCCACGGAAAAAAGAAAAAGTTGCGAAGCGACCAATAGCCTCGGAAAAGGACGGATTTACTGTTGACGACCCGGAAAAACGAATCAAGGACAACGACCTTCGGATCTGCACGTGGAATGTTAGAACTCTTAACAGACCACGTGCATCCAAACAACTAGCGGAGGCCCTAGACTGCTACAGAGCAGGAATTACTGCCATCCAGGAAGTGCGATGGAATGGGCCGGGCAAAAGGAGGATGAAAAACTGTGACGTGTACTACGGTGATTGCGCAAGAAGACCACAGCGTTTATTTGGGTGCGGATTCGTCATAAGCGGTAGACTTAGGCAAGATGTCTTGGGCTTTCGACACGTAAGTGAGCGACTTGTGACAATCCGTATCAAGGCTAAATTCGCCAACATTAGCCTAATATGCGCTCATGCCCCCACAGAGGACAAAGATGACGCCACCAAGGATGACTTCTATGAGCTCCTCGAAAAAACCTATGAGCAATGCCCTAAATACGACGTTAAGATCATACTAGGCGATTTTAATGCCAAAATAGGTAAAGAGGAAATCTTTGGTAGGACTGTCGGAAAACATAGCCTACACGACACAACGTCTGAAAACGGACTTAGGCTAATTGACTTCGCAGCGGCACATAATGTCACCATTGCAAGCACACGGTTTCCTCATTTCGATATACACAAAGGGACTTGGCGACACCCAGATCAAAGAACCGTCAATCAGATTGATCACGTTGCGATCGATGCAAGACACGCCTCCAGTATCTTGGATGTTCGCACCTTCCGAGCAGCTAACATCGACTCGGATCACTACCTTGTTGCAGCAAAGGTAAGAATGCGAATAACCCGAACTGCACAACAACGGAGTAATACTGTGAGGAAGTATGACGTCGGAAAGCTGCAATCGCAAGAAACCGCCAGAACCTATGCCGATCGAATATCTCGTAACCTCTCAAGAAATCCAGTACCGCCAGCATCAAGTGCCGAAGATCAGTGGCAACACTGCCAACAAGCCATCAGAGATGCCGCAACGGATGTGCTAGGTTTCACCAGACCACCACCACGAAACCTCTGGTTTGATGACGAATGCAGACAGGCCCATGCAGTCAAACAAGAGGCATATAAAGCGACGCTGCAAAGAAAGACGAGAGCTGCTCGCGAGCTTTACGAGCAGAAAAGACGGGAAGAACACCGGCTTCTCCAAAAGAAAAAAAGAGAGCATGAGAAGCGCGCGATCGAAGATATTGAGAGATGCTACTCCAGGAACAACGTGCGGAAGTTTTACCAACAGGTAAAAAGAACATGCCAAGGAAAAAAATCCCGCACAGAAGCCTGTAGAGATAGGAATGGAAACCTCGTAGTTGAGTCACAGTCGGTGCTGAGTACATGGAAGGACCATTTCTGCAGACTGTTAAACGGCGATGAAGGCCAAAATCCCGCTGTCAGGCAGAATGAACCATTCAACATGGATGATGACAGACAAAACTTCCGTCCACCTGACCAAAATGAAGTAAGGATAGCAATATCTAAACTCAAAAACAACAAAGCTGCTGGACCCGACGGATTACCCGCCGAACTTTTTAAAGCGGCCGGAGATGACCTGGTGGAGTGCATACACCAACTCATCTCTAAAGTTTGGTCAGAAGAAAGTATGCCTGATGAATGGAACCTCAGCATCGTTTGCCCGATTCACAAGAAAGGAGACCCTCTAAACTGCGCCAACTATAGAGGAATAAGTCTCCTGAATATCGCCTACAAGATCCTCTCTGCAGTACTATGTGAACGCCTGAAACCTTTCGTCAGCAACCTGATTGGCCCCTATCAGTGTGGTTTCAGACCAGGAAAGTCCACAATCGATCAAATGTTCACGCTACGGCAGATCCTGGAAACCACCCAAGAATTCCAAATCGATATCCACCACCTCTTTATCGATTTTAAGGCCGCGTACGATAGCATTTATAGAGACGAGCTATACAGAGCCATGTCAGGTTTTGGCATTCCCACAAAACTCGTCCGACTGTGCAGGATGACGATGGAGAACTCTCGCTGCTCCGTCAAGGTTGGTTCTGACCTCACAGAAGCTTTTGACGTCAAAAAAGGATTCCGACAAGGTGATGCGCTATCGTGCGATTTCTTCAACTTAATACTTGAAAAAATTATAAGAAACTCGCAAGTCAATTGTAGTGGGACAATTTTTTTCAAGTCTGTGCAATTGCTAGCATACGCTGACGACATAGACATCATTGGCAGAACTTGGCGAGCTGTCACTGGAACGTTTGCTAGCTTTGAAGCTGAAGCGGCTAAGATGGGACTAGCAGTCAATGAGGCCAAAACGAAGTACCTGCTGTCCACAAAAAGGGACACACAACACCGGCGGATTGGACAAAACATCACAATAGACAGGTACAACTTTGAGGTAGTTAGGGACTTTGTGTACCTCGGATCCGCTATAACATCTGACAACAACATCTCGTCAGAAATAAAGCGAAGAATTACTATTAGGAAGGCAATTGAGTAGCAAAGCCCTCTCTCGAAAGACAAAGGAGACTCTTTATAAGACCCTAATCATCCCAGTCCTGCTCTATGGCGCCGAGGCATAGACTCTATCTAAAGCGGATGAAAATACCCTTAGTCGTTTCGAGCGTAAGATTCTTCGGAAGATTTTTGGCCCTATCTGCATTAACGGGCTTTGGAGGAGAAGGTTCAACCAAGAACTATACGAGCTGTACAGCGACATTGAACTGGTCAAAAAAATACGCATATCACGTTTAAGATGGCTAGGTCATGTAGAGCGAATGGACAACAATGCTCCGGCTCGCAGGATCTTCGATTCCATCCCAGAGGGTAGACGCAGTCAAGGAAGACCTCGCCTTAGGTGGCGCGCTCAAGTGGAGGACGACCTCAACCAACTTGGAGTGCAAAACTGGAGGCAGCTAGCCAAAGACCGAGTTGGCTGGAGAGGCATGTTGGTTGAGGCCCAGGTTCGTCCCGAACTGTACCGCCACCTAAGTAAGTAAGTAAGAACAATAAACAAAAAAACAATAGCAACATCGGCAAATTAATACATTTATTTACACTCCCAAGGACAAAAATCAGAAGAATGTGACGTCACACGCATAATCAGCCAAAGTGAGCATACCTTGTGTTTCTGTGTATCATGGGTGAAGGGATATATGTTATTGGTATTGTGATTACGGTAGTAAGTATTTTTTTTTGGGTCTGTTTTTTTTTGTTGGTGTGACAGTTTTTTTTTTTTTGGTTTATGGACCTTTTTACAGAAAAGGAAGGCATTTGGTGCTACACAAGCGGATCGCTCATGCGAGGAGTTGTAATTTTTTTTCGCAAAAAAGGAAAGGTGAAAAAAAACTAAGGTAGAAAAGTAGCTAAGATGTAAATTGAATTGTTTGAAGGTTGTTTCTTGTGTGAAGGTTTTTATGTTCATTTCATTTTCTATGCAAACAAATATTTTAGTGGAGTTTGGAAATAAAATCATTTTTCTGACGTCAGTTTGAGCGATATGTAGGTATATATTTACATTATGTATGTAAATGTATACTAGATCAAATATCTATGACAGATACAAGTAGTATACAACATATACGTAGAAGAATAACATCAATGACAGTTATGCAGTAAAACGCACAGATTTTATGATTCTTAGGAAAATCTGCACCAGGTAAAAAAAGGTTTTCTGATTACGTCGTGTATTGAAATTGAACCCAAGTAAAAAAATTGGTGTGTGTGATTCTTTTTGCATTCCCCAGAGGGGAAATTGAAATTTAATGTTTACGCCTAAAAATAACGGTACCTGCCATAAGCTTATTTTTCTCAAAAGCGGCTCCAACGATTTTGATGAACTTTTTAAAGATTTTTTTTTGTTGGTATTAGCTATTATATAATCAAAACCAAATTTACCAAAAAAGTCTATTAACGGTACATTTCATATAACGGTTTTTTTTTTTTAATTTTTTGGCTTTCTCGGTAACGGCCCTTTAGATTTCTGTCAAATTTTATATTTGAGAAGATTTAGACAGCAACATTAATTCTGCATATCAAAATTTTGAAGATATTTTTTTTCTAATTAAAATTAATTTTTGATTTTTTTTTTTGAAAAATCAATATTTTTAAAACTAATCAAAAAAAATTATTTAAATTTTATAATCACATTTATATTAACAAACTCTTAAACAATTGCATACCAAAATTAAAAAAACTAAAAATAAAAAACGGGATTTTATCAAACTCCGTCCTAAAATTTTCGAAATACTTTTTTCATAAATTCGTTATTATATAAGACGGGTGATGGCATACTCCATATTTACTAAAAACCGTTAAGGGTTGTGGTTTTGACATTATTTATAAGTTCAGAACGTGTTATTTTTGTACGTAAATGTTACTTGTTTCAATCAAAGATCTTGCCTTCCAATAAGATTAAGCACATAGGCGCAAGTACGTTTGACCTATTCGTGCCCATTTTTGTTTTATATTGATAGTTTCTTTCAGTTCTCTACACGTTTTCAATCGTGACTGACGTGTGCCGTGGATTAATCGAAGTACCTTTATATTATAACCCCTGTAAATATAAAAAAAAAAACAATCATTGCGAAGCGCGTAAGACCCCATAGTGATTAAGATATTGAATCTTCGGTGAAGCAATCCAAGAAAGTCTTTCTTTCTAATATATCTGCTTATAAGGGCATTTTTGCACCTCTGAATCTGAAAGTGCACCTATGCAGAAAAATGAAAATAAAGTGTCACTTCCACCTATAAAACTTCTTCACAAAACATGTGATTATATTCACAATCTGTGCAAAGCTTTAAATGTTAAAGATTACTCTGTGCGGAAAATCTCAATAGGAATTAAAATCTTTTCCGAGTCCCTTAGAACTAAGCAATGCCAATATTTTACTCATGACTTTAAGAACGAAAAGTCATTCAAGATAGTCTTGTTCGGTTTAGATGAAATAGGCACTATTGTGCTTAAAAATGAACTTATCTCACTTGGCTTACAATGTAAAGAAGTCAAAATAGTTAAAAAGAATTATGAACACTACGTTGATGTTTTTTATATAATTTATTTTGAGAACGGATCAATTAAATTGGCTGATCTACGTACAAATATTCGAGCCGTTTTTCGTACCCAAGTCAGATAAGAATATCAACGTCGGTTTAAACACAAAATAACACAATGCCACAACTGCCAAATGTTCGGACATGGCGAGAAAAACTGCAGCGTAAATACCTATTGTGCAAATTGTTCTGGAGCTCATAAGACTGCCGATTGTAAATCTGAGGGAATCTTCAAGTGTGCCAACTGCAAAGGCAACCACCGATCTACGGACCATACTTGCTTGAATAGAATCAGATACCAAGAAATTAGAGAAAAGCTCTCCAAAAATTCAAATTCAACCATGTATTCATTGTCACACCAAAAACCGGTCTCCGTTTTACAACCGAAACCGATAAATCACATGAGCTCTGAAGACTTTCCTTGTCTCCCTAAACGATCTTCCACATATCAACAATCCCCTCCGTCAGCATCAGTGCCGAGGTAGTCAACATTTACTCAAGCTCAATCGAAAACTGCTCAAGCGAAACCTTCGCTTTCTTTTTCAGCAATTTAGTTTAGGGATATACATATTTCTATTTTCATATTGGGTAATTTTTCATGATGAAAAATTGGACATTGTTTTTGGGTAATTTTTTGTAAGTCTAAGAATATGGATTCATTTTGCATTATACAATTTGGCCCAAATTAGAAATGAAAAAGACCCATTAAATTAAAAAGAAAGGAAGAACATCACAAAAAACAAAAAAAGGTCATTTCATTTGTAATTTTTTTCTAGAACCAGGCCAGATGCAGGTAGGTTTGTTCTCAGTGCTCATGCCGATGCCCATGCATTTTATTTTTTCGTGGTCGTCACTCCTGATGATGATCCAAAACAAAATAACAAGAAAAAAGTGCATATTCATATTCTGTGCAATACGAAGAGAAGGAATATTTTCGTTTTAAAACGTTCATGCTTTTCATCTTCCTCAGAGCTCAGAGCACGGAAAAAAAGTTTTTTTTTACACAAATTCATATAAGTACGTTCACTTCAGTTCTAAGTTCTGGTCTGAAGTACACCCAGCCTTAATCATTGAATAAAGTTTACTCAAAAACATGAAAGCACAACACTTGAAACACAAATCCAACGACAAGCGCCACTTACTTGAACAAAATTATCTCTTATTACTCTAAACGTCATCAGAAGCTCAAAATATAATCTCATTATCAGACAACTTTTCCCAACTACAAAGCGCCCCATGCCTACTTCCATGTTATGCTGATTACTACCTCACTTTTAAAACTGAAAATGCAATCAACAATATATTTTTATATTTTCTTTTGGTCTTAATTGCATCAATTGCGTCTCTTTTCATTTTTGCTTTAATGTAGGTTCTTAGCAGCAACTGTGTTCAAACCAAAAGGAGCAAGAAAGTACTTTCCATGCTTTAATGAGCCACATCTTCGAACTCCGTTTAGAATCTCAATCTTCAGGGATCGATTTCATATTGGCCTCTCAAACTCTAATGTTGGTAAGACTGAAGATGTTGGATTTTATATGGGGACAGGCTTGGTGAGTTATATAAATATTTTGAAAAGGTCATACCAATCAACCTTCCTCATTCTCAGCTCCGGGATGATTTCATTGAAACTCCTCGTTTATCAGCTGATTCAATTAGTTGGGTGATAAGTGACTTTGAGAGGCAGTCACTTATAACTGAATCAATGCAATCAATTTCGACAAAAAAAAAAAAGGATCAAGTTAATGTATTGTCTAAACAAAATGAAAATAATCAAAAAATTGGCACTCGCAGCATTACATCTTTAACACAATCCTTAAACTTAAAGATGTTTTCAAATAACAATTCATTATATCCTCAAGTTTCAAAAATAGAAAACAAATCATTGAGTAATAATACATGGAAGAAAAACGTAGAAAAAGTGGTTTATACTTTCTACGCTCCCGAAGATCTACTGGTATGCGCAGATTTTATCATGGAAACTGCTAATCACGTCATGAATTATTTTGAAACTTGGCTGGATACCAAATACCCTTTAACAAAACTTGATTTTGTTGCAATTTCATCTTTAAAAAGAAATATCATATCGTCTTTAGGAATTATAAGTCTGAAAATATCATTTCTTTCGGATCAAAAATCTACGACAACTGAAGAAAACCAACTTTCTACTTTAAGAATAGCTGACGCTATTGTCCAACAATTTTTTGGAGGAGTTACTACATCAACTTCATTGAAAGATAAAATTATTTGGGATGGACTAGTTAAATATATATCATTTTTAATTATTTCATCATTACGCAAACAGTGGCCTTTGAAAGAGATGTATACACTTCGTTTAACCACTAAAACAATGGATATAGATGCTATTCAAGGTTGGGCAAGCATAACAACTGCGACTGAATATGTTGGTCAAAATGAAGAATTTTACATTGATAAGGTATGTTAAAACTATTCACTTATTATATATTTAATCACCATAATTAATTAGCAAAATAAAAACAATCAGAATTTGATACAAGATAGGTAAGCCGTAGCAATTTATGAATAAACTACAAGACTAAAAAAGCTTAAAAAATAATTAGAAGGCTTTTCGAGTCTTCCGCTTCGGTTTGAAGGCAATCTTATAAAAAAAATCCTTTAAACAGTCAAACTTGAAATGGATGTTAAATAAGAATCAAGTAGGCCAGGCAATAAAATTTATGTAAATAAAAAAATCCTTGTAGTTCCAATTTTTCCAGGAATGTGTAGGGGTGGTTCCTCTCTACCCGCAATAAGAAATCACAATTGATAGGGATGCCTAGCTGGTGGGGAGTTATTTAAAGAAACCTTCCCACGGTTGCCCCCGCATATCACGAAAACGGTGCGTCGTAGAAAAAACAACTCTGAAGGAAAAATTAAGTTGATAAAATTTCTTATAATTTGCTATGGCAATATATACACATATGTGAAAAAAAGAACCGTTTTTGACAAATTATATTTTTTTCAAGAAATTTTTTTTCTGCCAAACTTGTTCTAACTCCTTACCAATTTTTTTAATCACAAAGTTGTAAAGGAATAAGTTGTAGAAAATCTAATTTCCTTCAAAAATATATTCATAAGTGTTAATTTATGTTTAACAGGTCAAAAGATACAGCGAATTGAAATGTTACGGTAAATGTCAAAACTTAGTCATAAAATAACAGAACTTTTTTTTCGTAATAATTCCTCTTAGGCCAGTAGCGTTAAAAACAAAAAAAAATCAGACAAAAGAGAGGCTTTGTTAGTGGCCCAATAGGGGGAACCCTGCGGGGCTGTGCGAAATGGGGTATTTTTGTTTTTACGCTTGTATTTTCAAAAACTTTATGAATAAAGGTTGTAGAGCATTCAATTCTTCATCCAATGATATTTTTTGACCACCCACTACCAAACTACATTACGTCAAAAATGGACCAATTTTGCAAATTTTTCATTTTTTCTCATATATCTTTGTAAATCAAATCTTTATCAAAGAAGTAGTGCAAATAAAAGTTGTAGAATTGAATTTTGCGTCCTTAAAAGTGAAAGCTAGGCACAAGGTGCGCCGTTAAGGGCGACTCCGGTGCCGATAGCACCAATGGCTGAGAAACTATTAGCAATTAAAGGGCAGAGAGTCGGGGCGACTCAAGAACTTTCACACAAAAAAATTCATATTTATCGCATCTTGAAATAATCGGTGTTCTGTAAGTCCTTGCGATAACCTTAAATTCCATTCTTGACTTGACTGAAATTTCTAATGGAAGTCGATAAGTGGAGCTGCCATTGACATTTTAAAAATTAAATATTAAGGTGTTGCCACACCAAAGAAACATTTGTTTAAAAAATATTTCTGAAATATTTAAGAAATATTCCTGAAATCCTAGCGTCGTGTTTTATTATCAGGAAAAAAATTAAAAACAGACATTGTTAACTAGACTAAAATGCTTAAATGATAAAGAAATTTTCCATTCGGAATGAAAGAAGAGACATATCTCAAAAATATTTGCGAAATACTTATTAAATAAATATTAATAAAAAAAAAAATAATGAGCAATGTAATTTATTGTATACTTTTATTTTATTTTACCCAAGAATCACAACTTTTTTACCTTTTTTATTTTTTATTTTATTCGACCCATTTCGGAAATTATATTTCCATCATCGGGCTTATTTGTACTGCTTTTACCACTTGTGGACATGTATTTTCTTTGTTTCCTTAGGTTTCGTTGTTTTCTTTGTTTCCTTTTGTTTTCTTTTCTTTATGTGATTCTTGGGTAGAATAAAATAAAAGTATAATAAAACACATTGTTCATTTTCTTTTATTAAATATTTATTTCATAAGTAACTATAACCACACAAATTGGAGTCCAAAAAAACAAAAATTATGATTTCAGAAATGTTTCGCGAAGCGTCGAGAGCTTAATAAAAATTTCAGAAACATTTAAATAACATTTCTGAATTGTTTAAGAAATGTTTTCTTGCTGTGGATACTAGACACACGTTTAAGGACAATTAGGGAGAGATAAATATATTATTTTATACGAATCCATTTGATTTGATTTGTGGGCCTTTGAAATATATAAATTGCATACAAAGAGATATTTGTGCTTTTATTTTCGTTACCTTTTTATTTAAGTCCATTTTTCAGTCTTATCGTCTGTTTATCAGCAAATGATAAAATTTGACGTTTCAAAGGAAAAAAATATCGCATTTGTGAGATACAGAACACAATTAAATCGCATTCTTCCAGTATTTCATTCCGATGTATTCCAATCGATAAAATTATCGCCTGTCAATGTTACAGAACCAGGATGATGCGATAAAATGAATTTTGTTTAAGCTTTCAATGTTTTTCGATAAATTTTATCGATGCGATAGTTACAGAACAGGGGTGCTGGCAACATATGTTTTAATTTTTCAATTTATTTATTTAATATTTATTCGTCGATTTGAGTTTGAAACTCGTTACAGACTACTATACCTAAAAATTTTAGCTTAATAACAAATAATAAATTACAATAATCATTTTCCGAATTTTAATTCAGCTAATAAATAAGTTTTGAAAGTATCTCTATTTATAAATTGGAAGAAATCAAATTTATTGTTAGTAGATACTGAGTTGGCCTGCCTTAAGCAACGTGAGATCGGTTCATTTAGACCATAATTAACCCTCTGGTGGGGGACATAAAAGGTGTTATAAGTTCTCAAGGTATGTGCCGGGCAATTAAAGCTAATGAAGTCTAGTAAAACAGGGCAATTAATTTTATAGTTCAAAATATCTCTAATAAACATGATATCAAAATATTTTCGACGCATTTCCAGACTTAGTAAACCAAAGAGCAAACAACGAGTATCATAAGAAGGACGGGGGATATTCCATCGTAGTAGATGAAATAAGTATCTGGTAAGACGTTTTTGAACATGTTCTATCCTTTTAGAATGAATGGAATAAAAAGTGTTCCAAATAACAGAGCAATATTCCAATGCTGATCTTACATTAGAGAGGTACAAACATTTAATTGTAAAAGGATCTTTAAATTCTTTTGAATTTCTAGTTATAAAACGTAACATAGAACTGGATTTAACTACAATGTAGTATATTATATTGAAAGTTTAATGGTGACAAGTGACGACAAAAAGTTAAGCTTTGACACTTAGAGACGTTCAAATGTAAATTGTTCTTTTCACACCACACAGAAAGATTGAACAGATCCTTTTGTAATTTTAAACAGTCAGATATATCTATCACAACACAAAACAGTTTTAAGTCATTAGCATACATCAGACAATTGGAATATATGAAAACATCAGGAATATCATTGGCAAATAACAGGAATAGGAGAGGTCCAAGATGGCTTCCTCGGGGAACACCCGAAGTAACCTCGATAGCACCAGACAATTTATTGTCTAGGCGAACAAATTGTGTACGTCCACAAAGATACGACTTAATCCATTTAAAAAAATTTGAGTGAAAACCATATCTTTGAAGTTTCCTAAGAAGTATATTGTGATCAACCCTGTCAAACGCCTTCGCAAAATCAGTATAGATTACTTCACATATTAGACCATTCTCCAGTGCATACAGAACAAAATTTGAAAAAATTGCCAGGTTTGTGTTCGTAGATCTTCCGGTAATAAAACCATGTTGCAACGGTGAAATGATTTCTTTAGATAGCCCTATAAGTTTTTTGTAAATTAATTTTTCAAAAAGCTTAGGGGTGGTAGATATATTACAAATCGGTCTATAATTGGTAACATCATTTTTTGAACCAGAATTATGAATGGGAATGAAAAAAAATGTCCAATCATCGAGAAGTCAAGAGAACGGTTAAATATAATAGATAGTGGAAAGGCAATAGCCTGAGCACAATTTTTAAAGATAACAGGAGGAAATCCATCCATGCCTTGCTTTTTTTACTCTATAGATTGTAAGAAAAAAAAGTGTTGTTTTTTCTTTTTTTCGTTTCATGTTTTCGGTTGGTGTTTTTGTCCCCTAACTTCCCTTGTGCTACTTAACAGATATTAAAAATAAAATTAGCAACACATTTGACGATCCATTTTTGTTAACATATATAGAATAAAAGCAGACTTTTAAAGTTTAACAAAATGAGGTCAAGTATTAAAATTAAAATACATTTAAAAACGTCAGTTTAAAAATTGTCAAATAATCTGAAAATTAATTTTGAATAATCTGAAAGAAAAGGGATTCACTTGGTGTTACGCCATCAAGTAATGTATTTGGAACATATCCCAACCTAAAAAAACACCTTTCAGTTTATAGAGAATTTCCCCTGATTTGGCAACACTTTTATTTGATATTGCGTTTTGATATGAGTTTGTGAATTTTCTACCATTTCCCCAGATATTGATGGTTATCAAATTTATCGTAGCTAACTAGGTAAGTTGGCAAAGAAACTTTATCCTGTAAAATATTTCAATCCAATAACCTTTTAGAAGAGTCATATTAATTTTAATAAATGCATTTTTATCGTTTATTACAAGGTTTTTTCATTAAATTTATATTATATTGTATCGTTTGTAAAACATGTAAATACATTTAACACAATTTAATACGAAATCATAGACAACAATCATTCGACCGAAAATGAGGTATTCTCAACAAAGGCGAAGAAATAAATCAATTTAATTCAATATAATCGATATCGACGGAGTTTTGAAATGTTTTATTCAAAAAACTGCCTGTTTCTTGCATTTTTTTAATAAAAAAGTTTTAATTTTTTTTTTGAAAATAATTTTATTGTTTAAAAAATAGAAGATTGTTATTTTGATAAGAAAAATATATGTAAATATTAAATATTCAATAATTTATTTTAATTTTCAGGCTGTTGCTGTTTTTGGTATGTTGCATTCAGCCATGGGAGAAACAAGATTTAGAAAGTGTTTGCAATATTTTCTTAAGGAAAACTTGTTTAAAGTAGCAGACATTAAAAACGTTTGGAATTCTTGCAATAAATCCGAAGAGTTAAAACCAAAAATAAATGTGCAGGTAACAAAATGTTCGATGTTTATTGAAGAACAAAACTACCACCCATTGAATTAATAAAAATGAACCTTTTTACCATAATAGTCCAAGATCCCAGAGCCCTCAGAAGTTACTTATTTTCTCAAAAACCAAATGTATAGAATTGGGTAGTATAAGAAAGTACTTTAAGTGTATGCGTACCTGATAGCCTGGTAACAGGTACTCGGTGCTTAAGGTAAGAACAAATATTATTCAAATTTCTTAAAGTCTTAAGAAAATATAGTTAAAAATTAATAATTAATACTATAATCAAGCTCCAAAAAAATATAATAGGGGTATTCATGCAACAAGATAAAAATAAATAGACAGTAGAAAATCCTATCTTTCCGCAGGCATTTGCATGAACGCCCCTTAGAAACAAATTGCGTGAACGTGGAAACAGTCATTTAACGTCAGAGTTGAGATTGAGGTACACTTACTTACAAAAGTGTACAAACACTAGTAGATCTTATTATTTAGTTATTGTTTTTTATCAAAAAATATAAGATTCGAAGGAAATAATTATTTTTCGTTTTATAATAGCTGAAAATATAAATATAAAAACAAACTTCTTAAGAAAATAGAACAAAAACTAGTCAGCATCTATATATGCAATAAAAATGGATTACAAAAGTATACGTACACAAGAAAGATGTACGAAGACTTTTGTTAGCAAGTGTATCTTTTTCACCTCCGCTGTCACAAAAGACAGAGACAACAACGAGGTTCATTTTTTCACTTTATCTGGCAAAATCATGAGATAAATTTATAAAGTTCGCATAAATAAATTCCCATACAAATTTTGACAGTTCATTTACGAGAACATAAATTCACGAGGATTTTACGCTTTGGTTTTACACGATTGCATGAATACCCCTAATGTAACTTTACTTATAATCTGAGTCTTGATTTTTATACATGATATTCTGGGAACAATTATTATACATTTTGGCAGCACCCATACCAATTGGATGGGCCGACACGCATAAAGTGTCGCTATATGCGTTTTTCTTTTTACTGAGTTGTCAAAAAAAGTTGTATTTCTTTTTTCGCTCAGCGCGTTCAGAACTTCATAGTTGCATTTCTTTTTTCGTTCAGAGAATGATCAGAGCGTGCTCTGAGAACCTTGTATACGCTCAGGATAAATTGACTGAGCATTCTGAGAAAATTCTGAACGCAATTAACGTCACTTTATAGTTGTAGGCTATTTCACTTTATCCCATGCACATTGCCTACACCACTCTTTGAAAAATATATGCCAATGTGAATTAGACAATAGTATTATTTGCATAATATTGCCGCCTGTGAAAGAGCCATATCCAAAATGACAATTTGTAACAGCAAAATGCTCAAACGTATTTCAAAAATATATCTGAGCGCTCAGACCATTCTTGATTCAGATAATTATCAGAGTATGCTCAGAATGCTTAGACTCTATTTAGAGACCTTTTCTGAGTGAATAAAGAAAAACGCCATATGAGTAGGAGCGCGATGTCATATTGAAGTTTACTATTCAACATTGAAGTTTACTATTCTCATATTGAAGTTTACTATTCCACATTGAAGTTTACTATTCTCGTTTTGAAGTTTACTCTTCTTATTTTGAAACTAAAATAGTATAGTTTTTAGTGTTCAATTAATAATTAAAAGGAGTAATAAATAATTAAAACAAATTTAGTTAAAATTATCTCCAGGAAAGAATGTATTATTTTTATTAATTTTTTTCTAATGTTTTGAGTTTATGAGATATTAAGAGGTAATATAAGAAATGTATAAATATAAAAGAGCAGACTTAAAAAAGACATAACACATTTTTTTAAAGTTTGTATTTAAATAAAGAGCTTTTTTAGAAAATTGTCCCTCCCGCCTAAACAGGGGTGATAGACTCCCTTAACCTTGGTATTTATTATTAATTTTTAACTATATCCTCTTCTAAAACATACCTGCAAATCAGCACTGAGACTTTAAGAAATGTGCATACTATTTTTTTTCTTATTCTTAGCCCCGGGTACCTGTTATGGTGATAAGCCGTGGATTTTAATTGTTCTATTTTCCAACTATCTACAATATCTTAGAATATTTTATTTATAAACTCTGGTACCTTGAATAATTTGACATTGCAGTTGAATTTGATGGATCTGGTATAATACCAATGTCATATGTTATTTGTCCCAAATATAAAAATTCCTTTCTAAAAAATGCACCTTTCTTGTATGTAATTTAAGGTTGACTTCCCAAAGCTTTCCCAAAACTTTCATTAAATTTTTATTGTGGTGCTCTAAATTTCTACACCGAATACTACAAGGTCATCCAGATATATGTACAAAATAGCGCGAATAAGTAAGACCTGAGATGGCTACAGACATCATTCTTGAAATAGTATTGGGTGACATTTTTAAACTCATTGGTAGGCGCTTAAGTTGTTATAGTGTCCGTTTTCTGTTGAAAACGCCGTGCGTGGTCTACTAAATGTAATAGCCCTGATTCAAATATATGCTGTTATATATATTATGTATTCAAATTTTGCGCAAAAGTTGTAAATAATTCTAAAGAAACGAAATTTCACAGTATTGTAGTACTAGTACTTGAAGAGAGCATTTTAGGAAAAATCCCTACTTTTAGGGGTTGAGCAAACCATGCAATTAGGGCGGGAAAATCCAATTTTAAGTGTTCAGAAAAATAAAAAGAATTTCCGAACGGTACGCCGCAAAAACTTAAAAAAATGGGTCAAACGACGGAGATTTTAAATGTTACAGCATAAAGCAGGAAGCACCAAACTCGAGCAACATTTTTTTACGTAAAATGGAAGGTTTACCATCAGGACTAGGAGTATACTCGTCTTTAAGATCAGGGAGGCCATTAAAGACTAATGAAGTATCTAGATAATTCATATTTGAAGCGCCAGTATTAAAATGAGGATGGTAGGGAAAAAAAGATTTTTCAGGATGTAAGAGTTTAGAATGACTGTTTGAAGTAACCAGCGACGAAATTGGCGATGGTAGATGGATCATTGGATGATTGGTTGTTGTAGAGAAGAGAGGAAGGAAAACCATCGCTTTTCTTTTTATACTAAATAAACTTATAAAACGATTTAGGATCCGTTATTAAATTTGCTTGGATGTTGGATGCAAAGTCATCGTAGAGTGTTTCATATAGATTACAAGATTTATAAAACACTCCCGAAAGTAGTCGGAGTAATCGAAAATTGAATGAGAGCGGAGATATTTAACCAAAGCTTATTTCTTCTGTTTCGTAGCTCGCGTAGTTTATGATTGTACCACTTTGGATAAGTTAAAAAGGACGTAATACGCGAATGGGGAATGTAAAGATTTATGAAAAACTGAACTTTTTCATAGAACAGACTATTTGCTTCAATAAGTGAAAGATTCCTAAAATCGAATGAAGTATGGATGAGGTAGTAATTTTTTTTTAATTAGCCTTTTAATAGAGGTAGAGATATTAGGGAGAATAAATAGAGAGGAAATAAAAAAAGAGAATGAGAGGGGGGGGGGAGGTGAAATTGATCAACTAAAGAAAAAAAAAACTAATCGGGTACGAAGTGAAAATAAGATCGAGTTGCCGCCCCATGTAATTCTGAATTCCACTCGGGTGGAATCAGAAACACAGTCAACAAAAACACATTCCTCAGACGAAACGGTATTGGCAGCGAAGGCTAGTACATCATCAGAAATGTACCACTGAAGTTGGGGAAGATTGAAGTCTCCAAAGATTAGAACTTCGTCTTGTGCTTCAGAAATAGCTAGCACCTAATTAATGGCATCAACAGCAAGCTTGTAAGATTGAACGGTTTGGCCAGGAAGAATGTAGAACACACGAGATAGGGGGACTGATTTGGGAGTGATGGTTTAATGGATATGTTGTCTAGCATGCTCGATGAGGAAGAAGAAACCAGGGTCGAATCGAACTTGTTATGGACAGCAATAAGGACGCCTCTGCACGGAGATTTAAGAAGAGACTGTTCGTCGTAGCGAAAAACATTATACGACGAAGAAAACAGCTCTTGACTTTAAATGGCTTTAGAGAGATTTGTTTCAGTAAGCGCAAAAACGTCATCGGATAGAGCTTGTGACTGTGAATAAACACGAGTTTGTTTTAGAGCGAAGACCTCTTACATTTTGGTAATAAAGGGAGAGTGTGATGGTTGGAGATTGGTTGGGCAGGGAGAGTGTAAGGAGCGATAAGATGTATCAGTCTTTTTTTTTAGAATGAAGAAACGAAGAAAAAGCGGATAGATCTTTTGAGATTTGTTTTGAGGATATGTTCAGAAGCTCGTGATATTTCTCGTATATCTGCCTTAATGGTACCGGATCAGTAGACAGACCTTCCCTTTTAATAGAAGCTAAATCATAACTTTTAATTTTACCGTCTATGCAAAAATCGTCAGGGTTAATGTGGATATAGGTTAGGAACAGACGAATGTTGTCTAACAGTTTGTTATCTCTGAGTTTGGAAAGAACATAATGGGACTCCGGTGGAATCAACAAGGGTCTGTGTTATTCGGTTTGACAGTCTTCGCCTAGATTGTGGTATAGTTTGGGGATTGGGTTGAGGTTTAGGTTGGGGCTTAGTTAGGGGTATAGGTTGGTGCTTTGGTTGGGGTCGATGTTAAGTCTTAGGTTGGAGTCTTAGATAGGGAACGGTTTGTGAATAATGATGAAGTTGGTTTGGAATTATATATGGAGGTGTGCAATTATGTTCGTTTTCAAGGACCAGTTAGGATCTGAGTGAGGAAGGTGTTTATTAGTTTAGAATATCAGTTTCGGTGTTAGTTATTAACTAATGTTTGGATACTAACATATTGGTCAATTTTGGAAACACCACCAGATGGGTTGAGGAACAGCCATTTATATTTGGAAGAAAGTTTTGGGTTTAATTTTTTAAATTTTAGATACGTTTATATTGAACATATTTCTAAAAAGTAGTGAATCCACTTTGAGTCCTCATAGGAGGGAACTCTTTCAAGAGTAAAACTGTTGCATTGAAAAGTTGAGCCCCAAGGGTCATGGAGTTTTTTCAGTTTGTTGTTCCATTCCGAGAGTTTCCACAATGTATCCAAACGTTTGAGGGTAGGCTTCTGAGTTGGCGAGGCAGTTTTGTTATTTGGTTGGGAGTGTAGAGGTATGTAGTGTCCAATATTTCCTTCAATATTGAGGTATTATAATGGGGATTAGAGGGAGCTTCGGGGACATTGCTTGTTGCTAGTTTTAGTTTTTCGGCGAAACCATCTATTACACAAAGAGTATCTTTGATGTTCTCTTTAAGTTATTTTATTTGACACATTAAATTAGGAAAACCTATAAAAAATTATAAAACATGAAAACTCTAATAAAATTTTGTTTTTTGTTGTCACCTCTTGCATAGGAAATGATGAGCTTATGGATGAATCAGAAAGGATTTCCTCTAATCAGAGTTTCTAGAAATGAAACTAATATAACACTATTGCAAGTTCCCTTTAAAATCAATGATTCCAATCAATTAAATAACGGCACCAAACAAAACAAGACAGCAGAGATTAAGTGGACATTTCCAGTTAAATATCTGACGAACAAACTAAATTCATCTGAACGAATATGGATGAATAAAAATGAAGGTAAATATTTTTAAAACGCAATCAAAAAATGATAATTGTATTAACAATGCTTTTTATCTTTAAAAAATTTTGTTTTGTAATTGACCTAAATTATTTTTTTTTCGAAAATTCATACACATATAATTAAAAGACTTCTACGCATTCATTAAAGATCACGACTTGAAAATGGGTTGATCGATTAGTATTTTTTATTGATATTTTGTAAAATTAATTGAATTGGAAAAGAAATTTAGGTGCTTCAAAAGCTTGAAACAAGTCAATCCATGGCATCAGAAAACAATTGCAATGCACTTGCAATAAAACATGTGGCTGCCCACTTTCCAGGAAAAGTGCAAATCACAGGTATCACAATTAATACGATTGCTAATGATGGTAGATCTTCTTATCGTCTATTGTTATTAATGGGATTTAGTCATAAAAAATTGAAAGTCAAGCTCGTCAGGCGCTTCATGTAGGTAGGTCAGCAAAAACTAAATGCTTAATGAATATAGTCAAACCTACGACAATCTCAAACTATCAAATAAGAAACTGTCAACAATATACACATTTTTTAATGGGGTCCTTAAATCTTCTTTTATGGTTTACCAGGGCCCCCATTACGTGTGGCTACGGTTATTGATATCGTGTAAGATATCGAGAACGATAGACAAGCTTCAAATAACTATAAATATCCCATATATTTAGCAATCGTCGTGGCTTTTTTTTAAGTTTGTGTCTTTTATTTATTACAATTACATAAATATTATAAGAAATGTTTTGTCGCAAGGCATTATTCATGCTGAATAAAAGGGAAATTGAAAAAAATTCGAAGAATACAAACAAGAAAATACCTAAGGGATGCATCAAAACTGTTATCCCTTCTAACAATATGTAAGTAACTTTATTAAAACCATATTATTTCTTTATTGTACAAATCGTCTGCTTACATTTCACCAATAATGATTAGGAATGTCACTGTTGCTCAAAGCAAACTCAACAATTCTTCATGAGACCACGCACAAGCTAGAGAGAGAATTATGTGCACTATGGATACAACAGGAAATTGATAACCCAAGTCGAAAAGCAGCCACAAATAAATTTTATTGATACATTTTATACACTGAGGTTAACCAATAAATACATACATGCATACCTTTCAAAAAAAAAAAAATACAATGAAGGATGTTTTGTTTTTGTTTTTACAAAAACCTCGACGAAACGAAATCATATATTTTAACCGGAAAGGAAGACACAGTCTGAATGCCATGATTGAATATCAAAAAAACTCTAAACTGCATTTTCCATGCTAGATTTAAGACCTAAAATGAGTAAAATGTCTATCAGTCGCAGTTGTGCTGGTTCCACCCATTATTCGCTAGTTTAGAAACACTCAGTAGGTTTTGGGGACGATAGGGCTGGGAAAATGATTCTGATCATGTTTTGTGTTTTGAGATTGTGACGACGTTGTGATTGATAACAGAAGTATGTGGCACGTGCCATCGGGTTAGTTTTTGGATGTTGTGCTTAGATGCTGCCATCACGTTGGTGTTGATGGTGGTCGTCATCATCTCTTATCAATATAGTATTTTGGATTTTATTGGTGACTAGCACCAGCCTGTTCCAAACCAAAACTTTGAGTGCTTAGCTCACTATTCTTTGCTAAACCAGTCTCTTCATCTATATATCTATAATATTGCATACCAACATCAACCAAGTACAAATACTTCATCGCTTTGGTGAAAGTAAGATTATTGCTCTTGATATCTCCAAGGCATTTGATAGAGTTTGGCATGAAGCTCTCTTATCGAAAATGCGTGCTTTTGGGATCGATAATACTCTTGTTCGTTGGATTAGAAGCTATCTTCTGGACCGTTCAATACAAGTTGTATTGGACGGATTCAAGTCTGATTCCCATAAAATAAATGCTGGTGTGCCCCAGGGCTCTGTTCTATCTCCGACTCTTTTCCTCATTTTTATAAATGATCTTCTGTCTGTTACTTCTAATCCACTTAACTGTTTTGCTGACGACTCTACCCTCAGCTTTTCATATTCGTTCGATAATTCACGTCCTTCGCCTTCGGACGTACAATTGCAACGGTGCCGTATGTCAAGCTCATTAAACTCCGATTTATACAGCATTGTCAAATGGGGTAATAGAAATCGTGTGGAGTTTAATGCTTCGAAAACTCAATGCTGTCTTCTGTCGTTAAAGCTTAACATACCCCTAACGCCATTGTCCATGAATGGCACTTACATCGAAGAAACCGAAAAGCTCTCAGTACTCGGTATGTGTGTCAACGACGACCTCCGTTGGAACGACCATATATTTGAAATCGCTAAGAATGCTGCTAAGTGCTTAGGTTTTCTGTATAGGTGTAAGAAGTATTTTTCCCCATCTGATCTGGCTACAATTTATAAAGCGTTTATACGCCCTAAACTCGAGTATAACTCCCACCTCTGGGCAGGTGCTTCGCAAACATCGCTTCACCTGCTTGATAGAATACAAAATCGAGCGTTAAGATTGATAGGTAATAGAACTGCCGCTGAAACAATTGCCCCACTCGAACACCGACGCAATGTTTCATGTCTTTCCTTATTTTATCGTTTCTTTTATAAAAAATGTTCACTCGAGGTAGCCAGCTGCATTCCTCCCCTTAAAAGTTTCGCCCGTAATACTCGTCTTGCTAGGAATGCCCATCAGTTCACCCTTGAGCCCAATTTCGGACGTACCGTGAAATATAGGGATTCTTTTTTTAGCCGTACAACACGACTTTGGAATGGTTTACCCGGCGAGATTTTCCCTTGCCATTTCAATTTGCAAACATTCAAAACCAATGTTAATCGACACCTCCTATCTCTCCCCTCCCTATCTTCCTAATGCCCGCGCAGTGTGTTACATTATAAGGGAAACAAATAGTCCCTTTTGCGCGCGTGAATTATAAAAAAAAAAAAAAAAAAAAAAAAAAAAAAAAAATACACAAACACAAATTCAGATTTTAAGTTCATGTAGTTTAAACTCGCGGTAGAAAAACCTGTCATCTATACTTGTTTCATTTAAAGAGGCCCAAACTTAGACAGTGTGTCAACTTTTAATGAATTCGATAAGTCACTATAGGATTTAGAGTAGGTGTGGGGTTGGTTATATGCAAAATTTCTTTACATCGAAAAGATTATCTAAATAATTTGAAGTAATTTTGCATATACCAAACTTCACACCTTACTTCAAATCCTAAAGTGACCCAAGCAGGGGGTTGCAGGGGTAACATGCCTCCCATGCGTATCACACTGTGACTGTTTGTATCTTTAATACTTTTTTAGGATGAATTGCACTTTCAAAAGTGTTTAGTGAGATAAAAGTCCCACACATTTTTTAGTGGGTCTTGTGTCCCACCAAAGTGGGTCATAAGTCCCAAATTAGATTTCGGCACTTATGTCCCACCAAGTCCCGGAACGTAAAACTGGGATTTATGTCCCTGCGCCGAGAGAACCGCACTGATCTCGTTATCTGATCTCTGTTTGTATTACAAATGGTCGTTCAAAATCTGGGGAACTGAGTATAGGGGCTGTTACCAAACCTCTTTAGCCTTCTTTCAAGTTCATTTGGAGTCAGGAATGTGGAAGGTTAACATTCCTGACTGCAAATGAACTTTTTATTCGTTTTTAACAAATTTGACCAAAGGCCAAAATAGTTCTCCAAAATTCGGTACAAAACGACAGTACCACGAAACTGTTCCTAATAAACTCCTGACTTTTTTTGCATTTTATGTTGGTCGAATCCTTACGTGCTCTCCACTTTTTCTGGGTCTGTTGATCCATGATATAACCTAATAGTTTTAAGGAAGGCATACAAAAGTTGCATTTTTCCCTAGTAACTTTTAATCCTGCTTCCTTAACCTTTTCTTCCCCAAAATTCAAAATCTTAAGATATTTCTCAGAAATGATGATGATGTTGTCTAAATAGACGGCACCAAAACCTGTGTCGATAAATGTCTACTAAGTCGCAGGTGAGTTGTGCAGGCCGAAAGGCATTCTCCTAAATTGAAAGAGACCCTCCCTCTTACCGAAAGGGCAGACAAGGGCTTCGATTCTTCCTCCATAAGTATCTGCCAGTACGCTGACTGAATATCTAATGAAGACAAGAACATACCACCTGGAATTCTATCATAAATTGAATTGATATATGGTAGTATCAGTATTCTTATTATGCTTCCTATAGTCTAAGCAGAATTGTCTGCGTCTTTCTTTTTAACTAAAAATATAGGTGAAAAACACGCACTCCTCGACCTCTCAATAATTCTTAGCACTAACTTGCCACTCTTTTAACCTCTTTTATTCCTGGATCACCAGCGAAACCGGATAATATCTTTGTTTTATAGATTCCGATGATATCCTAATTGCCTGTTAAAAAAAAACATGACTGTCCTGTTGTAAGAAGGTCAAGCTGCTTACCAGCAGGCAAACTATTTAATTTCTTCCGTCCACCCGCTCTACTGATGTAAGAGCCCATTGATATTAAAACACCTTCAAGAAACAGAAGATCGAGATTGGTTTGAAGAATGAGCCTGATGATCTGTTGGGGTGTTTCCCGAAACAACCGAAACTGTACAGGTTTCAACGCCCACTTATGCTATATCCAACTCTAGCAAAGATCTATTATTTCTTACATTTGGAGGTGGAAAATGCGCATCCACAAGTTCAAGTTCCTTTAGATCATTCTCAACGTCCTACTTTCAAAGATTTGATCGGTTAACTTAACAAACAAGTTCTGCATTGTCGCCACATAGACGCAGATGGATTCATCTTTGTCTTGTGTGCGGAACAGAAGGTTCCTTGCGCTGCAATTTATGTGCGACTTTAAGCGTTCTGCGAATCTCCTCTATCGTCCATATCCTTAAGCTTCTACTTTCTATTTCATATGATATTTCATCCTACAAATTTGGCTAATGTCCACTTTTGTAATAAAAGAAAAAGAACGAACGAAAAAGTAAAAAAAAAAATTAAAAAAATTTAAATTTAAAACAACTATTCAAAAGAAAATAAAACTTCAACTAAAAATGTATAGCCACGAGTGAAGGTGCAACAACACTATTGTACTCTCAATGAAATGGCAAACAAAATAAATTTAACTTAAAATAAAAAAAAAATAAAACGGAGCTGCAAAACAAAAAACACAGAAATGAATAGTAACAAAGAAACAATCAAAATATATCACTAACCTTTTTCCACTTCATTCAAACAACACCCTCTCATATAAGAGTTTACATTTGGGGTTTCTCCAAAACAAACACTTCCACCCAAAGTAAAATGTTTTTAAACAAAAAATATGTATCTAGACAAACTTCTCTAACGACACGTTAGGACACAAATTGCTATCAAATGCACAAGAAGCAAATTCTGATCAAAGACAAGGAAGCCCCACGTTGGGCGTCAATTCTTATGATATATTTTTCCTGCAAAGAACGCACGATCGTGATTTATTAACTTTATTGGATATCTAGATCCAATAATTCACTTTAATAATTTTATTATTATTAAAACGAATGCCCCAAAGCGATGTGCCGCACTACTTTAAACAAGAAGTAATAGTAAATGAAACTTATTTAAGGAGGTAAGGAGTAAAATTTTGAAGAACAGGACCAATATTAATCAATTATAAATAAGATACACCCACAATTTTATAACTTTTTACATTTTTTTGGCACCACGAGTGCCCGAATTCAGTACCTCTACGAAAAACATTTAACGTGGACAAAAACCAAAAGGAACCAATTACTATCAAAATATAAAATAACCAAAATAAGAACAAACAAATATTTTGTATTCTATTATTTGCTAAAAAATAAAGATATACAATACATAATGTAAATTTACTCTCTGGTGCAATAAATTCCCTTTTTCATTGCAAATAATTATGTAGTCAAAAAAATACATATGAAAAATTTGACATGCACAGGTATTTAAAAGCGCAAATTAATCAAAAAATATTACAAATTAAATTCAAAACAAATAAGTTAATAAAATGCACGGATCACAATAAAAACTTAACAAACAAAAATTATAGTTTGTGATCTTTGAGTATTTTTTTAAATAGATTCTTCAACATCGATTGAAAAATACTACCAAAGAAATTCACACAAAGAAATAAAACAATGTTTAATTCATGAACATGATTTGCATTTGTGTCCCCTCTCTACCGCACAAGCATGATTTTTTTATTATGTGTCGTCTTTTTTTGCAGATGTCGATGCAGATGAAGATGAAGATACATGTAAATCCTCCTTAATTGACAAAAGTCAGTCACCGGTTTGTTTTATTTAAAATGAAGAAAATACACTCATTCATAACCAGACAGCAAATCCAGTGCTGTCACCGGTAGATCAGGTTTTGGGGTAAGTTTAATAAAAATGCGTATGGTTTTATTAATCGTACTAGATTGATTAAACTAAGGAATTTATATCAAAAGATATTTTTAGTGTTCATATATAAAAGTGGGGGAGAGTACTTATTAAAAAATGAGCGGCAGGGAACTTTTGATGGTTAATGGAATTCAAGGATAAAATAAAAGAAAACGATAAACGCAAGATATAATTCCCGATAGCAGTATAATAATTCTCTTATTGAGGGGATAATATTTGTCTGGAAAACCTTGACAAAAACACAGAATCTTTCAAAAATCTGAGAAAAGAAGAACAACTCTTTTTTAATTGGGCAGAAGACCAATGATGGCCTTCGATGATCAACGAAACAAATGGCTGAATGTTTGAATATGTTAATAACTAGAATGGTCGAGGGAGGAATGGGTATTTAGCTGGGAAAGGCACTCTGAAAAGAAAAAATTGGAGTAAATTAAAAAGAAAAAAGAGGTTCGAGAAGCTTATGGCTTAGAAAAAATAAAATCGAGTATAAAGTAGGAAGAAAACAGATTTTTTGCTTTTATTAGTGTGTTCATTTCTGTTTTTTTTTTTTTGTTTTTTATTGATTGCATAATTCTGTTTTTCTATTTCCTTTTTGTGGGACGCGATATACCTCGGCAAGGGAAAATCTCGACGGGTAAGCTATTCCACTTCTTTTTTCGTTCGGCTAAAAAAAGAATCCCTATATTTCACGGTCTAAACTAAGATCTAAGCTAAAAACAACAAAGCTGCTGGCCCCGACGGACTACCCGCCGAACTTTTTAAAGCAGCTGAAGATGACCTGGTGGAGTGCATATACCAACTCATCTCTAAAGTTTCGTCAGAAGAAAGTATGCCTGATGAATGGAGCCTCAGCATCGTTTGCCCGATCCACAAGAAAGGAGACCCTCACAACTGCACTAACTATAGAGGAATAATTCTCCTGAGTATCGCTTACGAGAGACTGACTGAGAACTCTCGCTGCTCCGTCAAGGTTGCTACTGACCTCACAGAAGCTTTTGATGTCAAAAAAGGATATCGGCAAGGTGATGCGCTATCGTGCGATTTCTTCAACTTAATACTTGAAAAAACTATGAGAAACTCCCAAGTCAATTGTAGTGGGACAATTTTTTTCAAGTCTGCAATTGCTAGCATACGCTTGCAATCGTCTATGACACACATACCGAATACTGAAAGCTTTTCGGTTTCTTCGGTGTAAGTGCCATTCATAGACAATGACATGGGGGTATGTTAAGCTTTAACCACAGGAGACAGCATTGAGTTTTCGGAGCATTAAACTCTAAAATAAATAAATAAATTTATTGGCGCGACAGATCATTAGGTTACTAGTTACTAATACTCTCAACCATTCCTTGGTGTGTGTTGTTAATCTGCAAGAATGAAGGGGACCTACAGTTTACCGCCGAGTCCGAAAGGCTACATGAGATGCACTTTTACGAGTTAAGTTTTACTCTTGGAGGTTTTGTCAGTTCCTCGCAAGAGGCAGTACCCCGGAAAAGAAGGTGGCTATGAGCGGGATTCAAACAGCATTAAACTCTACACGGATTATATTACAATGCTGTGTTAATCGGAGTTAAATGAGCTTATCATACGGTATTGTGGCGATTGGACGTCTCAAGACGAAGGACTTGAATCATCGAACGAATAAGAAAAGCTGAGGGTGGAGTCGTCAGCAAAACAGTTAAGTGAATTGGAAGTAACCCATTGCTTGGAGTAAAGGACACTTCAACCTTATTTTGAATGTAACAGACAGAAGATCTTTTATAAAAAATAAGGAAAAGAGTCGGAGACAAAACTGCCCCCTGGGGCACACCAGAATTTATTTTGTGGGAATCAGACTTAAAACCGTCCAAAACAACTTGTATTGGACGGTCCAGAAGATAGCTTTTAATCTCACGAGTATCAGAGTATCATCTATCCGAAAAGCACGCATTTTCGATTAGAGATGTACCGATGCACATCGGTTTTAAATTTCTATACATCATAGTGAGTAGAAAAAACAGAGTTTGACAAAATATTTCACATTCGAGTTGTACGTCTAAGGAACGAATCACTGGGCTCGAAGGTAAATTGGTGGGCATGTCTGGAAGCACGAATATTACGGTGAAACTGTTTTAGGGGAGGAATGCAACTAGTTATTCCTGTAAAACAATGACCGTAGAAATAACGGTAGAAGAAAGTGAGATATGAAACATTTAGTCGATGTTCCAAGGACGCAAATATTCTAATGGTGTGTTGGGAGCTGTATTCTTTTCTTGGACGTATATAAGATTTGTAGATATTAGTCAGATCGGAAGGGAAAAGAATTGTTTGCATAGAAGGAAGAAGCCCAAAGATCTTGCGGCATTTTTAGCGACATCGTATATACGATCGTTCCACAAGAGTTTGGTGGTGATGCACATACTGAGAATTTCTAGATGATCGGCTTATATGATACAAGCGCCGCTCACGGACTATGGCAAGAAGGGTATATTTCCATTTTTTTTTACGAACACAGCATTGTGTTTTTGACGATTTGTTAATTCCTACTTGATGATACTGTCAAGGTCAGAATTTAATGACTTTAACATACATTGCCGTTGAAGATCGACATCCGAAGAAGAGCGGTGGAGTCGGCTAATGTGATATTTGATTTTTGATTCTCAAAAATAATGCTTTTGCTCCACGTAAGGTGATTATCAAATTGACTATCATCTTTTTGCAATGGTTTGCGGGTGACAGCAATTTAGTTGTCGCCTTCATACATTTTATGTATAAAATTTGTGGGAAAAATAAGTTGTGTCGGCTTAGCTCTATTATATTTCGATTTTCTTATGCAAAAGGGAAAAGTTATCAAACTATATATAAGCAAAAACTGTAAAAGGCATGATGTATACTTTAATGAAAAAAATTTAAACGACTAATTCAAGGAGAAAGCAAGGAACTTAGGAACAAAGCAAATATTTTGGAGAACTCGCTTCCAAGGATCTCACCAACTGCTCCCATTAATGTTCTTAAAATGTTCGCCCAGAGTTTGAGAGGCATTGAATTATCAGGCTAGCTGGGAATGCGTTTCCATATACGAAATCATGTTTCATGTCATGAAATGTTTTATTTTGTGGCCATCCTTAATGAAAACAAAAATGTTTCTTGAAATATACCTACATATTTCAAGACAGGCACCTTTACTTACATTTCTTTGAGAAAGAAAATCTTAGCCTTATATCTTATCTTATAACTGAAACAAATTTTCACAACAAAACACAACTGATTGAAATGACATTTTAATTTGTGAGTGCAGCCAAAATTTAGCGATCACCTTACGTATAACAAAGAAAAGTTGATAATCAAAATTTACCATCAAAACAGTGAAAATCACCTTAGCCGATTCCATACCAGGGTTGTGAGTACAACAACATGAAAAGGTACATATACTGTCGTCAGCGAAGAAGGTTAGTGGATTAGAAATTTCTGACACAAGAACATTTATAAAAATTTCGGAGACAAAACGAAGCCCTGGCGAACACCAGCATTTATTTTAAAGATATCAAACTTGAACCCATTCAAAACAACTTGTATTTAACGGTCCGAAAGGTTATTTTCAATCCATCGAAGGAGGATTTATAAGCGTTCCCATGACCTCGGAAAGAAAGGGGGTCTGTAATTTGCGGGTGAGGAGTTTTTGCTTTTTTGGGTATAGATTGGACAAAAGCTTTTTTCCATTTGCTCGGAACGAGCCCAGAGGAATAGGATAGATAAGAAAGCTTATGCAGTGGTTTTGAAAGCGTGGAAGAACCACTAGAACACCCGCTATTCAAAAGAATAGCGGGAATAATATCCGGGCCAGCGGATTTAAGTATATATGTCGAGATCTTTTAAAACTTTGGCCACTGTACGACTACGAATAAAAATTGGTCCCATAGAATCATTTACGCCCTCATGGTGGGACCACGACACATTTTGGACGTAGAGTTAGGGGCGAACTGCCTAGCAAAAAGATTAGATTTCTCTTTGGAACTAACAAATGGAGTATAATTGAAGACAAGCATTCGGATGGAGGAAGAAGAGGAATTCTTTATATTTTTTACGAGTGACCACAAATTTGACTACCTTTGGGACATTGTTATATATATTTTGTCTTATATTTTGGTCATATTAAAATTTGGCTTTTAGAATATGACATTTCTAGCTTGTTTGAAATTTTCCCGGTTTTACTCAGTTTGGGCTAGCCTTACAGCTCTTTGTAACTTGGGTTGGACCATGGATTTTTTGTTTCGGTCTGATGCTTTTAATTCTATTTGGTATAAAAGTTCTCATTCCCGATAAAATTAGGTTTGTCCAACAACAAAATTCCTAGCACTTTTCCAACAAAATAGAACCCACCCGAGCTCAATAGTCGTGGTTGCAGCTTTTTATACCAGGCTGTTCCTTGCACTTTTCTTTGAGTTCTCTTTCGTTCTAATCTATATCTTGTTGATATTTTTTTTATTTTTTTTATAATAAGCACCCGCGAAAGGTGTTTTTTATCTACCCTTAAAATGTTAAAAACACTGTGCGATCATTAAGGTTATAGGAAAGGATGTAAAAGGAGATGTTGATGGACATTAGTCTTAAAATTCTGCATATCAAACTGGAAAAGAAAAACCGAGCCAGGCATAGCGTTCCACATTCTTGTGGTGCGACTTAAGAAAGAATCTCTGTAGATGGGCTCGAAGGTAAACTGATGGGCATTCCTACGGTTGAATTGTTTTAGGGGAGGATTGCAATTGGCTATTTCGCTGGAGCATTGGTTATAAGAACAAAGATAAAGTAACGAAAGGCTAGAGACTTTACGTCTGTGTTCAAGAGATGTAAATGATTCTGTTATTGTTCGGTCACCTATCATTTTCAAAGCTCTCTTTTGAATTCTATCAAGAAAACTCAAATGGGTTATGGGAGCACTTGCCCAAATATGAGAATTATTCTCGAATTTTGGTCGAATATGTGCTTTATATACTGTAGCCAGATCAGACGGGGAAAGAACTTCTTCCATCTTCGAAGGAAACCTAAACACCTCGCAACATTCTTGGCGACGTCAAATATGTGGTAATTCCACAGCAGGTGGTCTGGAATGCACATCCCGAGAACTGACAGGTAATCGGTTTCTTCGATGCAAGTGCCACCTCATTGATAGTGGCATTGGGAGTATATTCCGCTTTAACGACAATAGACAACATTATGTTTTTGAAGCATTAAATTCTACACAATTGCTTATTCCCTATTGTACAATGTTGTCAAGATCAGATTTTAATGAACTTACCATATGCTGCCGTTGCAGTTCCACGCCCGAGCGACTTTCGTCAGCGAAAAAATTAATTGGATTAGTTGTTTCAGATAATAAGTCGTTGATAAATATAAGGAAAATTGTTGAAGACCAAACGGAGCCCTGGGGCATACCACAATTTATTTTATGAATATCAGACTTGAATCCGTCCAACACAACTTGTATTGATCGGTTCCAAAGGTAATTACTAATCCAACGAAGAAGAGATTCATCGACTCCAAATGCACGCATTTTCGACAACAGAGCTTGATTCCAAACTATAATTTTGCTTTCACTGAAACGGTAGAGAGAAGAGAGATTTGACTTTGTGCAAGTGCATTTTCTGTTTAGTTTCCTTCTTTCATTTAATATTATTATATATAATAATAATATGAACTCCCCCTTCCCCACATTACGGAAAAAATATTGATATCAAAATAAAAGAATTCTACTTTCATTTTTTAATTTTTATCTATTAATCAAAACGTTCCTCTTAAAAGTTTTGTCATTTAGTTTCATTTCAAGTTCCTGTCGACATAAAATGGTTTAAACTAAATTCTGGACAAAATGGATTTTACAGAGTTTTATACAATGCAGAAAATTGGAAAAATATAATTTCAGATCTAATAAGTGATCATAACGTATTTAACCCGGAGGTAAATGATTTTCCAAACTATTCTTGTGCAATTTGCTTTTGGCCGTTGTAATTGATATTGATACAAAATAAGTTGATTTTTTTCTTAAATATTCTGCCTAAATATTTTATTTGTATGTACTCCTTAGGATCGAATTGGACTACTATCTGATGCATTTACACTTTGTCATGCAAATTTGATATCATGCGAGAATGTTTTGATGATGATCCCATACCTACGAAATGAAACAAAATGGGGCCCTATTACTCTGGCGCTAAGACATTTAGAGAAATGGCGAAGGATTCTTAAATATTCCGAATGTTTTTTAATGCTCTCCGAGTTTATAAGAACTCATTTGACGGCAGTGATAGGTCGAATTGGTTATATGGACGAAGGTGATATTGAAACAAAGTAAGTTAAATTTATATATAACAACACACTACATGACTATTTATATGATTCTGTTCAAGAATGCTTCGTCGAGAAGTTTTGCTAGCCTCTGTTATGTGGGAAGATGCAGACACTATTGAGAAATCAAGGACTATATTCAATTCATTCCTTCAAGAACCAAATCAAACTATTCACTCAAATATTAGAGAGGTAATATTTTGTATTGTTTTTTATTTAACATCCATTAAATCTATATATCTATCTATAGTCTGTTCAGTAAAAATTCTCAGTACATGGCTTATCGACGAGCTTTTTTCAAAACTGTCACGACACATAAAACTTTTACTGAAAAAGATACAAAGCCACTGACAAACGTACATGAATTCCATGTAGCTCTTTAAAAAAAAATCTCGTACACCGCATGGTAATTCATAACCGATCAATCGAATAATGAATAATGATCGTTTACTCACTTTCACTTCTATCTACCCTTTCTGTGTAAATTGAAAAAAGATATTGTACCAACAGAGATACCTTTTTCAATTGAAAACACTCCTATATAGTTGTTTGGGCTTTCGTTTTTAGAGCTTTTGAAAACTAATTTAGTAGTGTGAGAGGGTAGGTGTTGTCGTAGTTGTGTACCAATAGTACTAATAGTTGGAAAATCATTAAAATGCAGTTAAATTTTGTTGGTTTTATTGGTAGTTTAGTAGAAAGATGTTATTTTCTTGAAGTTTGCAAGTTCATTTCGTGATCATATTAATTCGGAAAAGTATTTTGGTGTTGTTTTGTATTTCAATAAGAGTGATGTGGTATTGTGATTAATAAAACCAAATATATATAGTATTATTAAATACAGTGAACTGAAATTGATTTTATCTGTTTTTAAACTGTGAAGTGCTAATGTTTTTTGATAAAAAGTGAATGTATTTAATTTTTAAAATTTAATTTAATAAAATTTAAATAATTAATTAAATAATTATTTATTTATTTATTTATGTTTTTGAAATGCTTATATACAGTATGATAAAATGTCTTATAATTTAGATATAAGCTAAAGTTAATGACAATAATTCAAAATAATAATATGAAAGCTAGAATATGAAATGTTCTTAAGAGTTAATAACATGAAAATGTATGTTCATTTGTATTATAATATTAAGCACAATACTAATATATAAAGAGAGGAGTAATAAAGTAAAAAAGTTAAAGGAAAGAGAAAGATAGTGAGGTAGAAAAAAAGAATTGTAACTGAGAAATTGATATTTTATTTTGTCCTTTAGTCTCGCAGCATCATCTATTAATTAATTAATTTAAAATTTAATTTAAAAAATAATAATAGTAATTTATTGCAGGTATTGTAATCAGCAAGTGGTAACCCTACGCACGTTGCTCTCCCATTTGCGACGAATTATAATGATAAGTATCACCAACGTTCTCATGCACGTTAGGTGCGTTATGGTCATTGATCAAAAATATGTTGTTTTTTTTTATTTCAAAAACTGTAGGCTGTGGTGGTAACTTATTGTTGCGATTGCACGTCGGGAGGCGAAGGACGTGAATTATCGAACGATTATGAGAAGTTTTTTTATAAAATGTGAGGTTTCATAACTCATATAATTTGGTTCAAAAATGCTTTTGAAAGTATTTTTAAATTAATTGTCAACATTATCAGTAAGGTCTCACTTCCTTCGAAATCAGTTTCGCTCACTTAGGCCGCTCCCGCATTTGTCGGTGCGGTGTCCCTAATCAGTATTTCCAGCTTACCGAATGTATACCTATGTCATGTTTATCTTCTGACTTGTCCGTAAACTTTCGGCACAGAATTACTCAAAACTTTTAATTAAAAACAGTCTCGGATGTCAGTTTCTTTCAAAAATTATTATGTTGCATCAACAAATAATTTCTTATATTTTTGTTTATACAAAACAAACTGTTGCCTAGACTATAGACGTCAAACACAAGTTCCCAGCGGCAAATATAGAACCAATACTGATACTCTATACCGACATTCGGTACACCGCTTTAAAACCGTACCGATTCCGTACATACCGCACAAATCAGTAGGTGTTCATTGAAATGTATGTATTCAGTGAAATGTATTCAAAAAGTTGGAAACTGTCACGTTAAATGTAGTTTTTTGTCCAAACATAATTTGCTTCAAACTTGGTATTTAGTATTTATTAGGTAGTATCTCGGGGAGTGTTTTTCATTTTTGCTCTAGATCGAAAAATAACGGTACCTGTCATACAGTTTTTAACAAAAAGTTTGATTTTCTCGAAAACGGCTCTAACGATTTTGATAAAACTTTCAGGAAGCTATTTTTTCACAACAATACATCTTTCAGTTATAATGAATTTTTCGAAATTTGTTCTATAACGGGACCTCTCATATAACCGGTTTTTTTAAATGCGGTCTTATCGGTAACTATTATCCCAATTTCAGTAAAATTTTGCACACAGAAAGTCATTAATAATTCAATTAATATTGCATTTCAAGATTTTCAAAAACTTTTTTTTTCGATTTTTTTAAATTTTTTTTGAAATATTTTGAAAATGGGTTGGTAAAATTTTTTTAAATAATTTTCCCAGATGAAAACTACAGATTTCCTTATATTGAAATACTAGAAAAAACTTTAAAATATTTTTTCGAAAAGTTTTTCAAAAAAAAAAAACACTTTAAAAAAACTGGTCGAACGATTTTCAATATTTTTTTTCCTCGATAGACATTTAGTTTTCAAATTTAATTGCATACTTAGTTTTTCCGAGAAAACTCTTAAACTAAGCAAAAAAATTAAAGAATTTTCTAATTTTTTTTATTTTAATAGACGTGTGGTTTTCAATCTGGCAATACTTTTTTCGGAGTTGGTCTTTTTGACAGTTGTCACTTGATTTATGCTCAGTTTGGGTTGCCATTTCATAATGAATAGACTTACATTACATTACATTACATATTGATCTGCTCCGTAGATAAATCTACGAAGCAGAGACACTTATGAGCACTTGCTGCTGAGGCCATCGGCTCAGACAATTACAAAGACAACACACAAGACGACATTGATACAGGACAGAATAGAAGATAGTAAGAGGACGGAAAAACAGAAAATACATAACACATGTCAACAGCACGCAGTAGGTTTCGAGACGGTCCTCCATCTTTCCACTAACCACGCGCAACGATGCTTGATTTCGCTGATCTCAATGAATAGACTTATTCCTGAACAAGTTTGCAAATTGTGCAAATTTATTACCAGCATAATGGTTCGTTTCGGTGGAGCAGAATATCGAAGAAGACCCGAATGAGTCCATCCGCCATCGCGGGCAACAATTAGAAATATGCCCATTCAATTTATGGAAGATTTTGCCGAAGGATCTTGGTTGAAATGGGCCCAAAACGAGATGGCCACCGATTCCGATTTTCACAAAATTGGGCCTCGGCTGGAATTTATTCGAGCCAGCCGCGGCGGCCACTTCTTCCAAATCATTTTTAAAACATAATGCAAACCCTTATCTTTATAATCAAGCTAAATTCTTGGCCATAACATTAAACTTTATGCGTTTTATTTCTTCTTGAAAACCGCACGTCTAAAAAAACACCCTTTATATACATACATACAAAATATATGAAGCCACTAATCAATTATCTAACATATGAACAGGGTCGTGCGACCCAGTCGTGGATTCTTTTAAATTTATTTGACGATGTGACCGCACAAATGAGCAAGTACGTGCGATCCAGTCGTGCAATTTATTTATTTATACTTAAACCAGATAACTAAAAGTTAAGACTTAAAAAACTATAAAATAAGAGAGAGAGAGAGAGTAATTAGATAATAAACACATTACTAACTGGCTGAACATAATGGTAAAGCTGAAGTATGAAGCGCTGTCAAAGTTAAACATACGTGGCGAACATAATTAAAAGCTGACCTGAAAATTGAAATTTTGCTGAAGCGCAAGTTCACTCACCTTCAACTTGCGCTTTACGCTTCAGCTTCATCTTTGACATTTCACAGGGACAAAATAGGCTAGTTCAATGTTTCTGAACTATCCGAGATCTTTTTTTCTCAGATCCATTGAATATGCTGAGAAAATTCCTTGATCACTCCGAAATCTCAAGAAACTTGAACCAGCTCAATCGAATGAAAACAAAATGTGTGAGGGAAACACGGAATTTTGTATAGAACTTATTAAAGAAGCGCTATTTTATGGAATTTAACCAACCCCAACTATAAAAATATTGAAAAGAATGCGCAAGTGTGGAGTAATGTTTCGATAGCATTTAAGATATATATAAATTTTAATTACAACAAATTATAAGATGAGTTTTAAAAAATATTCTTAGAGCACAATACTCACTTTATTAATACTTTTTAAGAACTAACTTAATAATATTGAAATACTCCTATTTATAGAAATGATAATGTACGCAGTACATTCTTATCTTATATATTTCTTTGTGTCGAATGACTAACTCATTCCTTTGTGTACAGGAATAGGATAGTAATGATAATGTACATATTACATTCTTATCATATTTATATTTACATGAATAGATTGAATATGTTATTTACAAGTTTATGGGTAATTGGAGGTTCTGTGGATACAACTCTTCCCCTCTTAGTATCGTCTAACGGTTCAAAAGTGACCGTTGGAAGATTTACAATAGTTTTGTTTACTTTTCTTTTACTTTTACAATATAAGATTAGAATGATTATTACAGTAATAAAAATTATTAATATTGTTCCAATATAAGTAGCCTGTTTTTGATTTAACTTTAAATCGATTATAGGTTTTGTGTTTTCAATATCTTCAAAATTTAGTATTCCTATTTTGGATTCATCTTTTTTAAAAATAAATTTATTTATTGGCATAATTAAATCTCCTTTATATTATTTCCTATTAAAAAATTTATTCAGTATTTCCACTCTACAATTTCTTAGCTTTATTAAATAATTACCTTCAATTTCATATTTTAAGTCGTTACAATTATGTTTCAGTTGTGTTTAATTAAAGGTTTTTAGTACAACAAATTCTCCATTCTCGATAATTACATTTTCTTTAGTAAATTCTTCTTCATTACATTTTAACATTTTTTCAAATAATATATTCTCGATACATTGATTATTTATTTTCTTCAATTTTTTTTTATTCATTATCTTCAAAATAAGTAATATTATCTCTTTCTATAAATACATTGGTTGGTAATTTTATGACTTAATTATTTATGGGAAGACTCTGTATAAGATATTTATTATAGACTTCTTCTGTGAATTTCGGGATAGAGATTGTTATCAATATGCATGCTTTGTAGGTTGCGATATGAATTTTTACATTTTCTAGTTTTTCAAAAGTTATATTGTTTTTTTTTATTTCTTGTGACGTTAATATGTCTTGTGTCAAAAATCCTGTTCTACTAGTCATTATTACGTCTTCTATTTTTCTATTGCATTTTTAACTTCTTTAACTTTATCTGAAAATTCTAACTCTATTCTAAGCTCATTTACGTCATTCTTTTTTCCTTTTAGCTTATTGATTACTTCTGTACCTTGGTTTACTATTTTTTCTAAAATTTTAAATTGTTCACTAAACTGTTTATTAATTTTAACTTGTTGATTAACATTGTTAATTATGTTATGATTATTTTCTTCTAAAATTTTCATGTGGTCTTCGATTTTTTGTCTGTCGTCGTCGTCCATCGTTCCGAATTAAAATTTTAAACCCATGCCAAATATATTTAATAATCCTCTTTTCACAATCCTATGTGGTATTAGAGTTCTTAATTTATTTTCTAATTTGGTAATTTCACTGATTTGTTAATAGGTTTTGTGTGGCATTAGCTTTCGCTTTAAGGTTTCTATTGTTATTTCGTAGTCAGTTAAGTTTATCAAATGTATTATTAAGTTATAATCTTCTATTAATTGTATACTTTCACTTTTTATAATTGCAAATTGTTGTGTCATTTTATAAAGTTGGATCTCTTGGGATTTAACTGTTGTATATTGCTTTGTTAGAATTGATATCAGCATTGTTATCATCAACTTCCATATTTCCATCTTGATCTTTAGTAGTGTATTTTTTCTGTCTTCTAAATTGATCTTTATGTTATATTTGTTCTCTTAAATGTGGCTTGATAGTTATCTTCTTGTCTTTGTTTAATCACTTTAACTTTCTCTGGGTTATTAATTTTGGTAAACTTTGGGTTAATTATTTTATCTTCTCGATTTTTATTTAATATGTTTAAAACTTTGTCTTTCTTGTTTTCAATACGTTCAAAAATTATTTTTTTGTCTAGTTTATTCAAATGAATATCACAAGGTTTTTCTTTTGTTGTTAAGTGTATTGTTTGATTATATACTTCAACTGCTCGCAATACTTTGTCGACTAAGTTCTGATTTGACTGCTCAAAAATCCTTATACTTTCGTTTAATGTGTTAATGTTCTATATCGGAATTTCCTGTGTGTCTGTATGGTGTGGTAAAATGTTGTTCAATCTCATTCTCTCTAAAGTATTCTTTTATTGAATATGTTTGGAAAGTAGGATCGTTATCTAACGTAACTTGTTTCGGTTTAGTCATATAAGTCATTATTTTTGTTATCGCGCTTAATGTATCAACTTGGTTCTTTGTTTTGAGAATTTTTACTTATAAAAATTTACTGAACTTATCTATACATGTCAAATACTTGTATTGGTTGGGTAATATCCATATGTCCATGTGATAATGTTCGTGTGGTTGTTGAGGTGTCTTTGTTTTTTCATAGGGTAACTTGATTGGATTTCGTTCAATTTTATATTGCATATTTCACAATTATTTATAACTTTGGTTATTGCATCTTTAAAATTTGGGGTATAATATTTTCTTATCAATTCTAGATATGTTTTTTCTATACAAGTATGCTTGAATTTTATCTGTATTTTATTTATTATCTATTCTGTTTTTGGTGATTTCACGTTTATCAAATTTCTAGTGGCTCTGTATAGAGTCTGATTATTATGATGGTTTTTCCAGTAGTCTTGGAATTTCAGAAATAAATTGTTATCTTCTGCAAGTATAGCGTTTTCAAATTTTATATCAACTTCGCCTATATTTTTTCAAATGATTCATTATTTAACTCCTTTTTGGTTATTATGACTAATCTTTTCCCTATGAATGGAAATTCTATCCTTTCATTAATGACATTTCCTAACTTTAATATTATTTGTCGTTTAAAATGGTTTAAAGGTTTTTCAGTTATTTGAATTAAATCTATACTGTCAGATTCTGCACTATGTCTAGTACTTACTAAATCATTATCTTCTTCCAAAACATTTATTCTCAAAGCCATACCAATGGTCTATGATCTGTGAGGATCTTAAATTTTCTACCGTATAGGTAATGTCTCAATTGTTTAGTTGCCCATACTATCGCTAAGAGTTCCTTTTCAATTGTAGAGTAGTTGCATTCATTTTCATTGAGTGTCCTACTCGCAAAGCATAGGGGTCCATGTTTTTCGCTTATAACCGCTTCTACGTAGTCTTTATTTTCTATATCTATCTTTTTATCTTTTTTCAAATATGTAGTTAAAGGTTTTATAATTTTAGCGTAATCTTAAATAAATTTTCTGTAGTACCCAGTTAATCCGAGGAAACTGTATTTCCCTTACCGTACTTGGAATAGGGAACTTCTTAATTGTTTCAGGATTTGGTTTTATACCTTCAGGTGTGATTACATGTCCGAGAAATTCACTTTCGTTTTTTAAGAAATCGCATTTGTTTAAAGATACTTTCAAATTTACGCTTTGAAGTCTTTGTAAAACTTTTCTTAAGGAAACGATATGCTCTCCAAGTGAAGTACTAAATATAATTATGTCATCTAAATAGACATAACAAATATTGCCTACGTAATCTTTAAAACCTCATTCATCTTTCTTTGAAATGTCGCTGGTGCATTTTTTAGACCAAACGGCATTCTGATGAACTCATAATTCTCTGATAGCGTGGAGAAAGCTGTGTTCTCTCTGTCTTTGGCTTCTTCTTCTATCTGGTAAAATCCTTTTGTTTAGTCAAGGGTGGTGAAATAATTCGCTTTTCCCATCTTATCCAATATATCATCAATTATTGGGATAGGAAACTTATCTTCTTTCGTTATTTTATTTAATTTGCGATAGTCCATTACTATACGCCATTCCTTATCTCCAGTTTTGTCTGGTTTTTTGGGTACTACCCATATAGGTGCATTGTATGGACACGAACTTTTGGTGATAATTCCTTGGTTCAGTAGATCCTGAATTTGTTTATCTACTTCTTTTTTGTGGATTTCTGGATAACGATATATCCGTGAAAAAATTGGTTCATCACTTGCTGTTTCTATGTGTTGTTTTATATGATTGGTGAAAATAAGGTCATTACTTTATGATAAAATGTTTTTTCGTTTTCTTTTTAGGGTTTTCATGAGGAATTTTTGTTCCTCTTCATTTAAATAAACTAAGCGTTTTTCAATTAATTCGTCAAATATAGAAATTTGTGGTTCTAGGTTTGCTAAATGATTAATTTCTTGTTGATATTCTTTTTCTTGGATTGACATCTGTCATTACTGTGAGAAGGTTGAAGTTTTTTTGTGCTCGTGATATTTTATTAAAATCTTAAAAAATTAAACGTTTAAAACTGATTTTTTTAGTTGCAACATATCAATTAAATTATATTTTCATACATAAAGTATTAAGTGCGATCAACTTAAAACACAAGGTACGATTTACTTATTATAATTATTGGGGGAGATTTCAACCAGCCGACTTTGAACGTACTGCATATGCAATCGAAACGGAATTTGCAAGAAACTTCGCCGGAACAGTCACAAAGTAGCAAGAAAATTCAATTTGATTACTCCAGCGAGATGGCAGTGGGAAATATGTCTATTGACCAACTAAAAGTTCTTTTGGACGAATGTCTAACACCAAAATTGAAAGACATAGCAACAAAGAAGGAAGTCTTAGCTGTCTCAAATGACATCCAGTTATTACGGTCTCAAAATGTCTACCTGATGAACCGAATTTCTAACATGGAAAACTATTGCCAAACTTTGGAGCGTCAGCTTGAAACACTTTCGCGAAAAGAAAATGAAAACACTGTTGTTGTACATTTTCCGGCAGAAGGGAAAACCAATAAAGTTGACTTTGCGAAACAAACTTGTATAGGTCTTCTCCAGCTCCAAGAAAATGCGGAATTGCCTATTAAAAAAACACAAGAATTCACAAATCGCAACACAAACAAAACCACAGTTATTATCAATTTTCATCCCGGCGACACTGCTAACAAAGTAATCGAAGCTACACCGAAACTAAGAAACACTGGTATAGTAATTCATCGCGAACAGTCAATGATAACACGCCAAAAAAGAAGAGCACTTTACCAAATCAAAACTAAATTGCTAGTTATGGCACCTGCAGCAAAGATTTTCATCAGAGGAGTGAAACTAAACGTAAACAATCTTTCGTTTGCATATAATTTTTCGCAAGGCTTAATTGTAAACAACTCAGATGAATTGACGTTTATTAAAAACACGTTTGGAGAAGGTGGATTGCAGTTCTTTGACATACACAACGTCAACAGCAACAGCCGTCAAAGTCAGAACCATGCGATGACAGCGCCAGTTGTTTCACAAGGAGAATGCAGCTCGCAGCACAATCAACATCGAAATCAAAGTTAGGGTAGTGTTGCCGTCTGCCATTTAAAATTACAAATTTTATGTTATAATGTGTCTGGGTTAAGAAACAAATTATTAATTCCAGATTTTTTTAAATTTATTCTTACTTTTGATATAATTATTTTAATTGAAACATTTCTTGAAGAAGGTAGTGAAACACAATTTATAAAATATTTTAAAGATTTCTCTGTTAAATTTATTCCAGCTACTAGAAGTAACGTTTTTGGTAGAGCTAGCGGTGGTATTTTAATCGCATACAAATGTAATTTAAATAACTTTATAAAAATTAAGTCGATAAGTAGGAAAACTGTTATAGAGATAAACCATAGGCATGATCACTATTACGTTATCCCAACTTATCTTAATTGTAACAATTGGATAAGTGATTTTAATGAGTTAATAACTTTTATCAATGAAAATGAGTTGCAAAATATTTTGGTACTTGGTGATCTAAATGGAAGAATCGGTAACTTTCAAAACCCAGCTTCTCTGGTACAAAACGTTTCGCATGTGTTTGAAAGTGTAAGAAACTCTATGGATGAGACGGTTAATAGGTGCGGGAGGCAACTTCTAGATTTTATTGAAGATTTTGGTTTCTTAGTTCTAAATGGGACAACCAAAAGTGACAAAAGAGGTGAACTTACTTTCGTTTCGGGTCAGGGCACTTCAGTAATTGATTATTGCTTGGCGAAGGGTAATTGGATTAGTATTATTGAAGATTTTGAAGTTCCAACTGCAAATTACTCTGGCCATTTGCCAACAGTTACATCATTAAAGTTTGAAGATCTTTCGTTGATGCCGAGAAATGCAGTTAATAGTATAAAATGGAAAACCAATCGTGCTGATGTGTATAAGCGAAGACTTGATGCACAATTAATTCACCTTCCTGCTCAAGAACTTCGGAATTGTGACCAAACCGTTGAAATTATTTCAAATTGTATAAGAGAGGCTGCGATCTCGAAAAAACCTAAATCTGAGAGTAAATTTGTTTCTGAGTGGTTTGACTGGGAATGTAGGAAACTTCGTAAAAGATCTTTCTCCTATCTGAACCTTTTCAGGAAGACCAGTTCAATTTTTTTTAAAACGCTCTATTTAGAATCGAATAAACTCTATAAAAATCTTTGTATTCAAAAACAGAAAAAATATTTTAATGAGGTTGCTGGCTCCCTTTCAAACTGTAAGGACTCAAAAGCTTTCTGGTCAAAGGTGAGACTGCTAAGTGGCTGTAAAACTTTTTCATCTTCAGTTATTGAAGTTGAAAAACTTGCAGACTACTTTGAAGAGCTCCTGAACCCTGTTTCAACTCACTTAGCATTCCAGTATGCCTTACCTCTGGTTTTAGTCCCTGAACTTGACGGGCCGATTACAATAAGAGAGTTACAAGAAACGCTCAAATCAATGAAAAATGATAAAGCCGCAGGGATTGATGGCATTCCTGCAGAATTTTATAAAAATTCAACACCGAATTTCTTGGAACTAATTAACTCTTTTTTCAACAGTCTTCTAGAAGAGGAAACAATCCCAAAAACGTTTGTAAAAGCATGGATTTGCGCAATTTTTAAAAAAGGTGACCTACAACTTCCGAGCAATTACAGGGGTATATCGGTTCTACCTTGTCTTAGAAAAATATTCACCCATCTTTTATACCATAGGTTGACGAGATGGGTTGAAGAGAATAAACTCCTTAGTATTTTTCAAGCCGGTTTTCGGGCGGGACTATCCACGGTGGATCATATATTTGCTCTCACAAGTATAGTCAAAATGTTTTTAGACAAGAAAAAGAAAGTATATGCTTTTTTTGTCGATTTTAGGGCGGCTTTTGATACTGTGAACAGAGCTTCCTTAATCTATAAGCTTTCAACGTTAGGTTTATCGACAAAGTTTCTCAATTTATATAAGCTACTTATAACCGATACCTCTGCTGCTATTTGGAATGGAATATCAATGTCCGAATTTTTTAATACAAGAGCTGGTGTTCCTCAAGGTTGTGGGTTAAGTCCAATTATTTTTGCATTGTTTATTGATGATGTATCCAAAGATTTCCCGGGAGGAGTTAAATGTGGTGAAACTCTAATAAAGATGCTTCTATATGCGGACGATATTGTTATATTGGCAGATAATCCCATAACTTTGCAGCTTCAAATAAATAAGCTCAAGCGATTTTGCGACTTATGGGAGCTCTCAATTAATGTCACAAAATCAAAAATAATGATTTTTGAAAGCACTCATCGAAGAAGACTTCCTCAAGAAAAATGGTTTTTAGAGCGTGATCCATTAGAATGTGTCAGAGAGTATAAATACTTAGGTTTCCTGATAACATACAACCTTGATCTTCGACCACATGTTAAAGAAAAATGCATTGCAGCAAAAACAGCAATAAATCTAATGTGGAAAAAATTTTTTTGCAACAAATATGTTGATGGATCTGCTAAGTTTAGAGTATTTGATGCGACTATAAGCACATGCCTTTGCTATGCAAATCAGGTATTTGGGTATCAAAACATTGATGGTTTTGAAGTAGTTCAACGTTTTTTCTTCAAACGCATTTTTAAACTTGCTAGTTCTACACCCAATTATGCTATGCACGTTGAATCCGGTTTACCACAAATATTCCTTAAGAATTTAAAATCAAATGCTGATTATATAATAAGAGTAATGAAAAGGGACGACTCAAATCTTCAAAAACAAATTATGCAATACGCACTCCGAGGTCAGTTATCACCTTTCAAGGAATGGAATGAGTTGGCTGATCGACACGGTCTAAATCTTGATCTCAATAATACAACTCAGGCCGATTGGCAGGACGCGTTCTATAGATGTATAGCTAAGGTAGATGACTCTCTTTATCTTCAATGTCTAAATAGAGCTCAAACATCTACAACGAGACTATTGTACAAAGATTTGAACCACATACTGTACCGAAGTAATTATTTTAATGAAAAACTTTCCTTTGACCAAATGAGTATTATTTTCAAAGCAAGAACCGAGATGCTTAACTTAAATTATAGACCGCACAGAAGTGACCTTCACCCGATATGTAGTTTGTGCAACCTCAATGAAATTGAAAATACATACCACTTTATAGCTATTTGCCCAATATTACAAGAAATCCGCAGGCTGTATTTTTCAAAAAGCTTTCTTACACTTGAGGATACAAAGCATGTTTTGAACGGGTATTCAGATTGGAAAATTCTCTGTCGTTATATTAATCATGCCTTATGTTACCGTAGCAGTTTCATAGACTGATTGATCAAATCATAAATGTAGAGTTTTTATAATGAAGTGAAAATAAATGTTTAATTGTATTTCTATCTTTTAAATGATTCCAACAAATATTAAATATTTTGCTTTAATTTTTTAAACTATGTTTACTAACTTTAACTTTTTCTATTTTAGAAAACAAAACTCGAAATTAGTCAATCTAGGCAGACGGCAAAAATTTGCCATGCAATTATTCTTAGATATACTTAAAATTGTAACATATCGAGAAGTTTAATAAAGAATTTATAATAATAATAATAATAATAATAAATATTCTTTTTCTTCATCTTCACTGAAGAATAATGGAATAATTTCATCATTTAATTCTAGAGTTTTCGTTTTATAATTGATTTTACTATTGTTAGGTATTAAAATATTATTTCCTATAATTCCGTTAAAATTCTGATCAAGGTTAAACAATTGGAAGCAACAATCTTCTTTTACTTTATATCTGAATTTATCTTTAGGTATGGTTAATTCTTTATCTATTACAATAGGACTTCCTATGTTTTTTATTATTTAAGGCGTTTTTCTTTTTGTGATATAATCTATTGGGGCATCTCGTTCATTTAATAGACTATTTGTCGCACCTGTGTCAATTAGCATGCGAAGTACCTTGTTATTTTTTCCTAGTCGAATAAAGGGCAATGCTCCGAGGCTTTTAAACGAAAATTTCGTTCCTCGGGAACTTCTGTTTTCTCTTCTTGATTTGAATTATTTGAGTTATTTTTCTCTGGTAATTCACTTGTAGTTTTGGAGCACGTCTTAATTGACTACTCGTCGGATCCTGGTCCATAGCTTGTGGGCCGCGATTATAATTAGGATTATAATTATGTTGTTGATTTTAGTTTGTGTTATAATTTTGATTAGGATTAAAATTGTTAAAAGGTGGTCGAAATTGGAAATTTTGTCTAGGTTTAAAAGGATTATTTGGAACAAATTGTTGTCTTTGTGGTGGTACATACAATTTTGGTTGGAAACTTTGATAGTTATTATTTTTGTATTGGCCTGAATTATTGGCATGGTTATTATTATTTTGAAACTTAGGACCTGTCTCATATGCTTTATTTGGTCGTCTTATTGTTGTGTCTACAAAACCTGCTTATGTAAGATTTTAATCACATAATCCTTTCTAAATATTGTAGTTAAAGTCTGATACAATACCTCTGAATGAAATGTTTCTATTTCAATCCGCCGAAATTATCCACTAGCATTTTTTTGATGTCTGATAATTTGGTCCGATGTGTATGGATACATCTTTTAGCCCTACCTATGAACTTGCTTCTAAGGATGTTCATACACATAATCTGTGATTGATCATCATATTCTCTTAGTGTCGGAATGATGCCGTCTACATTAATAAGAAAGGTATATACATATTCAGACTTACCACCAAACGTTCCTAATTTTTCAATATATTTTAATGGATCTAATATTAATTTTTTCTTTGGTATTTCTTCACCATTATTAGCCATTTTTTCACAATTATTCTTATTCTCTATCTTAAAATTATTGTTCTTACTATTATTTCCTGTTGTTCATAAGATGTGCTCTGGAATTGTTGAATTTCTGATATCTATCATTTGTTGATTGGGTTCTTCTTCTGATGATGAGGTTTCTTCGTCCGTGAATCTGATCTCAGGGTGCTTCTTCTCCTTGAATTTTTTTAGTAAGCTCTATTTTTGTTGTTTTGCATTTTCTTTTTAAAATTAAATTAAGAATATTAATCCTTCTCTATGAAGTTTCGTGGTATTACTATTTTAGTAAGCGTGAACCACTGATTAATTTTAGATTGTTCAATGTTTATTTCACTTGTAACTTTGAGTAGAAATATTTCACTGATTAGCGGTTTACGTGCTCACTTAAAGACATTAGTTATTATTTCAAAAGTTTGTACTTCATTTGCGTTGAAGATTTTGAGAATAAATTCAGTAATTATGTTATTTGTTCTTTACGGATGATATCAAGTTAATACCATCCTGCCGACTGCGCCAATTTTGATTACAAAAAATTAAAAGATGAGTTTTAAAAAAATATTCTTAGAGCACAATGCTCACTTTATTAATACTTCTTAAGAACTAACTTAACAATATTGAAATACTCCTATTTATAGAAATGATAATGTACGCAGTACATTCTTATCTTATATATTTCTTTTTGTCGAATGACTTCAACCCATTCCTTTGTGTACAGGAATAGGATAGTAATGATAATGTACATATTACATTCTTATCTTATATATTTCTTTGTGTCGAATGACTTCGACTCTTTCCTTTGTGTACAGGAATAGGATGGTAATGATAATGTACTTATTACATTCTTATCATATATGTTTACAGGAATAGATTAGAATATGTTATTTACAAGTTCATGGGTAATTGGAGGTTCTGTGGATATACGTTTTATATTCTTGGCAGAAAAATTGACATTCCGTACTTTACCATTGTGTTCGATTCAGCTTCATTACTTAGATTTAATTTTGACGTGCTTAATTTTTGCGCTTCATACTTCAGCTTCAGCTTCACCATTGTGTTCAGGCAGTATATATGGCTCCCTTCAACTTAATATTTTTTAAATGTCAAAATAGTTGGAAGTTTTTATACATTTAAAGATACAATTTCTTCCAAATATGTAAACATATACTAGACTTCAATTTCATTTCTTATCCTACTTATATTATAAATGTGAATTTGTGGATGCTTGTTCCTCAATCAATCCTCAACGGCTTAACTAATTTGTATTTAATTTGGTAGGTTTTTGAGCTTGAGTTTTCCACAAGAAGTAAGTTTGTAACTCTTCGAGTACATTCGCATTTTCAATTCACTGCTTCTTTTCATTTAATTATGAACACAAACATCATGATTATGATGCCATGGTCAAGGCAATCGAGATGAGGTTTGGCGATGACCACATGCAGCAAGTTTACCGACTCCAGTTGCGCTGAAGTCCCCAGGCAAGAGGTGAAATGCTACGACAATTGCAAGTTGACATCGAGCGCTTGGCGAACTTGTCTTATCGCAATACCAGCAGGGAAATCATAAACGAACTGGCAACCGATGCGTTCACTAATGCCTTTGCAGATGGAAAACTGTAAAAATGGTAGGCAATGGAAGCAACAGACCAAGCATCGCAAAGTAGTCAGCGGGTCAGGGAAATAGCTACGCTAGAGTGTTCATGTCAACGCGTCGACATTGAAAGACAAAACCCGAACACTGCTCGAGGTCAAATGAGATGTTGGAATTGCAACAAGCTGGGAAACCTACAGCGACAATGCAGATCTCCACCTAGACAGGTAAGCTGCCCACTGCTGAATGATTAAGCATCTGGCAGGAATAACCCTCACACTGCTGGACAAGCTTCTGATCAACAGCAGGCGGGTTGATGGAATCGACGCCCCCAGGACCATCATCCAAGTTTCGCAAACTACACGCTGCAGCAAGAGCTTGGCAGTGGAGACAGTCATCAGAAACAGAAAATGTGTGGCCACTATTGACACGGGTGCCACAGCCTCCATAATCAAAAGAGACCTTGTTCAGACGTCCTGGCTACACAACACCAGCTGCTGCACTCTAAAGACAGCTACTGGAGAAGCAGCAAAAGTATACGGGGAGGTATTTCTAAAGATACAACTAGCAGGGCTGACTTTCTCACATGCATTCTTTGTAGCCGACATATCCGACGAATGCATCATAGGAGTGGATTTCATGAAGGTACATAAGGTAATCATAGACATTCGAATGCAAGTGTTAAGGTATCGAACCGTCGAGATCCCTATGGTATACGGAAACGAGAACGCTCTGAATCTTCGGACGGTTATAAGCAGAGATGAAGTCCTACCACCATCTTCAGAGACAGTTCTTTGGACACGTTTGGAGGGTGATCCTGGGAACTACCGATTCTATTTCGCTAAAGCAGATGATAAAAAGGACTTTCCAAATAATATCGTTGGAAAAATGTTAGTGGTACCAAAGAAAAACATGGTTCCGGTAAGGCTGATGAATCCGAACAAACACTCAGTCAAGCTCAGACAAGGAGAGGTGATTGGAAGATGCGTACCCATTGCAGCCATATCGACAACATCTGGAAGTGAATCTGCGAGTCCTGTTTTTCCAACAAAATTGGCCGAGGTATGTAGTGCTATCCTCGGAAACTGTGAGCTAAATCCGGAGCAAAAACCATAGCCGAAAATCTCATTGGCGAGTTTGCTGATATATTTGCATCCCAGGATGGAGACTTTGGTCGAACACACCTAGTACAGCACCGCATAGACACCGGCGATAGCAGACCGATCCGACAACCTGCTAGAAGACTTCCATTGGCAAAACAGGCGGAAGTCGATGAGATGATATCGACCATGGAAAAAGACGGTCTAATCGAAAACTCAAAAAGTCCGTTGTACTAGTGAAAAAGAAGGACGGCAGCACTCGATTCTGCGTGGATTATCGGAAGCTCAACGATGTCACCAAGAAGGACAGCTACCCCTTGCCTCGAATAGATGGCACCTTGGATACCCTTTCTGGAGCAAAATGGTTTTCCACCCTCGATCTGACAAGACTTCGAACAGCACATTTAAAACTAAATCCAAAGAAATGTGCTCTATTCAGAGCTAAGGTGAAGTACTTGGGACATGTGATATCGTCAATTGGAGTAAAAACTGACCCAGAGAAAATCGAAGCCGTGAGAAACTGGCCAGATCCCGCAGACAAATACCAGCTGAGAAGCTTTCTCGGTGTCGCCACATATTACAGGAGGTTCGTGGAGGATTTTTCTGGAATTGCAAAGTGTCTGCACCAGCTAACTGAGAAAGGTAGACAATTTAAATGGTCAGGTGTGTGCGTGAACAGCGACTTTGTGAGGCACCAATACTTGTTTACCCCACCCCTGGCAAGACATTTATTATGAATACGGATGCAAGTAACGTGGGTGTTGGAGCAGTTCTGTCGCAGATACACGATGGGCAGGAGAAAGTGGTAGCCTATTTCAGCAAAGTTCTGTCGCGACCAGAGAGAAACTACTGTGTAACCAACTCGTTGCTCTGATACTGGCGACAAAACATTTCCATAAATACCGGAAATACACGGAGAAAATGGGAAATGCCAGATGGAAGATCCTTTAGGATGCAGCTTGTGGTTCCACGATCGAAAGTAGAAGAAATCCTACGAGAAATGCATGATGGAGTATCCGGTGGGCACTTGGGAATCAACAAAACACTGGAAAAGGTACGGGACGCTTTTATTGGCTAAGCGCAAGAAACGATGTAGAGAGCTGATGTCGAAAGTGCACAACATGCGCGGCTAGCAAAGGACCCAAAGTCAAAACACGAGGTAAAATTCACCAGTACAACGTGAGCGCCCCGTTTGAAAGAATCGCCGTTGACATCACAGGCCCGTTCCCGGAAACTGAAAACGGTAGCCGTTACATCATCGTTGTCATTGACTTCTTCAGCAAGAGGCCCGAGGCGTTTGCGATACCCAATCAAGAAGCTAAGACCGTTGTCGAGCAAATAGTTGACCACTGGGTCTGCAGGTTCAGGGTGCCTATGGAATTGCATTCCGACTAAGGGCGAAACTTCGAGTCGAAGGTATTTCAGGAAGTATGCGCATCACTTGGGTTAAAGAAAACAAGGACAACTCCTCTTCATCCACAGTCTGATGGAATGGTAGAACGATTTAACAAGACCTTGTAGGAATATCTGTCCAAAGTCGTGAACAAGAACCAACGAGATTGGGATCGGCGAATTCCTTTATTTCTTATGGCTTACCGGAATGCGATTCATAGTACAACTGGATACACTCCATCCGAAATTCTATTTGGACGAACCGCCTGGCTTCCAAGTGAGCTAAAATTCGGACTTCCTAATGAAGACCCAAAATGCGAAGAGGACTACGTGTTGGATCTTAGAGAAAGGATCAACGACATTTTCCAGAGAACAAGAAACAACATAAAAATTGCGAGTGACCGCATGAAGACCAGATACGACGCGAGAGCAACAGCTCCTGAATTCAACGAGGGAGATCTGGTATGGCTTTACAACCCACATCGCAAAAAGGGAAAATCGCCAAGCTTCAACAGGACTGGGAAGGTCCCTACCAAGTAGTTACGCGCAATAATGAGGGACTCGAGACTCGAATGAGTACGAAAGCTTAGATTGTGCCAGAACCAGACAGAAGCTTCCAGAAGCTTGTAAATTTGTATAAATACAAGAATAGATGGCATTGAAAGTTTAGTTTTTTTTTCAAAAGTGGTATTGTTAACAACTGGAAGCGTTAGTAAAAGTGATATAAGTGAAATAAAAAATGTTGAATTATAAAAACGTATTTGAATTGTGAATAAGCGGAATAAGTTAAATTTGGTGTTATTTAAACTGAAAGACGTTGTGCTTCATAAAATAAAGAGATTTGTTGTATTATTTTGGAATTTTGATTGAGTTTTGTTTGTCGAACCTCAGGCCAAAACTTCACAGTATTAAGTTAGCTTCAAAGTTACTGTAGTTGTGGTTATCATTAATTAGATGTAAAGCGAAATTTAATCTTGCGTTTAATTTAGGTTTATGTTCTTTGAATCTTTCGTGAAAAGTTCTGCCTGTTTTACCCATGTAATATTTGTCGCAGTAGTTGCAAGAAAACAGTATATAGCATTAAAATACATGATACCACATCATGTGTTGATCTTTATTTCGCTAAAGACGGTCGATTCGATTTTTGTGACTTTTTACTGTTCGAATAAAGTACGTTAAATTTTATTGAGGGAAATAATTTAAATGCGTTTTTATTTTCTTAAGAAATGTTAAAAAGTTTGAATTTTTTTCTTTCAAAATTGTAGGAACAGTTATTAAAAAACCGTTTATTTTTAACAACTTTTCTAAAAATTAAAAAAAAATAATTTAAGAATACAAACTTAAGTAAAAATTTAATATACATTTAAAAACAAAATTTAAAGAAAAATTCAAGAAAACCCGTTTTCAAAATATTGATTTATCAAAAAAAATATTTTTTTTTAAATTATAAATACAAAAAAAAAATATTTAATAAAAAGGTTAATGCGAAATTACTTTGGCAACTTACATCTTCTTGAATCGGATAACCAGTTTTCCAGAAAGTCGAAGAAAAAAACCCGTCCTATGGGAGGTACCGTTTTTAGCCCACCATATTAAATTTTTTGTTCACCAAAATATAATGCTTACCTCAGCAGTACACAGATTTTTGCATAAAAATTCTTGGAGCCGTTTTCGAGAAAAATAAGCTTTCACATAACGATTATATGACAGGTACCGAATTTTTAATCTGCACGAATGCAAAACTTGCATTATAGTACCTATTATCGCAAGTAAAAATAATAATTTCGTTGGAAGACAGATAAATATACCCACTCGCGCTGTTGAAAAAAAAGAAAGAAACACTCTCGCGTTCATCCTCTTATATGTTCCAAGATCTTTGTGCTTAACTGCCTCTTTCTTATCTACTGTAGGTATTGTATGACCATCTAATGCTTGCGGTAAATAGATAAGGGCATCTTAATTTGTCCTATTGTGCTAAATGTTTAAATTGATTGTATGCAAGCTCTCTTATGGGCATAACACCTAAGACAGTTTGTTTATTACGGAAATTAATTTGGACCTTCACTGCACAGTTTGACTTAGTCAGGCTTGTGTTTGTATGTATTTTTAAATGGTAAGTGATTTTTGTGTCGTCTTTTCTAATGTTCGCAGTTTAAGGAAGAATACAGCAACTCTGGCCGAAATAAAAAAGATAGTGAAATTTAGAGCTCGTACAAAATAATTTAATCTTTAAAAATCCGTTGTTTTTCATTAAGACAGAAGTTTTCTTAAAGCCTGAACAAATAATTATTATCATTGCACAAAAAAGTTACTGGGTGAGTTTTCATCTTAAGGCAGATTTTATTAAGAGAATTGCGAATATGCAGCGATCAATGGTACTGAAAGAATCAAACCCATCAAGGTACCATTCACTGATTTGTCACCAGTAAAACCTCAAACATCCCGTAATGTCCGTGAAAATAATACACCGGTAGGTAATTTGTCAGTCCCGGATCTTGAAAACATTTTCCAAAACTCTATGGCTAGACGACAAATTGATAAATATTGCAACAAAAACTAACATTGAACGAATCAGCGCTGAGGTTTTTTATCTAAAGCAAAACAATGAAAAACTGACGAACAAACTTAAGAAAATGGAGTCCAGATGTGTTTTGCTAGAAAAACAAGTTGAAGTGCTTGAAATGAGGACAGACGGGAGAAATTTGGTGATGCATCTACTACCTGCGATGCCTAATGATATAACTCCAAGATAACTGCTGCACTTCAAGTTGGCCCGAGAAGAAAAACTTCGAATGTTATCGTTGAAATGTCTAGCAGAAAGAATGTATTTCAAATTTTGCGAGCAAAAACGAAATTGAAAAACACTGAGACAATACTACACAAGGACTATCCGGCATCGGCGGGAGAGCAAAGAAGGCGTTTAAACAAACTAAGAACACCCTTAACATCGAAAAATAAAAACATAAATAGCCAAATAAGAAGTGAAACGCTGTTTATCAATCAAAAAAGTTTTATTTCGATAAAAATGGCAAATAAGTTTCGGATGCAACAGTTGGTTTAATAATGCTCCAACAATTGGCGGGTGACACATTTCGACGATAAAGATTCTTATGGTGGAGATTGTTCACACTGCACATTTTTAGTTGTGATGCCGTCTGCCATTATACAAATAATTTAAGAACAGCGAGTTATTTTGGTTGGGAAGAAAAAATCAAAAATATTTTTTGTTTTTTTAGAGGTAAGGCAAAGCGTTACGTATGTAAAACTCAAAAGTAAGGGAAAGCATTATCGCATTCTACCGACTTACATCAACTGCAACCATTTGAACAACGATTTTGATTTACAGGAAAGAGATATCACAAGGCAATACCACATTTTATTCGTAGACGACCTACAAGAATTAGAAGAGAAAATGGATATAAAAACACGGCACTTAGAATTGTGCGAAAATCTAAGGACACAATATGTAATACAAGAGGCATAAGGCTACTTGACTTATGCAACTCCTATATGTTAAGAATTCGTAATGGTACAACCTTGTCTGATATGGAGGGAGAATTCCCTTTTAGGGAACTGAGGCCAGGGAAGCTCAGTTATTGATTATTGTATCATAGGTTGCAAATGGACAGACCTTATTGCAATATAAAAATTGAGGGTGTATTTTATTCCTACCAATTACCGATTGTCTTGACTCTCGAGAATACTCATATGGATCCTTGGTCAGGTGGATCAATTTATTAAAGCTTCCTATTTGGCAGAAATTTGTAATAATAACAAACGGGAAATGTATATCACGCCATGGTTTGATGTGGAATATGCAAAAGCCAGAAAAAAATCATTCGATTGGCTGAGAGCCTATATGTCTTCAAGTGATAGTTTTTTTAAGAACCAATACCTACTACCTAACAGTACTTACAAGACAATGTGTAAGTGAAAAAAGCAGAGTTCTATGAAGTGAATCTAGGCGATTGGCTCTTTGTCAGAGCTCTAAAAAAATTTGGAAGCTAGCAAGTAACCTCAATGTTGTCTCAGCTCAAGTCTATTATCAACTGACTTTGAAACCTTGTTAAGCCCTTGTCAAGAGAAACCTTATTTCCAATACGCTACTCCGAGAATTAGAAATGAAGTTCTGGATGCCGAAATAAGTCAGAAAGACGAGAATTCCGCTGTTTCAAAACTGAAGGATGGAAAAGCATCTGGCTTGAATGGCATATCTGCGGAATTCTATAAATATGGCACTCTAGAACTTTACCATAGGCTGACAGTTATTTTCAACAGCGTGATGGAAACCTGACTTATATCTCGAGAATTCAAAGAATCTATTATTTTCCCGATACATAAGGTCATAAGAAAGGAATTTGTCTGAATTATCCAATTATAGAGGCATATTGACGATTGAATAAATGAATAGAAGACAACAAACGTTTCAAGGAATTTCAGGCAGGTTTTAGAGCAGGTTTTTCGATGATTGACTATAACTTTGTCCTTAAAAGTATCGCAGAATTATTTCTAGACAAATGCAAGAAGTTGTATACGTTTTTTATTGACTTTAAATCAGCATTCGATATGGTAGATAGACAAACGTTAATTTACAAGCTTTAGTTTAGTTTTTAGTTTATTTATTTATTTATTGAATGCATACACAGCAAGAAACAAATCTTATAAATTAGTGTTCTGCTATAATATAATAAATAGAGAAAAAGCTAGAGTATCTTAACATGAATATTGAATACATACATTGACGTTATTTATTATGGATTAGATATCCTCGAGTATTTGAATTGTCTATTCTATATTTTTTTAAACAATTTATAAAAAAAATTATACATTAATACGTCATCTCACTTATTAAATGTCTATTTTTGCAATGATTGAAAGACAATTTCAAAACCTATGTGTTTTGAAGATAACTTAGAAGCTCCTTTCGAAACTGTCCTTCGCCACTTGTTCTTCTTAAGTTTCTTGGAAAGGAATTCCTCAGGCGTGACGGAAGCACCGATGAAAAATTGTTGCTCTGAGGTCCGACAAGAAAATCGAGGGTTTAAAAGAATTTAGAATCTGTTAGAGGAGCTGAACCGTATTCTATTAAATAAACTGCACCATTGTTGGGTTGAATTATGTTGTGGAGCAAGAGAAGTGTTCTATACCTAAAAGGATGATCTAGGAAAATACTGTGGATTCGAATCCAGAAATTAGATATGCGATCAAATCGAAGTAGGCCAAATATGTAGCGTGCTGTGTTATTAATCCTGGCTGGGGTGCTGTATAACCCCTGGTTGTTATGCATGCAATTTTATAGGTGAAATACACCCCCCTCTCACAATATTTTTTTCTTGTCTTAACCCAACCTATACTCGATCTTGCTTCTAGTGCACCTTATACCGATCACCATGTATATTTCATAAAATACGGTTATCCCGTTTTGGGTTCCACAGGGAAAACATACACATTTATTTTTATACTTTTCAATGAACTTTAATATTTTTTTACTTATAGGCAATTTACACGGGTGCTATTTTATCCGGAGAGTATGTTTATTGGCAGTATTGCTGGGAGAAGTTTCTCACCTTACAAAATACTCCAGGAAACTTTACAGAGCGTATGCAAATTGTGCGAGCCCTGGGAAGAACAAAAGATGTCTGGCTGCAAAATCGCCTTCTTTCACAAATCACTATGTTGCCAACCGTTGAAATTGTGGAAGTACTTCAGTCAATTGCAGGGACTCCGGTAGGTGGTGCGATTGCTTGTCGTTTTCTACAAGCCAACTGGTTTGATCTGCAGTCCAGATTAGGAGAAGGTTCTGTGAGCTTTGCAAAAGTAATTTCTATAATAACAGAATATGGAGCAACTAATTTTGATTTTGATGAGGTAATGTACAAACTTATTTCTTTACTGGAAGATTTTAACTGAAATCGAACATTATTTTTATACGTATAAATACAAGTTATACATTATTCATTGAACATTCTATGAATACGTTCCATGAGCTATGACTGCGTTCTACAGGGAGTCCCATAACTCGTTTGTAGGATTTTGGGGCATGATTCTTCGAATAGGACTTTATTTTCAGGAGAAATACTAGCCATTGTAAGTGCATTTAAATTAGTTTGATATCTTATCGCACTTTTAAAATATTCAGTTTTCAGCCTGTCCCATTTTTTTTTTTGACTATGCTAAATTTTTGACTTAAGTATTTGCAAATACTACTGAAAATATCGAAGGCTTCGAGAAACAGGATCAGTCTCAAATACAAGACATAACGCTCCACTATAGTAACAAGAACTTCGACTAAAGAAAGAATACTGGAAGCTGTTACAAGTGAGCCATCAATCAGCATTAGACGAGCTAGCTTTTGAATTCAGTGTTTCCAAAAATAAAATTTCTAATTTACTACAGAGAAAAAATCTTTAATCATATCACCACACACCTGTGCAAGAACTACTTCCCAACTTTCATCGTATTAGCAACAGGATGATTCTCCAGCCCACAACTGTACTGAGGTTACGAGATGGTTAAATTAAAAGTACGGTAATCGTTGGATAGGAAGAAATTGATCGGTTCAGTGGCCTACAAGATTGGATTTTTATGGGGAAGAATGAAAGAACTAGTATATTCTACTGAAAAAGCAACTTTAAATGATTTGGAAGAGCGTATTCTCGAAGCGACATGTCAGGCTTCAATAAACATTAGCCGTGAAAAAAAAAACCTAGAAGGACACTTTGAGCACCTGTTATAACTTAACACATACAATAAAAATTGCCTGAACCCAAACAAAATCGTTTTGATTCATAACCTTTGCAGGTTAAAGCAATTAGACCCTTTTTCCAATTTTTACTTGCTATGGGCTTTTCCAAGTATCATAAAATCGGTGCGTTTTTCAGCATAAGTGTTTTAAATTTTTATTTGTATTATAAATATGTTCATTTAAAAAATACATTTAAACTTTATGCTTAATACACATTATCTGAAAAAAAATGAACACCAAGTCAAAAATTTAGCATGGGCAAAAATAGGACAGGCTAAAAACTGGATATCCTAAAACTGCGATAAGATATCAAGTTAATTTAAATGCACTTACAAAGGCTACTATTTCTCCTAAAAACAAAGTCCTAAACGAAGTTTCTTTTATTAGTAATAACAGCGCAATTACCGTTAACATGGGTCAAGGTACTCTCAAGTAAGCCTTTTCTTAAATCCCCGATAAATGATACCAACAGTAAAGATATGGCTTTACTGTAGAACAATTTTTTTCTTATAATATACCCAAGAATCATGCCCCAAAATTCTGAAAACGAATTACGGGACACCCTGTATACTCGGCAACCGTAGCGAACTCTGTCAGTAGAGGTTTAAGTTAAAGCTTTTCCTAAAGATGATTCCTCTATATTTATATATTTAAATTAAATGGTGTAATTGATGCATACACCAAGATTAATTTTAATTAATTTAAATATCTTTTTATTTCAGTTAAAATCCCTTTTGCAACGTTTCGGAAGCGGTCCAGGTTTAGATCTACTTAATATGGCCGTTCGAACTGTGGCATCTAACAAAGATTGGATAGCGAAATCTCAATCATCAGTTTACCTATGGATAGAAAAAAGTTTGCATTCAACATGAATTAATTGCATTGCAAAAAGAAATCAAATGCATAATATGTAGAGTATTTAATATACATGTGTAGGTACTGATGTTTTATTTATAAATACAAAAAAACAAGGACTTTTTAAACGTAATTTAAAATAATAAATACTATATGAAATATTTAGATTTAAATATACGTATATGTATTTAAGAGCATTTGTTATGTAACACTATATGAGTAAATTTATTTATTGTGAATCGGAAACTAAAATGGGAAAAAAGGACCACTCATTTTACATACAGAGAAATAAAATTCATACAAACATTTGGAAAACCCTTAAAAAACATTTAAAAAAAAAACTTGTATTAAGTTTGTAATTTTTATTTTTATTTTTATTTTTTACAATATGATCATGCTTTTGAAACCACATTTGTTTATATTTTACTTAAAATTAAGTGCACAAGACTAAATCACATTTTTTGATTTTTAAACAAATTTGAATAGATATTAGTTTTTAATTAAACCTAAACCTTTATTTTTTATAACTGTAGCTAAATGACAAGGCACAGAGGGGATGAGGTTTTAAACTACATATGTGCGTGTGTATATTTTTCCAGATCATTTGTGCTTAGTGTAATACAGCCTTGGTTAAAACAATCATTCACAAGTTTAGCTGTATTTTAAGTGTCATTGCCATATTGTAAAATCCACCGAAAAGCCATATTCTGTTCAGCATGACGAAGCTCGACATTTTGGAGGATTTTCTGATACATGGAACGATCCATAATACCGTTAACCGTTTGATTTGCACCAAATCCTAGACTGGAAATAACATCTTCAGGCGATAATATTATCTCCCCCGTGCTTAACTGTGCTCTTGGTCAAACAAGGATTAAGACGTTTTAAGACTATACGAAATATGCAAAATTGGGCATACTTCAAACACTTTGATGGCCTTTGCCGTATCCTTAATGTCTGCCATAAATTAATCTAAAGCAAGAAAATTCTGCTGTATTGTTTTCAATACAAATTAAATGGTTTTTTCTTCTTTTAATGTTGGGCATATTTTCGCATTTTAAAAGTACTGTTATTTTCCTCGCCTACCAGTGAGGATTGTCAGATTGCATTATTTGATATCACACTATTTTTTTTTTTGGTTATACTTGTAAAAATTTGTTTCATATTTGTTAAGAACTAACTATATCTCATACAATACTATATTTTGTCTTATCTCGATTGTGCATTTATACATACATACTTACATACATAATTTTGTTCTTTTTTTTTAAGCATTGTTAAGACTTTATCTTACAAACTGAATTATAGTTTTACTTGAATCATCAACAAGCTTGGTTGTTTTATTTGAACTTGAAAAAGTTATGGGCCCAGAACCTGCATATTAGACAAGGTGTATTGCTCGTTTTTTATGATAAACAGTTGGTTAGAAGAAGCAAATCTGCTGACGATTAGTACTGTCACTTCTTATTAAAAATAGGAAAGACGGTTAGTAGAATCAATTCTTATTAATAGTAATAACACAACAAATTTAAACTGTTCCTGTTGGGTATTAAAAAAGCGTTTTTTTCTTTAATTTATTATTCGACTAGTTTTAACCCCTGACTTCGTCTGCGTGGACTCAAGATTAAGCATTTTGGTTAAATTAGGTTTTTCTTAAATTGTAATATATAATAAAAGAAAACGGTATTCACTGTCTTAATAAAAATAATTAAGAAAGTGAATACCATTTTTCTAATCGAAGTGATGTTCCTCTATAACTGTATATTTCTATATCTCTATGTCTCTTTTATATTTTTATATCTCTATACATCTATTTCCCTATAACTCCACATTCTTAAATATCTCTATATTTATATATATATATATTTATATCAATGTCTCTTTGTCCCTCTCTTTATGTATTTCTGTGTCTATATCTCTGTATCTCTATATATCCATGACTCTTTATCACTATATCTCTGTATCTCTTTATCTTTATATCCTTATAACTCTATTTCCCTATATCTCTATATCTTTTAATAGTATAGTGAATCCTGTAACTCTTCCGTCTACCAAACTTCACAAATTCATGCTGTCGTTAAGACACAGAAGTTTTTCCAACAAATCTACACATATGCAGTATTTCACATTTAAGCCTCTCCCACAGAAACCGTGTTTTTTCCAGGATAAAAATTAGCCTTTGATTCAGTCCCGCACATTATCCATCTACCTACGAAATTTCATCCAAATCCGTTGAGCCGTTGAGGCGTAATTGGGGAACAAACCTTCAAACATCCAAACATACAAACATTCACATTTATAATATAATAAAGAAAAGAATAAAACTTCACTAAAACAATGATTCCGAATTGTAAAACGCGAGCAATAATCTCAGACTAAAATAGGAAAAACCGTTACAATGGAGAAAACAAAAAATAAGTAAAAAAAACCTGCTGCTATGCAAACGAAAAAAAAACCACAATAGTAAATCATAATGAAGCACTTCCCAAAACACCGTGGAAAAGAAGTGGAAATGTTTCTTATAGTGCAATAATACTGCATTTTTCATTTTTAATTTTCTGTATTGCAGCCAGCGGCCTTGGCTTTGATAAGAAATTGATTGCTTCCCAATTGAACTGCGGAATTCCGCATCATTGCGCTTGGTTATCTATTAGTCGAATGGGGACCTTCCGAAAAACAGCTGCATGCTGTTGAAGTGTGCTTACTGTTCTTTCTTTCTTCCATCTTATTTGTCTCTCTGTCTTATCGTCTTGTGCTGTAAGAGTTAAGTGCTGATGCCCTCAGTTGCCCTTGCTCTTTTTCAATTGCAAATGTATTGTAATGTTATTAGGATTACTTTAAAAGTGGTATCGTTGAATATGGAGAACGATGCGGTTAAGATTGAAGAACTATGCAATGGGGATCAATAGAGCTTATGAAAATTCCAGGTGAAGATTATTTTAAGATCTTCTGATCTGTTTCAATATGTATAGGATTTAAGGAATAACCTGCAGAAAGAAGTAGTGTGAAGCGTGATGCTTTAATTAAGAAGGTGAATGAGTGGAGGTTGCATTATAGTAAGGCTCGACAAATCATTGCGACTACTGTTGGGCAGGAGAAACTCTCCTTCACACAATGAACTGTAAGACTTCGAAAGAGATGTGGTGCAAATAAGAATGTTTATAAACTTAAATCTAAAAAAATCATGTTACATATGCATTGTTCGGCTAATTCCAGTGTGCTTTTCAAAAGAAAGTCTCTCTTTGGGATCAAGTTTATTTCCTAAATGTTTATAGTTTAGTATAACATATTACATTATTATTATTATAAAATAAAATGTCAGTGACTTACAATTTTGACGCACACGGTTTCTTTCGGATTCTGGAACTGGATCGAACTTTTTGTTTTCACACGTTCAAGAGCAAAAAAGGAAGTAAGAAATTCAAAATGGCTGATAGATGTGTTCGCTTAAAAGTTCTGTCAAATTAATACGGTGTGTTCGTTTAAAAGTTCTGTCAGATGAATTCGGTGTGTTCGCTTAAAAGTTCGATCCACATCCATGATCCGTATATAGGCGGGACCGGCTGAAACCATTTACGTCTCCTCGTTAGCAATGGGAGATACTCTTGCTTCCACCTCTTCCATTGAGGAATCTCCCGCCTAACTGGGAGAACACAATGAGAGCCACCGCCATAATACGCGACCGGTGCTGCAGAGAGCTCTCGTTGATTGTCGTACAGCTTTTTCAAAACTGCCCACAATGGAGCCGTAGGTTTTTTTCAAATTTAAGATATTATCGATGTCATCTGACTGAACTGAATTGTTAAATGTCACTAAAAGTCAAACTGGAAAGCAAATATTTAATAGATTTTCTGCAGCTTTGTGTCTTACGTTTTATATTTTTTTTATAAGTTAATCCTATTAAACTTCCTTTGCGCTCACTGCCCTTATAGTTTTTTCCGTTTCGTCCATCGCATTTTTTTTTGTTTTGACAACTTAAAATTAAAATAAAAGTTAACCAACCTTTGGAGCTCCATTGAAATTGTATTTGCAATATTAAATTCGTGTGTATTCAATATTTGACAGCTGTTGCAGTTGCGTTTGCGTATGCTGCTACGTCTTCATTGTGTTTACCCAGTTAAAGGGTGTTATTGACCCCTATATGATATCTATTATATATTCTTGTTTTGCAGAAAAATTGAAATTTATCAAAAGCCGATGCAGAGCTGATAATAAAGAAGATTCACGCAACACCCAACAAACTATTAATGTTTAAGTAAGCTATCAGTAATTTTAAAGAAATTGAAGATAGTAGATTATTTTCTTACATCTATGTGGCCATTGTTTTGAACGCCCGTTTTGAATACAAATTTATTTTTTTTAAGCCTCGTGTTTTAGGACTCGATTAGGGAGTTGGAGTCTTACCCCTGGTTTGTATACCCTTGGTGTGTGGTGTCATGGATGAATAATACAAATGAAAGATGATGTTTTTTATGTTAAATTCGTGTAAATGTACAATTATTAATATCTCTTTTGTCTTAATGAATGTTTAATTTACTTTATGTAAACTGAATGTATGTGACAAAAAAGTATGTGCAATATAAAATTTATGGTGCGACTACTGAACTTTTCTGGTCAGTGGGTAAAAGGGTAAGTAAAGTCATTTAAGCAATTAAAAAAAACTGTTAAATGTATGGAGTGAAATGAAAAAACTGATAAGAATTAATGTGATGTTGTGTGTATGTATGTATGAATGTGGATTATTTATAGGGTATGGCTCGCTGTGTTTGGTTCTTGTTCTTTTAACAGGACAATGTCATCAACTTTAAGATTTGTTGTTTCTGTCTGCCCCTTGGGTCTTGGCGGTGGACCCAACAAAGAATTGCCAATTTCTTCCTTAGAGGAGGAAGTTATTCGTATTACAGGTATGTACAAAGCAGTAAATGGGATCGAAGGTGCAAAAAAATTTAGCATTTCCTTGCAAACAAATAGTTTCTCAAGTAGAACTGTCCACCTGAATAATCCTTCACCACCAATCGCTAGACGTAGATCTCCATTGCGTGAATCCGATACAAATACAAACGATCTAAATGACTACACTGATTATGAATTCATTAATTTGCATCTCAATGAAACTATGTATACTAGTAATTCACAAAATTCTTTTCATGGTGCAAACCCCGATATACCAAAGGTTCGAACAGAAAGAGGTGGTTCATTTGACATCATAAGATCCTCAAGAAAGGGTCCTGTTACCAACACCCAGGATTTAATAGAAAAGCAAATGATGATGAAAGAAAAGTTTCATCAAGAAAAAATAAGTAAAATTAATAATATCGTTGTTCAAAACAATAAAATTGCAGCTAATTTGAAAAAACATATCGGGCAATCGAAAAGCTTCACGAAGATCAAAAAGAATTGGCAAACATTTTGAAATAAGGTTTCGAGCAGCAAGCGGATCATAATCGCAAAATGGAAGAAAAGAAAAATGGTTCCAGCTCTGAAGAATAGTCTAAGGACTAAAACAAGTGAATGTTAGTCAAAAATGAATGAAGAAATGCAGCTTTAATTTAGTGTCAATCTTAAGCTCGTAGAGGACGGACGTCGTCGTAAAAAAAAAATTATTGCGCGTTGTTATCGCGAGTGTTTTAAAAAATAATAATACACACTCGTTAGAGAAATTGGAAAAAAACCCTCGCGTGTGCTGTAAAGAAAATAATAATATTCACTCGCGTCGTAGAATGAATGATAAAGATGCCCACTCGCGCTGAGGAAAAATAAATAAATAAAACGCATTCGGATATCAAATTATCCTCTTATCTATCCCAAGACCTTTGTGCTTAGCTTAACTGCCTCTTTCTTATCTACTGTAGGCATCGTATGACTATAAAATGCTTGCGGTAAATAGATAAGGGCATCTGAATTTGTTCTATTGTGCTGAATGTTTAAATTGATTTTTTGTAAACAAGCTGTCTTATGGGCATAACACCTAAGACAGTTTGATTATTACGGAAGTTAATATGGATTTTCACTGCGCAGTTCGATAAGGCAGAGTTGTGTTGTTGTATGCAAGTATTTTTAAATGGAAAGTGGTTTTTGGGTCGTGTATTGTGATGTTCGTGGTTTAATAAAGAATTTCTTTCACTTGTGTGTCTACACTGTTCAATACAGGCCAGCTGTTTTGGCATTAAGTGAAACTCAGGTTAGAGTAAATACTGATTTAACAGAATTTGCTCTACATGGGTATAGCTTGGTGCCATTACTCTTTTCCATCATTCATTATTGTTTTATTTACAGGAGTCCAAATCTTGACAGTAATTCGACTTGTAACGAGTTTGATGCACTGTCTGATTCCATCTCGAAAATTGTTTCCCTTTGTCCTCGCACTGAAATCGTTATTGCGGGCGATTTCAATGTACACAATTCCAACTGGCTCCGCTATTCTGGTCAGACAACACCCGAAGGAAGGTATGTCGAGCTCTTTGCCGGGTTACATCACCTTACCCAACTGATCGATGTGCCAACGCGTATACCGGATGTTGCTGGGCAAGCCGCCCATACTCTTGACTTGTTTCTTACTTCTCATCCTGATAAATATACCATTAGTACGTCACCTTCGGACGTACAATTGCAACGGTACCATATGTCAAGCTCATTAAACTCCGATTTATACAGCATTGTCAAATGGGGTAATAGGAATTGTGTGGAGTTTAATGCTTCGAAAACTCAATGCTGTCTTCTGTCGTTAAACTAAACATACCTTAATGCCATTGTCCATGAATGGCACTTACATCAAAGAAACCGAAAAGCACTCAGTATTCGGTATGTGTGTCAACGACGACCTCCGGTGGAACGACCATATATTTGAGATCGCTAAGAATGCTGCTAAGTGCTTAGGTTTTCTGTATCGGTGTAAGAAGTTTTTTCTCCATCTGATCTGGCTACAATTTATAAAGATTTTATACGCCCTAAACTCGAGTATAACTCCCACCTCTGGACAGGTGCTTCACAAACATCGCTTTACTTGCTTGATAGAATACAAAATAGAGCGTTAAGATTGATAGGAAATAGAACTGCCGCTGAAAAATTTGCCCCTCTCGAACACCGACGCAATGTTTCATGTCTTTCCTTATTTTATCGTTTCTTTTATAAAAAATGTTCACTTGAGGTAGCCAGCTGCATTCCTCCCCTTAAAAGTTTCGCCCGTAATACTCGTCTTGCTAGGAATGCCCATCAGTTCACCCTTAGCGCCATTTTGGGACGTACCGTGAAATTTAGGGATTCTATTTTTAGCCGAACAACACGAATTTGGAATGGTTTACCGGGCGAGATTTTCCCTTGCCATTTGGATTTGCTAACATTCAAAACCAATGTTAATCGGCACCTCCTATCTCTCTCTCCTCCCTATCTTCGTAATGGCCGCGCAGTGTGTTCTACATTTTGCGCGCGTTAATTATAAAAAAAAAAAATATATGAAGTACAAATTTATGTTGTTCTGTTAAGTTTTTTTGTTTTTTTGTTTTTTTTTTTTTTCTTATAAATATACTCTAAATAAAACTATCTCTTATTGAATTTCTTGATCTGAAAGCTTCTTGGTATCTTGCTAAAGGGACTTTTTCAGAGTTTTCCACTTCCATCACTACAGAAATGGCTTCATTCTGATAAGGTTCGTGCTCTGGAACTCTGAAGAAAAGACATATGTTGTGTAACGCCGATACTACTATTATAATTGGTGCTGCTTTTTGAGGAGTATAGTGTAGAACCCGATGTTCTAAAACACAGCGAAAGCGATTTTTTAATACTCCATTTGTTCGCTCAATTACATTCCTAGTCTTTGCGTGTTTTTTGTTGTACCGCAGTTCTGGACTATCTTCGGTTGGAGATCTATATGGTGTCATAAGAAAGGGTTCCACCAGAATCACCCAAAAGCCATGTGTTTCTCAAACTGTTTTGGTACTTTTGCATCAAATCAGTTCGCATCGCACTAGTACTGCAGATAGCTGCATCATGACAATATCCTGGATATGTTGCATCTACTGCCATTATACGCATATTCTCATCGCAAATCTAGATATGTTATATGTATGTATGTATTAATAATATTTCCATGAAGATAAATTTAAGTACTTACAAGCATATCGTTGAGGCTAAAGTATCCTTTCGGTTATAGAATAAATGCTTTTCATCTTCCGGTTGCACTATTCTTACATGTGTACCGTCTAAGCACCTTATTACTCCAGGGAATCCGGTTCTATCGAAAAAAGCTCTTTTCGTCCTTCCAATAAATTCTTCACGTGTCTCTACCTTTGTATATACACTGCATATAGTACTATCATGGAGCATCATTTTTTAGTTCTGAATCAAGTCGCAATGAGGCGTGCTGAAATTGCCAATTGGTGTTAATATAGAATAAGTACAGACAACAAAAGTTTATTAAATACTGGTAAAATATCGGTAAAGGTTTTCGTCTCAACTATTTACAGTTAGTTCTGAATCAACCAGGAAGATGGCCAGACGAAAAATGACCACCATGAGAGTACTATAGAAAATGTATATACAATGTCTCTACTTGAATCCATTTGGAACACAAATGATCCTCTCCGATGGTAAAGAACTCCTTGAGAACTTTACAAAAAGTTGTTCTTCCCATTCCAATATTGAAATCATTTCCAATACTTGGAAGAATCGAAGACATGCTGAAAGTTTGAGAATTGATGGAATAGTCCTTGTGGTCATAGACCAACAATTTTGGATTTCATCCAGTATGTATCTTAATGCATCGTTATTCACCCTGAAGTGTTTAAACCTTAAATAGAAGAGAATGGATACAAAATTGTTTTCAAAATAGACAAATTTACAAATTAACTAACATGCGTTCCTCAATTTCCATCACATTGGAATGTTCCCAAGTTTTACTAAGTATCCATTTGTTTTTAAGAATTGATTTTCTGTCACTGGTTGCTGACAGCTGAATTTAAACGAAAATCTCGTTTGAATGTTGGTACCACTACAAGGCAAATTTTTACGAAATTTAGAACACAGTTTTTAAATCCGTGCGAAAATCAATTTCGGTAACGAATTCAATTCAATCAGAGCAGGGGTGATTGATAGATATGAAAAAACTGATAAGAAATAATATGATGTTGTGTGTATATATGTATGAATTTATATTATGTATAGGGTATTGTTCGCTGTGTTTGGTTATTGTTTTTTTTTTGTTGATTCCAAAACACCTCGTCATATTAAAATCGTTTAACTTTAAATGTTTTTGTTTAGGTTTTTTGTTAATAAAGTTTCTACCTTTCTAAAAAAGAAACAAAACATAATTTGTAATTAAAATACTTTTGGGATTTTCATGTTATACTAATTTCTAATTCCACTACTATCACAATTATTTTTAAATCTAAACGAAAGTGAACATGCATTATAGTATACTTATAATCGCAAATCAAAATAGAACACAACATTTTAAATGGTTAAACAAACAATCTGGTGTAAAATTATAGACAGATAAAGTCGACATTATCAAAAACATAGTGTGAAATTAGGTCATATTTTCATACAAATTTAATTTTAGCTTCACACTAAATATGTTTAATTGTCGAGTTAAATGTCTATAGTTTTGCGCTACTGTTCTTTGTTAAATGCAAAATTATAAATTTAGGATGAAGGAATAAATAATATGTATGTATGTATGTACATATAGATACTATATGAATTGCTTTTATCAAATAATGAAGATTTACTTTTGATTATCGTACATCTACCTGCATTCATCACAAAACAAACAGCTTTTATTAATAAAAAGAACTGAAGTCTGTTAAATTCTTAAATATAATTATTTTTTCTGTAGAAACATTATTTATGTTTTTGTTTTATGTCAATAACATAAATCAAAATATAATTGTTGTTATGTTTTTTTAGATAGTTTATATACAGGGTGGGCCAAAAGAAGTCATCCATCCGATGTTGAGACCCATTTTTTCTAAATGAAAAACCTCGATTCTGTTTTTTGGTTATGTTTATTTGAACCTTTAGAACTGTATTGGTCAAGCCAAGAAGATGATATTGGCCAAATGGGCGCCGTCAAAATTGATTGCCATAGAGCTCGTTTTATGGTATTTTTCATCACTTCAGCGAGAACTTCGGGCGGCAGATTCTTGCACTCGTGTCGAATGTTGTCCTTGAGGGCTTCCAGAGTTTCGGGCTTGTTCACGTAAACTTGGTACTTCAAAAAATAGTGCGAATCGCCAAAACGAGGAATAAGGCGACCCGGGAATCCCGCCTTCAGAATATCGGTTCATGTCGGGTCATGTATCGCTCCATGGCTTGTTCACTTGTATTCTGCATCTGTCTAGTCCACAAATGTCAAAACAGATTTGACATTGGCGGCTATTTGCAAAAATGAGAGCATCTTCCAATAGGGTGATTTCTTTTTGCCCACCTTGTAGGACTTTTTTTTGTCGCCTTCAAAAAAAATTCAGAGGTAACCCTGGAGAGATGCTGATAATTGGCATGCGCAATTAAAAAAAAACCAACATTACAACAACAATGAACTTAATAAACAAAGAAATAGGCTGAAGCGGAAAAAATGCATTTAGATAGCCCGATTATGACACAAAGTCCGAAACGCACATCGCAATCTCAAATAATTGAATATTGTTAAAATCATTTAAACAAAATTACTAAATATTTTTTAATCCTTTTTTTAGATAAAATAACAACATAGAGACAGAAACATTAAACTGAATTTTATCGAAATAAAGTTAGTACCTAAAAATCTTCCCTTTGCCCCCACCCAAGGAAAGTTAGAAAATAATTCGTGATCATAACTCATGTAAAGAAAGGCAATTCCTGAACATGATCTCTATTCTACTGTTAGGCAAACCATAGAAAAAAGAAAAAAATAACTGCGACTCGTACCGACCATGCCCTGCAAACCCTGAAATGTTATTTTGTGAATGTGAGATACATGTGAGAAGCAGCCAATCAGTCACACGTTTCCTACTCCCCAAAAGTGCAGACGTATTACCATAAGTAGTAGTAACATAAGAAATATACAGGGACCGCTACACATACTTATTTCTCTGACGGGATATTTTTCAGTTTGTAGGCGAAAAGAGAATTATCCTCTTAAGAATTAATTTTAAAGTAGCTGACTTACAATTGGTCAGGCTATTAGATAAACGAGATTAATTTTGCTTTTTTGTTTAATGGCACACCAAAACCGATACTAAACACTAAAAGTTCATTAGACTCAAAATTATAAACGCGCGTCCAGAATCCACTCAACACGAACACACCTTAAAAACTAAAGGAACAAATAATTTTTTTCTACGGCGAAAGATGAACAAATCTTCATATACACCATAGGCCCGTAACTATGGTAGTGTGAGATTCTAACTTACTAAAAAAACACCTTCATTTGTTCATTCGACTACAAAAAAGTTGCCTTATCAAGTAGTTTAATCTTCATTTTTATTAATCACTTTTGGCAGGGAACTCTTCATCGAAGGGACCTGTACCTAATACCGCATATTCACACGGTTATATGTCTTGCTACGCTAGGTCGAACGGTCTCGTTCTCCGAAGTCGACGTAAAAGATTTGTTTTTCAAAGGCCCGCTGTATGCTTCCATTACAGTGGCCTTGTAAACGTGTTTTAAACTTGGTGGCAGATTTATTTAATTTCGTCGTTGACAGTTTCCATACACAGGTTTCTGTGTAAATCGCTGTTTCGTATGTACCATGGAGCACCAACAATTGCTCGGAGGACTTTGTTTTGAAATGTTTGCAGTGTTTGTATATGGATTGGAATATTTTGCAATTAGCCAGTTTAGTTCTCGTAACTTAATATCGTGTTTGTCTGTTTTCTTTTTAACGTGCGTCTTCCATTTAAGCTTAGCATCAAGAGTCATGTCTAGATACTTTGCTTCGTTAGCATACGGTATTTGAACCGAGTTAATAAAGATGGGTAGATTGTTAACATTCTTGTAAGTAAAGTTAACATGTGTTCATTTGGACTCGTTTAGAACAATGCGCCATTTCTTCGCTCAGTTTGTTATTTTGTCAAGAGTTTTCTGTAGCTTTCCGGTTGCTCTTTCAATTGAGCTGGATGATGCAAGTATGGCCGTATCATCAGCAAATGTTGCTCTCGTGACGTCTTCTTCTTGAGGTATATCTCGAGTATAAAGAACGAATAACACTTGACCAAGAACGCTTCCTTGTGGAATACCAACATTTATTTCTTTAAGTCTATTTTCCAGATAGGATTCCAGAATATAATATATTTGTTTCGGAAAAACCTGTCTTAATTTATATCTTAAGCCGTCGTGCTAGACATTCGAAAGCTTGGGAAACATCAAGAAACGCGCTTGAACATATCTTTTTCCCCTCTAGGAATTTTTCAATTTCATTTGTTATTCTGTATACTGGATCAATTGTTGAGTGGTTATTTCTAAAATCGAATTGGTTTTCGGGAATAAGCGTTTCTCTTCTAAAATTGGAAGTAGGCACTTAAGTAATAATTTCTCGAATAACTTAGACATTATTTTTTTTTTATATATAATTAACGCGCGCACAAGGGACTATTTGTTTCCCTTTTAATGTAACACACTGCGCGGGCATTAGGAAGATAGGAGGTGTTGATGAACATTGGTTTTGAATGTTTGCATATTGAAATGGCAAGGGAAAATCTCGCCGGGTTAACCATTCTAAAGTCGTGTTGTACGGTTAAAAAAAGAATCTCTATATTTCACGGTACGTCCGAAATTGGGCTCAAGGGTGAACTGATGGGCATTCCTAGCAAGACGAGTATTACGGGCAAAACTTTTAAGGGGTGGAATGCAGCTGGCTACCTCAAGTGAACATTTTTTATAAAAGAAACGATAAAATAAGGAAAGACATGAAACATTGCGTCGGTGTTCGAGAGGGGCAAATTTTTCAGCGGCAGTTCTATTTCCTATCAATCTTAACGCTCTATTTTGTATTCTACCAAGCAAGTAAAGCGATGTTTGTAAAGCACCTGCCCAGAGGTGGGAGTTATACTCGAGTTTAGGGCGTATAAACGCTTTATAAATTGTAGCCAGATCAGATGGAGAAAAAACTTCTTACACCGATACAGAAAACCTAAGCACTTAGCAGCATTCTTAGCATTCTTAATTGTTCGTCCGAAGGCGAAGGACGTGAATTATCGAACGAATATTAAAAGCTGAGGGTAGAGTCGTCAGCAAAACAGTTAAGTGGATTAGAAGTAACGGACAGAAGATCATTTATAAAAATGAGGAAAAGAGGCGGAGACAGAACAGAGCCCTGGGGCACACCAGCATTTATTTTATGGGAATCAGACTTGAATCCGTCCAATACAACTTGTATTGAACAGTCCAGAAGATAGCTTCTAATCCAACGAACAAGAGTATTATCGATCCCAAAAGCACGCATTTTCGATAAGAGAGCTTCATGCCAAACTCTATCAAATGCTTTGGAGATATCAAGAGCAATAATCTTACTTTCACCAAAGCGATGTAAAGATTTGTTCCACTGTTCGGTGAGATATTCCATCAGATCACTAGTGGAACTGTTGCTGCGGAAGCCATACTGACGGTCATGGAGAAGCTTACGATCTTCGAGATATTCCTTAAGCTGACGGTTAATCAGTGTTTCCATGACCTTAGAAAGAAGGGATGTCAGTGCTATGGGTCGGTAGGAGGAGGGGGAGGATGGGTCACCTTTCTTAGGGACAGGCTGGACAAATGCTGTTTTCCACCTTCTATGAAGAGTAGGAGAGATGGAAAAGCTTACGCAGTGGCATTGCCGGTGTGGAAGAACACCTCTTCAGAAGAATGACATTACGATAATAGAGAAGTTGCTTCAAACTTGGTACTTAGTATTTATTAGGTAGTATCTCGAAGGGTGTTTTTCATGTTTCCTCTAGGTCGAAAAATAACGGTACCTGCCAAACAATTTTTAACAAAAAGTTTGATTATCTCAAAAACGGCTCTAACGATTTTGATAAATCTTTCAGAGTGACATTTTTTTACAACAATACATATTTCAGTTAGAACAAATTTTTTGAAATTTGTTCTATAACGGTACCTCTCATATAACCAGTTTTTTCAAATGCGGTTTAATCGTAAACTAATATCCTGATTTCAAAAAAATTTTGCAAAATTTTTTTTTCTAAATTTGCTTTTCGAAATATTTTGAAAATGGGTTAATTTTTTTTTTTTTTTTTATAATTAACGCGCGCACAAGGGATTATGTGTTTCCCTTTTAATGTAGAACACACTATAATCTTACTTTCACCAAAGCGATGTAAAGATTTGTTCCACTGTTCGGTGAGATATGCCATCAGATCACCAGTGGAACGGTTGCTGCGGAAGCCGTACTGACCCATGACCGTCAGTACGGCTTCCGCAGCAACCGTATTATCGATCCCAAAAGCACGCATTTTCGATAAGAGAGCTTCATGCCAAACTCTATCAAATGCTTTGGAGATATCAAGAGCAATAATCTTACTTTCACCAAAGCGATGTAAAGATTTGTTCCACTGTTCGGTGAGATATTCCATCAGATCACTAGTGGAACGGTTGCTGCGGAAGCCATACTGACGGTCATGGAGAAGCTTACGATCTTCGAGATATTCCTTAAGCTGACGGTTAATCAGTGTTTCCATGACCTTAGAAAGAAGGGATGTCAGTGCTATGGGTCGGTAGGAGGAGGAGGAGGATGGGTCACCTTTCTTAGGGACAGGCTGGACAAATGCTGTTTTCCATCTTCTAGGAAAGATTCCAGAAGAGTAGGAGCGATGGAAAAGCTTACGCAGTGGCTTGCCAGTGTGGAAGAACACCGCTTCAGAAGAATCGGGGGTATACCATCCGGGCCAGCGGATTTGTGTATATCGAGATCTTTGAGAACTCTTGTTACTGTATGAGTGCGGAAAAAAATGTGTCCCATGGAAAAATTTACATTCTCAAGTACAGGAGGGGCAACGTTGCTTTGAGGCAGCGTGGAGCTGGCAGCGAAATGGGCGGCGAAGTTTGCCTTCTCTGAAGAGTAAACAATTGGTTTGTTACTGTCGATGAGCGTTGGAACCGAAGATGTCGAGGAGTTTTTTATATTTTGTACAAATGACCAAAAATTTTTACTGCCTTTGGGACACTGCAGAATTTTTTGCCGTAATTTTTGGTCATGCAAAAATTTGGTTCTTTCAATAACGGAGTTGCATGAGTTCCTTGCTTGCTTGTGATTTTTCCGATTTTCCTCTGTAGGGTTGGCTTTGTAAGATCGGAAACTTACTTCTTTGAGCCTGATAGCTTCTTTACACTCAGAATTAAACCAAGACTTTTCTTTAGGTTTGATGCTTTTAACTCTGTTAGGAATAAAGTTACGCATCCCTAGAAGAATCACATTTGTGATCATTTCAGCACTGGCATCAATGTCACTATCGAGGAAGCATAGTGACCAGTTAAAGTTTCGGAAAAAGATATTCTGGCCGTCCCAGTTGGCTTTCTCGTATTGCCAAACGGTCCTGGTGGGAAGTTTTTCTTTAACTGGATGGGTGGGGGATGAGAAATTAGCTGAAATGATACAATGGTCTGAAGTGCCAAATGGAGAAGTTACACTAATGGTATATTTATCAGGGTGAGAAGTAAGAAACAAGTCAAGAGTATGGGCGGCTTGCCCAGCAACATCCGGTATACGCGTTGGCACATCGATCAGTTGGGTAAGGTGATGTAACCCGGCAAAGAGCTCGACATACCTTCCTTCGGGTGTTGTCTGACCAGAATAGCGGAGCCAGTTGGAATTGTGTACATTGAAATCGCCCGCAATAACGATTTCAGTGCGAGGACAAAGGGAAACAATTTTCGAGATGGAATCAGACAGTGCATCAAACTCGTTACAAGTCGAATTACTGTCAAGATTTGGACTCCTGTAAATAAAACAATAATGAATGACATGCTTGCGGACAGTGAATTTGAGCCATAAGAAGTTAAAGTCCGTGTTGGAACATTGCCCATATTGGGGAAGGCTCTGGCAAGCAATATCATTCCTAACATAGACCACAAGACCATGATGGGAAAAGAGTAATGGCACCAAGCTATACCCATGTAGAGCAAATTCCGATAAATCAGTATTTACTCCAACCTGAGTTTCACTTAATGCCAAAACAGCTGGCCTGTGTTGAACAGTGTAGACGTACACGTGAAAGAAATTCTTTTGGTAAACCACGAACATTTGAATACACCACACAAAAATCACTTACCATTTAAAAATACTTACATACAAAAACACAACTCTGATTAAGTCGAACTGCGCAGTGAAAATCCAAATTAAATTCTGTAATAATCAAACTGTCTTAGGTGTTATGCCCATAAGACAGCCTGTTTACAAAAAATCAATCTAAACATTCAGCACAATAGGATAAATTCAGATGCCCTTATCTATTTACCGCAAGCATTGTATGGTCATACGATGCCTACAGTAGATAAGAAAGAGGCAGTTAAGCACAAAGTTTTTGGGACAGATTAGAGGACAATTATGCGAATGCGTTTTAATTTTTTTTTCTTCCTCAGCGCGAGTGGGCATCTTTATCATTCATCCTACGACGCGAGTGAATATTTTTATTTTTTTTTACAGCACACGCGAGGGTTTTTTTTTCCAATTTCTCTAACGAGTGTGTATTATTATTTTTTTTAAAGCACTCGCGATAACAACTCGCAATAATTATTTTTTTTGGCTTTTGTTTAATTATTTGTGCGCGCACCTCGACGTCCGTCCTCTACGAGCTTAGGATCAACACTGATTGAATTTTTTCAAATAATTTTAACAGATGAAAACTACAAATTTACTTATAATGACATACTGAAAAAAAAATTAAAATATTTTTTCGAAAAGTTTAAAAAAAAAACACTTTTTAAAAAAACTGGTCGAACGACTTTCAAACTTTTTTTTCTCTCGATAGACATTTAGTTTTCTAATTTTATTGCATACTTAGTTTTTCCGAGAACATTTTTAAGCGAATTAAAAAAATGAAAATATTTTCTAAAAAAAAATATTTATAGTTTTCAATCATGCAATACTTCTTTCGGAGTTGGTCTTTTTGACAGCTGTCACTTGATTTATGCTCAGTTTGGTTTGCTATTTCATAGTGAATAGACTTACTCCCGAATAATTTTGCAAATTGTGCAAATTTATTACCAAAATAATTGTTCGTTTCGGTGGAGCAGAGCATCGAAAAAGACCCGAATGAGTCTATCCGCCATTGCGCGCAACAATTGGAGATGTGCCCATCCACTTTATGGAAGATTTTGCGGAAGGATCTTTGTTTGCAGGCTTTCAAAATCCAACTCGTGCAATAATTGAAGCCGAACGACCATCGACCAAGCGCGTCGCACGTTCGGTAAATGAGCCCAAAGCGAGATGGCCACCGATCCCGATTTTCACAATATTAAACTATTTACTATACTAAACTATAAACAATATATATAATATATAATATAATAATATATGGAATTGGGTTTTGTTTCATTTATTTTTGTCTTATCCTTTATGGATTTCGTCTCCTTCGTTTTAGGCTTTTGGTTTAAGGCTTTGTGTACGACCTCATTCTTTCCGCTTCTCTAATTAACATCTGGCTTTTGTTTTTTACTTAGATCCGGTCTTACATTTTTTTTTGTATCACGCCTTTTTTGGATTTCTTTTGCAACCTCAAAGTCGCGATAATTTGCCGGATGAAAACCTTTAAAATCGCGCATATAGCTTGAGACTGCTTGTCAAGATGGCATTCTTCCGAGGGATGATTACTTGCGCATTTGACGCAACGTGGATCTTTCCGACAGTATATTTGCGTGTGATCATAACCCTGACAGCATTTGCACTGTGGAATCATTCGTGAGTTTCTCTTATCGTTTATGTTTTTGTTTTTGTCAAAGCTAAGCATGAATAGTGGAAGTGCTCGCTTATTATAGATATTTCTATTTTCTTCCAATTTTTGCATTTCTTTCTTTATAATATTCGTTGTCCTTCATTATATCTTCTTTTGTACACGAAGGATAAAGACCCCTTGCTACAACACGTCTATCTAGCCTTCTTGAATATGTGAATCATTAAATATTTGTATCGTTAAGTTTTTTAGATAACAATCGGTAGCTGTCGGGATCGCTTACATTAACCTTCCACGTATTATTATGGAAAGAAGTAACTTTGAAGTTTGATTGTTCCGTTTCTTCAATAATAGGTAAAAACTTGCTATAGTCCGTTTGCCCGACGATGTTGATCGACGGTGAAAGACTTGTCTTTGTCTTTGCTGTTAGTTTTGCTGCTTGCGGTTGGTTAGATTCTTTTATAGGCTGAATAGGCTCTGGTGATGAACCCGCCTTGCGTTTTTTACTTGGACTTTTTTCAGTCTCGCGTGCTAGTTCCTCTTCATCCGTCTTGTATTCGCATTGTTTTAGACTCTGTGAACTAGCCTGATGTTCTTTTTGAAGAGATGTGATTTTAAGCATTTTATTTTCTTCGCGAAGAAGTTCAACTTCTTTTTTCAACTCTTTGTAAAATTGCATCATTTCGTAAAAGTCTTGTTCGAAGTACTTTATTGTCATCCTCGAGACTTTTTGTTTTCGCTGAGTCCTGTTTTGCACCTGCTGTCGGCTCCGGAGGACTCTTCTTCCCGAAATTATTCGATCTGGATGGTGGTGATCTTTGTACCCTTGAGCTTTTTGTAAAGGGGTTTATTAAATGCAATAAATGGCTCTCCCCAGAATCCATAGAGCCGACCTCCGAAGAGGGTAGATTTTCCAATTAACCTGGAATCATTTGTTGTTTTTTGGTCCGCGAGTGGTATTTTATTTCCCACTTACCCTGCATTAATAGAGACCATTAATGTCGAGTATTTCTCTATTCGCCACCTGAGGACGCGCCCTTTAGGGGAAACAACAGAAAACCCCCGAGGGTAATGGCAATCTAACCTAAAATGTCTAAATTTCAAAAAACAAAATTCTTGGACTACTGTCGAAAACTGCAAGTGATGCCAGAATTTGTAATTTTCGCGGTGATCACTTTACGCAGCCAAAAAATATAATTTGATCACATGTGACTATCAGAAACGCTGGACTAAACTAGATAGAATAGAATGACCAATTGAATTGGTTCTAGCTATAATTTAGTTTTCAGAGCAAGGAGCGGTTTTTTGAACGGACTAAATCTTTTCGTAATGATATAATGAAGCACAGTACACATAACTAAGGTAATATATTGCGCAAGTTGTTAAAATCTGATCTGTCACTTGGTGGTTGTTAGAGACCTACATCAAAAAATGTATGAACAAAATTACACACCTCACGTTTGTTTTATATGTTTCCTATTTTCTTGTTTATTAAAAAGCTTTTTTATAAACTAATTACCACAAATGCTTTAAAACATAGCAACGAGATCTTTTATATATAAGAAGTTGAGTATCGTTTGTAATCATTAATTTAAGCCAGGCGACTGGAATAACTTATTGAAAATTCGGTGTTCTATCGTAAATTTTGTTCAGTGATGAAGCTTATTTCTGGCTCAGGGGATACCTTAATAAACAAAATTGTCCTGATAGGCAACCCGAAGAGTAGCAAGAGAGACCATTACTTCCAACGGTATGTTTTGGTTTGTATGCTGGCTGAATCATTGGTCCATATAACAGAATGTTACGGTCAATGGGTTATCGCGCAATGTTAACGGACTATGTGCTTCCTGAAATTCAAGCCCGTGGTCTCGGTGAGCTCTGGTTTCAACAAGACCAGCCAAATAGCGCATGAAAACAATAATCTCAAGTTTTGCTACTGTAAATTGGACTATTTTCTCTGGGGATATGCAGTCTCAGGCCTTCAGGAATAAGCCAGCTACGATTGACGCTTTGGAAGCCAACATTACCCGTGTTATTCGCTCGAACGAGTCGCCCAAAATTTGACCTTCCGAATGGAATACCTCACACGAAGTCGTGGCCATCATATCATTTTCAAAAAGTAAATGCCATGAATTGTTCTTTTAACTGATAATACAAAATTTAAATTAATTTTCAAGTTTATGTGTTTTATTTCACATTATAAATCAAACCTCACGATGAATAACCCATTATAATTTTATATATGTAATATAATTCTTTTGTCTTTGTTAAAATCAGACCTGTTTTTACTTGCTTATTTGTATAATGAATTAATAATGTGCGGTAAATGTAATTGTTTATTTTATTACAAGTTGTTTTTGTGAACTTAAATTGAACTTAAATATATTAAATCTAATGACAATTTGCTCTTTAAATGTGAAAAGTGCAGAAACAATAACTCTTTGTCCGCTTGTATACAGCAAACAGCAAATCAATAGCCTCTTTGTCTTCTGCTGCTTGTGAAGTTGTTATTCCTGCGGCGTTTGTTGTTTATGATGAAATTGGTGCTGAAGGGCATGCAGATGTTGTTGTTGTTATTGTTTCGGTTGCCAATGAAAGTGGAGGTAAAGTAGTCGTCGCTCAGGGTATGGCTGATGTTGAATCCACTAGCGGAGGTGCAATAATAAATCAAGTATTCACAGGTATTGTTGCGAATAAAGGTAGTGAAATTGTTGTTATTATAATAACATGGTTACAAATCAACAAAAATATAGCCCTGATTTCAGTATTGTTTCTTCTCAACACACACCAAACGAAAAAGAAAACAGAATTGTTTTATTTATTTTTATGTGTTTCGATTGGTGTGAGTTTTCTTTTGCTTTAAAATAAATTGGAATACAAATTTTAATCACCAGATTTGCTTTTGAACGATGAGGAAATATTACATTTATGTTTTATATTAAAAAATAGTAATATTACTTTACTATTCTATACAAATTTTTTTTTATAATAAAATCAAGTTCTTGTTTTCTTTAATGTTCATATAATTTTAATTTAATTTAATTTTAATTGTGTAATAAAAGTTAAACATTATAAAAGTACACAAACATACATAAATATGTATTTATAAAAATTACAATGGATAATTATATTTGCCAAATTAAGAGATGATTTGTACTATCTTTTCGTCCAGCTATTTCACTTAATACGTTTGATCTAGAATCTCGAAAATCTTCGAAACCATCTCCACCAGATATGATTAATGTGTTCTTATTTTTTGTCATATTTGTAGGTTTTGGTGATCTTGATTGAAAAAATATACCATTGATTTCTTAAAAATGAAAAAAAATTTTTTTTAAAGAATACCTTTGGTTCTTGGGATTATTCGTTATTTTTGTGTGTGTCAGTTGAGTTGTATCATTTGGTTTGGATATCGTTTCTACAGAGGTAAGAAACCTAACCTGTCCCGTATGGCCACATGAAATTCCTGAGGGGACAATCAATCCATTTTTAAATCCTACAGCAGGTATTGTTAATAAAACTCCTGCACTAGTGCCAATCCAAATAAGATCTTTACACGATAAAAGAGACGTGACGCGTAGGCATGCTTCTTTGTGTTGACGAATGATGTCGTCACAATGTGACAGCATTTTATTTACAGCTGGAGCCAAATTAACTTCAGTGATAAACGTGTAACTGTTTAAATATAGATTAAGAAACTTATTACTTAATTCAATGACATTAAAAAACATTAATATATTCATATATCGAAGGAAAATATTTGGGCTTGAAATTGTTTTTAATATTTCAATAAGACTCAAGAAAATAAATAAAATGTAAAGCAGATTTAAATTTAATAATAAATAGTTTTTTAAACTACAATATACAACAAATCTAAGGGTCAGTTGCAGAATAATTTAGTTGGGTGTTAGTCATCACCCGTGGCTTAGTGGTTTGTGTGTCGGACTTAACTGCTAAGCGAAAGGACGGGGTGGACTTCGCGTCATAGCCACCTTTTTCCGAGGTATTGCCTCTTGCGATGAACTGATAAAACCTCCATGAGTAATTTTTTTGTATTTGTTTTTGCATTTATTTATTTGTTAAATTTGCTGTACAATAAAAATTATAATGTTTTTTAAGTGTGCACAGTCCACAAAATGGTTTATGAATACATTGACGTTTCTACCTATGTATATACAAAAGTATAAATAAATCAAAATTTAACAATAAAAATAAAACAAAGGTTATAATCAAGAAACTTTAAGAAATATGAGTAATTTTACAACTACAAATTTAAACATTATCAAAGTAGAAAAACATCAACGAAACGATGAGTACTGAAAGAAGTCGAATGACAAAAAGTTTCTGTGCTTGACATTAGTTCTTTTATTAAGGGGAAGTTGATTTTAGAGGCGAATGGTATGGATTAAAAATTGAAGAAGAAGATAAGACTGATTTTTTGAAGAATTGAGACAAACAACTATAGTAAAGGAGGCGACCGTAAGATTATTATTAGAATTTAAAAACTGAGGGTAGAGTCGTCAGCATAGCATAGTTAAATGGATAAGAAAAAATAGAAAAAAAGATCATTTATAAAAAAAAGATATGGAGATAAAACGGAAGCCTGGGGCATACACACGAGCAATAATTTGGTGGAAATCAGGCTTGAAAATCGGACTTTAAATACGAATTTCGGAAAAAAACATACTGAGAGCTACATAATGGGGTAATTAAAATAGCCTAGTTACTCATAAGAGCATCAGGCATATGCTTGTAAAAGTCAACTCAAAATCAGTCAACAAATACGACTTTTTGAAGAAAAAAAAGGACTCCAGCGTCACTAAGGGGGTATTTAAAATAGCCCTAGTAACTCCTTAGGCATCATCTATGTCATGTGCAAGAGTAAGTTCCATCGAAATCCAAATCTTTAACCTCACTCACGGTGGAGATTAAGGAAATGGAACGGCGAACCCAGTTCATAGTTCTAAGTAGATTTAAGATTTAGTTCTCATTTAGGTTTCAACCTATAAGGTTGCTAGAAAAATAAGTGCTTTTCATAAACTTCAATCTAGTTGTTTTAAATAAAGTTGTTAAAGGACCTTCATTCATACTTAAAAAATTATTATTATTATTAAAAGTAGACACTTTATTTTTATTTGTGTGTATATAGACAAAAGTTGCTTTTGAGATAAGTAGCAGGAAGATATAAGTACTTACTTCTTGGAGTGATAACATTTGATATGAGCTGAGTTCTGCACTGATACCCATACAGTGTTTGAAGACAAACACATATTTGTGATAGGCCTGGTATCTGGTGAAACGTTCATTTGCTGTATAACCTGGAATATTAGTAATTAAATATTGCATTAAATAAGAAAATAGTAAGAAATTTCTGGCCGTGAAATTTGCTCCAGAATATGTGTTTATATTTTTATTTGTATTTCATTAGAATCATAGTTAAGATTTAAGACTAACGTACATCGTGTTGAAAAAAAAATTTAAACTGGATCAGTTATGGAATATTTTAAAAGAAATAAAAAAATCGGTTTATGGACGATGATTTTACGTGATAAAGTCATGAGAAGAGATTGTGACACCAACACCAACATACAGCTCTTTAGTACTAAATCTACTTCTAAGCATCAAATCTAGAACTAATCTTGGGACCAAATCTAGTACCAAAAATAATATTGTAATAATAACCTCTCTCTAATAATAAAATCTCTCCAATTCTTTCAACTAGTGGTGTGCAACATTTCCAAAGTGTACAGTAACTTTCAAGACGACTCATTGTTCGTCGCATTCCTTGACCATATTCAGCTAAAAAAACTATGTCATCAGCAAAAATTATATCAGATATTCATATGTTTCCAAACTGGACTCCCCACCGGTTGCTTCTACGATATCATTTATCAACAAGATGAAAAGTAAAGGGCTTACTCGCCATCCCATAAATACGCCACATTGTTTTCATACAATGCTTTTAATAAAATTGCAATTTTTGCCGATATTCCTAATTTGAACAGCTTCTAAGAAAATGCTATCCGTGTGATTGATTTTGATTGAATTCGACGAAAAATGCCAAAAAAGATATATATTTGCTTTTTTAAAGCATGTAGGAATAGTATTTTTTTAAAATATTTCATTGCGTTTTTGTAAGAGCGGCTAGGAACTCAAAATTATACAAATTTGTGGGTACTCAGTCGTCTCCTTGAGTTTTTCCTGCCCGATTACTTTCCGTAATTCTTCAGTAGATGTTAACGGCGCATCTAAGAAGTTGTCAGTAACAAAATGGGCTGCATAGTGCGTAAGTGGAGTTCAAACATTATGTTGGTTCTTCAAGTGATAGTTTTAGTGGTCTTCGAAAATTCTGCAGAAGCTTTTGATAAATTCAATATGGTTAAGTTTTGTTCGTCTAGTTTTCTCTTTGATATACGTAGATTTTAAAAGCTTTTGTTAACTGCTTAACAGATACTTTTAAAGAAAGCTGCCTTATTCTTCTTATGGAGCCTCAATAATGAAAAGAATTTTTTTTTGATTTTTGGCACTCAGCATTGAACCATAATTGTTTAAAAGTAACTCTGAGTTTTGTTTTTGATACTTTGTGGGACAGCTGCAACTATAATTCGAAAATTGAAATTATCCTCAGCAATTGAGACTAAACAAAAGATTTCTATGGGCATGTGGTCAGAGATTTTTTTTTCAAATATCCTGAAGTTCTCGAAACTGCTTTTCACTTTCCTGACAGGAAACTATCAATCCCTGAGCACGCTATTCCACGAAAAAAGTATACTCACTATTTAGGCTCCTTCGCATCACATATATTTCATTATTTGAGCTACGAGTTGGAGTTATAATATCTAATGCGGTTTCACTTACAAAAATATTCTGTAATAATCTGATCCTCGCGTTTAAATCTCCTTCAAAAAGAACATCCATTGAACCTATTCAATGCAAAGTAACACAAACTTGGTAGTAATCTTTTGTCCAGTTTGAACAATTAAGCTATAAAGTACAAAGGGTAGATATCCAGATTTGTACTTCCAAAACATAATTTCCTCGAATCGCCTAAATAAAGGGTAACTGCTTAAAAATTCTTACGGTAGGTGAAAATATCCCCTCCGCTTCCTCTTCTAAATACATTTTTTTTTATGGCTAGTATTCATTTTAACTCGTAATTAGTAAATATTCCCTTAAATTTATTATTTTAGTCCTCCAATACATGCGTTTCAAATGTACAAATATATCAAAACTTTAAACATAATTTAAGAAATCTATTAGAAAAAAAAATATTTGTTTAAGTTCTGAGACATTATATCCTAATATTCTTAAATCTAAATATAAAAAAGGTTTCTGGTAGGCGATTCCATTTCATTCTATTGCATCGTGCGAACGTCCACTAAAATGACACGTCAAGTTTGAGCTTGTGTGTGCACCTAAACTCTACACAGCGGATGTTTCACACAATTGTAGGCAACCCCATTGAATTTTCAGATTTGACATTATGGCTAGAACACAATAACGCTTTAGTGTCGGTATCGCCTGACGTTTACAAGTTCAAAGATAGGAAATCAACACATCTTATCACAATGTGGCTTTGGCATTGACGTTACGTTTGGTTTGTGTGCAAGATAAGGTAACGTGACTTAAACTAGAAGTACTAGAAACTAGTTGTACTTTTGACAGAAAAAAAAAACAAAAACAAAAACCGAAATTTGGAAAATGTCGCTTAAAGCGAACACAAAGCGTATGAAATGTAACGTGACTAACATGAAGCAAAAACTGAAGCGAAATTGTGTTTTAGCCATTATTTACGATTTTCATAGTTCGGTTAATTTCATTGCTTGAAAATAGAGTCAGACTTTCTCGAAAACTTCCACTGGATTATATGTTAGTGCTACGTTTGAATCCGTTCGACAAATCCAAATTAGAGAGCTCATTGCTAATATAGAGAGAATCATCATCATATACAGGCCAGCTGTTCTGTATGTAATGTAATGTAATTTTTCGATCCTACAAAGCCAACCCTACATAGGACAATCGGAAAAAGGTCAAACAAGCAAGGAACTCACGCAACTCCGTTATTTAAAGAACCAAATTTTTATATGGCCAAAGATTATAAAAATTTCTGCAATGTCCCAAAGGCAGTACAAATTTCTGGTCATTTGTAAAAAATATTAAAAACTCCTCAACATCTTCGGTTCCAACGCTCATCGCTAATGACAACCTATTGTCTACTATTCAGAGAAAGCAAACTTGCTCGCAGCCCATTTCGCTGCCAGCTCTACGCTGCTAAACAGCGTACTTGAGAATGTAAATTTTTCAATGGGACATATTTTTCCGCACTCGTACAGTAGTAAGATTTCTCACAGATCTCGATATACACAAATCCGCTGGCCCCCATTCTTTTAAAGAGGTGTTCTTCCTCACTGGCAAAGCCACTGCGTAAGATTTTCCATCGGAGCGAATCTTTCTGGAATCTTTGCTAGAAGATGGAAAACAGCCTTTGTTCAGTCTGTCCCTAAAAAAGGTGACTCCTCTTGCCCGTCCTCCTACTGAACCATAGCACTAACGTCACTTCTTTCTTAGGTCACGGAAACGCTGATTAACATCTGTCTGTTACTTCTTATCCAGTTAACTGTTTTGCTGACGACTTACACTCAGCTTTCCATATTCGTTCGGAAGTGCAATCGGAACGGTACCGTATGATAAGCTCATTAAACTCCGACTTATACAGCATTGTCAAATGGGGTAATACAAATCGTGTGGAGTTTAATGCTTCGAAAACTCAATGCTGCCTTCTGTCATTAAAGTTAAACATGAATGTATCAAAGAAACTGAAAACCTTGCAGCCCTTGGTATGTGTGTCAACGACAACCTCTCTTGGAACGACAATATATTTGAGATCGCCAAAAATGCTGCTAAGTGCTCAGGTTTTCAGTATCGATGCAAAAAGTGCTTTCCCCTTCTGATCTGGCTACGATTTACAAAGTTTTTTTACGCCCAAAACTCGAGTATAACTCACACCTATAGTAGGTGCTTCGCAAACATCGCTACACCTGCTCGATATAATACAAAATAAGGCGTTAAGATTGATAGGAAATATAACTGTCTCTGAAACAATTGCCTACCCCTCTTGAACACCGACGCAATGTTTCATGTCTTTCCTTGTTCTATCGCTTCTTTTATGAAAAATGTTCACACATAGTAGCCAGCTGCATTCCTTAAAAGTTTCCTCTGCAATACTGGTCTTGGCACCTCCTGTCTCTCCGTCCCTAACCATCCGATGCTCGAGCAATGCGTTTGGCATTATAAGCGCAACATTATATCTCTTGAGCGTGCGCACAGTTAAAAAAATAGAATTCAGCTACCTGATTCACACACTAGAATCTCCCGAAAAAGTAAAAGCGTCCATAGAAGCGGATTGAAAGGTCACATATCAGAAAATATTTTTTTTTTTACTCAAGCCCTCACATGCCAAACGTGCAGAGCAGCATCCAAAGATCAACCGAGGATTCGTTAAGACAATTACATCTACGAGCAGGCAGAACGACTTGTGCCGTTATCACCGTTGGAATAATTATCATAAAGATAATTCAACGAAAATCGTAGGACGTAAAGCACCTTACGTTGCGGGAACTGCAAAAGCCAAAGCATCAGGAGAAGTAGATGCATAGGAAGTCAAAAATCTAAGAAGAATCCAGCAGGAGTTCAAAAAGAAGAAAACTTACAACAATCCAGAACAACAACTACTTTATTATATAAAGTAAGGAAACTACCTATTATAATTTTTTTGTTTTTAAGTGAAAGTGAATATACTCATATTATTATTTAACTAAGAAATAATTCAGTTAAAAGTGTCAATATGAACGCGTAACAAGTAGCCGATCTAATTACCCAGACAGTAAGTGAGACAACTAGTAGTCTTAAAGCGCAGATAGATGAACTAGAACTAAGTTTAGCTAATTTAACTTTAGGTGATTCAATAATACCATACACTGACATAGAAATAGACCCTTTAATAACAGGACGAGAACCTTTAGATGTAGTGAAATGTCTTCCCTTTTTTGGCGGTAGTAATTATGTTAGTTGGAGAACTGCAGTCCAAAACTGCATGAAGATATATGAGCCAGTTAAAGGGGGGAGTAGGTACTACGCTGTCATAAACATAATTAGGAATAAAGTGATAGGAGCAGCAAATGACATTTTAACTTCACACGGAACGCCATTAAATGTAAATGCGATTATAGGTAGATTAGATATTACGTACGAAGACAAAAAGCCCATTCATATGCCAGACAGGTAGTACCAGCTATTAATAATTGGGATAATAACAACATTCATAGACAAAATTTTACCCAAAATAGTCATCAAAGAATGGATATTCCAAGTAGTGGACAATTTAGAAAGCCGACTCAGCATAACGCACTGAGTCATTCCCAAAATCAAAATCAAAACACGTTTAATCATCCCCCCAGGAATTTTAATACCCAGAATCAATATAACCCCTTTAAACGACAAAGGGCACCAAGTGATCAAATTCCTACCAAAGCTCCTAGGCTACATCATTTAAATGAAAACGATGATTTTTTAGAGTAAGGCACGACTTGCCTTGTATCCAGCGAACACACACAAAGTCAGGTTGTTCATTCAATATTCTTATTGACACAGGGGCAACACATAATTATGTTAAACCAAACAATGAGATATCAACAAAACAATTAGAAGTTAGGTCTAGAGTTAATAGTGTCAATGACACCTCAATTATCGATAAATATCAAGATTTAAATATTTTAGGTGTCACATGATGACGCTATATGGAGCAAACAATATCCATATCCGCAAAGCGCAAACACTTTCATTAATTCTGAAATTAAAACACTACTAGAGAATGGTATAATTCGTCCTAGTAGGAGTCCATATATAAATCCAATATGGGTGGTGGACAAGAAAGGAATTAATCCAGACGGATCAAAAAAATTCCGCTTAGTTATAGATTTTAAAAAACTGAACTCTGCAACAAAAACAATTAAATATCCTATGGCAGAAACATTCATTACACTGAGTAACCTTGGCAGAGGAAAATACTTTACAATAATTGATCTTCAGAGTGGATTTCATCAAATAAAGAGGAAGACATTAAAAAGACCGCATTTTCTGTGAATAGTGGAAAATATGAATACCTCCGAATGCTATTTGGGCTCAAAAACGCCCCTGCTATTTTTCAAGAAGCAATGGATGACATATTGAGACCATATGTTGGCAAATTCTGCCATGTCTATATTGATGATGTGATAATATTCTCAGAATCAGTTGAAGAACATTTAACACACATCGAGACAAGTGCGGCACATATGACCATAAGTAATGAAAAATCCTTTTATTTTAAGGAAGAGGTTAAATTTCTGGGCTATGTTATCAGCCATAATTGTATTAAAACTGACCCAGACAAGGTCAAAACAATCAACGAATATCCAAGAACAAGGTTACGCCACCAACCAAAAAGAGCTTTTGGCCATAGTTTGGGCATTGAGCGACCTTAGGAAGTACCTCTACGGGCATGCTGGAATTAAGATCTATACGGATCACCAGCCCCTTACATTTTCGATAAGTAATAAGAATCCCAACGCGAAACTAAAGCGATGGAGAGCGTTTATAGAAGAATTCTCTACTGAAATAATCTATAAACCGTGGAAGGAAAATGTAGTTGACGACGCCCTAAGTCGTCAGAACTTAAATCATTTACCGAACTCAGACATAGGTACCTGTCATAGTGCAGAATCCAGTCAAGCCATAGATATCCCAAGAGTAAACAAGAAATTAAATCAATTTAAGAATCAAATTCATTTTCTGGAATCCAATATAAATAATGTTAAGTCAACATAATTACACGGTAAGTTTTTGAGGCCAAGTAGAATTCAAAGACTCGAATATAGTCAAAGATATGAAGGAAATAATCCACTCAAATGTGAATGCTATGTATTGTTCAGAGGAGATATTATTTAAAATTGAAAAAGACTTACTAAGAGAATTTCCTAATAGCAAATTTATACATACTAGTATATTAGTTAAAGATATCGAGGAGAAGGAAGAACAGATTAAGATCATAAAAGAAACACACAGTCGAGCCCATAGGGAAGCATTTGAAAACTACAAACATATAACTAGAGAGTATTTTTGGCTATTAATATTACCACAAGTTCAAGAATATGTTAAATTATGCGAAAATTGCAAACTAAACAAATATGACCGTCATCCCAAGAAACAAGAGATCGGCGAGACACCAATTCCACGGCGAGGGGGAGAGCGCGTCCACGTTGACATCTACTATACACAAAATAAAATGTTTCTTACAGCGGTAGATAGTTTTTCAAAGTATTTAATTGCACTCGAGGTAGAAAACAAAATTCACGCAAAAGAAACACTAATAAACATCCTGCCTATTTTTGGTGCAGTTGAGACTGTTGTCACAGATAACGAAAAAAACTTTTTGCTCTGAAGCAACCAAATTAGATCTCACACGATTAGGCATAAAACTACAAACGGTATGATAGAGAAAGTACACAGTACACTTACAGAACTGATAACACTGGATACTTACGATAACCCACACCAAACAACAGAGCAGCTTATGCCACACGCAATCAAACAATATAACGAAACAATACATTCAATAACGAATGAAAAACCAAATGAAATTTTTCACAACTATGAGAAATACTCCTATATACCTGACCTTATTAAGGAAAAACAAGGTAAGACACTCCCCGTTAGAAACAAAGACAGACACAACAAAGTGAGAAAAGTTAAACAAAATAATAAAAACACTACAATCGACTCTAAAAATAAGGTTATACACAAGGATAACTTAAGAAGCAAATTTTTCTTTTGAATCCAGATGATTATATTAACGATACTAACAGCAATACTTTGGACAGTTACTATAGACGCAGAAGTTCATATAACAAATTACTCGTCAGAGGACTACATTCTGATAGAAGACGGAAACGTCGCAATTTATAACAGCACGGGTGAAATATTTCATACCACCAATATATGTTATTATAGGGAGGTTCTTAATACTATAGATACCAAGCACAGTACCAAAAAGCTAAAATTTAAATATAATTATGCACTCAAGTTAGTCAACCAACTCTCCATATCCCGTAGTTAGAGAGCAATTAATGAAATAGGAAAGGTTTGGAAGTGGATATCTGCGTCACCAGACCACGATGATCAGGTCAATATAAAAACAAAGTTGATAGAATTAATTAATTCAAATAATAAACAGTATGAAGTTAACTCGCAGATATTTAGGGCCATTAAAGAACTTTCCAACTTTAAACATAAAGATAAAGAAGAACGTAGCTACTTGTTGATCGAGCATATAATCATTGAACTCATGGAAGTAATAAATACCATAAATTTAATTAAGAATAAAATTTTGAATACTATTATTTTTAACGAAAATGAAATAAGAGAAGTTATTCAGATTGAACCTAAGGAAATCATGGTAATAGATGTATTAGACGCTTCAGAGTTCCATGTGTTAGAAAATAAGGAAATTATTGTAATTTATATTAAGTATCCTATAATAAAAGGAATAGGTAAACATTTTAAAACATTTAGTGTGCAAAAATTAGAAGGGATACTAATTATACCGAGTGAAATAACACTCTTTGAAAACATTTATAGTACCGATCATTGTACACAAGAATTAAATATTAAAATCTGCAAACAAGATCTTAAACCTAATTGTCTAACAGAAATATTAAATAAATGTACATCAAAATGTGAAATAATTTTAGAAAAGAATCCCAAAATAAGTAATATTAACCATAATCACATTGTAACTACAGGAGAAGTAATTATAAACGATAATGTATATCACGGTACACAATTGGTACAGTTTTCCGACGCTGTAATTATTAATGGTAAAGAATTTAATAATTTTGAAATAAACTTAAATAGACATATTAAGATAAATAAGGAATTGGAAATTAGAGTTATTGAATATCAAGAATCAAGTAATGAATTATTGAAATTTACAAATACCGATTATTTACAACCATACGTCAAAAATGTAAGAGATCATCCAATAATATGGGGAGTTACAATAAATATAATAGTTGTACGTGTACCCTTTTCTATATATAAATTAATCATCTTCAAAATCAACAACAGCAAGAATAATCAAAAAAATAGCCATCACACAAAGATACAATAGATGAATGCACATTGTACAAAATGTGTGCATGACATCTGGAGTCTATGAAAACCTAAAATAACCGCATAGAAGACAAGATTAATACAACAGACGAAGAAGCCACTTGACCAAAAAGGCGTACGTGACTTCCCGAACGTGCAGAGCAGCATCCAAGGATCAACCGAGGATTCTTTAAGACAATTACATCTATGAGCAGGCAGAACGACTTGTGCCCTCGATCAGTTTAAACAAACCTTCGCGTGCCTCCTGGTCTCCATTAAGTTTTAAATTATTTCATATATTGTACTTAGTGTAATAATATATTTTTTTTAAAAAACAAATCGTAACACAATAGTTAACTCACGCCTATATCCATATGTAAAAAGTTGCTGATTTTATCCAGAAATCATAATTACAACAATTGATCATAATTCAAGTACAACAGATCGAACACAAAATCGGCAGTTTTGGTATTTTTTAGGGAAATTTAAAAAACTACCTTTTTTCTAAGCGCAATATCTTGGTAATGAAATAACACACAAACAAGTTTGAGTAGTCAATATTGTAGAAAATTGTATGGTCTACATCTACACAATATTTATGAACCTTGTTAACATAGGAAGTAAGCAAAAACGGAATGGAGACCGTCTTATATGTACGAAACAATTGAGTTAATGGTCTAAAAGCTATATAGCCCAGTGGGAATGGTCAATTGACATAGAAAAAAATAAATAGGTTTTTTTTATTTTTAATCGTAAGAGGGACTCATAAGGAGGGTAAATTATAATCTTTCAATTCATTCTACGATTGATATTTTCAAAAAAAGGTAGAAAATTCTTTTTTTGTTTGTTTCTGCATTATTTGGAAAAATATCAATCTTAGACAAAAAATTATTAAGACCAAAGTTGTAGGAAATTATATTCTGAAGAACTTTTGCCATGTGCATTCTTCTGAAAAAGTCGAAAATAAGCGAGATGTTTAACAAAAATAAATTACATTTACATACAAAATGGCGGCCGAATCTCAAGACCTAGGAATTCGATAATCGAAATTTAAACTCATGAGTTTCTTTCCCGATTAAAAAAGAAGAAATTTTATGCTCTTTATGATCTTATTCAAAAGAATCTGAAAATATTTTACTAATAGGGGATGTTAATGCTAGAACTGGTGAAGAGCAGATAGTTCCATCTGAGACTAGTTTAATTGGTATTGACATTTTAGATAAACGTATCTCAAAAGATAAAATCACGAATAAGAATGGTCGCCTTTTTCTATAAATGTGTCAAGGTTTGAATTTGTACATACTTAATGGATGTAGCAAAGATGATAAAAACAGGGAGTTAACTTTTGTTGGAGGTTTAGGGAAGTCGGTTATAGATATATATTCAGTATCGGTCGAATGGAATAAAATCATTTCTGGGTTTCAAGTAGGAACCGACATTTTCTCAGATCACATGCCAATATCTGTTACGCTAAACTTCGAAATCAATACACAATATCGCGGACTAACTTTGCCAAGTTATTATAGAGGAATCTCGTTCATGAACTCGATCGCTAAGATTTTCTGCTTTATCCTTAACACCTGGGTAGAAAGAAACTAAATACTGAGTGAATATCAATCAGGTTTCCGAAAAGGATATTCCACTGTTGACAACATATTCACACTAACAACTGTCGTCCAATACTTCCTTAGGCAAAAAAGGAGGCTGTATGTGTTTTTTGTAGAGTTTAAGGCTGCATTTGACTCGATTGACCACACTACACTTTTCTGGAAACTATCACAAAATATGTCTGGAATCCTGAGGGAAAGTTTAAATAAAACGAGATTAAATTAAATTACATTTATTGGCGCGACAGCTCCTTAAGGAGACAAGGCCTAGTGACTTATACTATAAAAATAAGGTTGACTATTATTAAATGTGTTTAAATACAAGATAAACTGAGTTATTATTAAACTAAGTTATAATAAAAAATTATTAATTTAAGTTGAATCGCCCTCTAGTGACAACGATATCTATCGGGGATATGGACACGTCTACCATATTTTGAGATTTGAGGTGGATTGGAGCACAAATTTGGAGACGTGATTCTTTCTTGTATTGTTCTTCTTCGTTTAAAAGAAACGCTGGTTTGAAACTATCGATTGAGATATTTGTTTGATATCCTTTTATCTCAAGTGTGAAATATTTGTTCGTTTTCAATTTTACAAGGTATGGACCATCATAAGGTTGCTGGAGTGGTTTTCTTACCTGATCGTTACAATAGAAAAAACAAGACTTTAATTTTTAAGGTTTTTGGCTATGAATGTTTTGTTAGAGCCATAGCGTTCAAGTAGGTTGGGTTGAAGAATTTTGCATCGTGTCTCGGAATTTATTCAAGAAATCGCGGCTTAATATAGCATCGGCTGATGTGAATAACTCAGCTGGAAGTCTTAATGATGTACTATAGACAAGTTCATCTAAGGTTACAAGGCTCTATAATGCCATTTGCCTGTGGATAATAAGGCGATGATCGGTGTCTATTGATACCCAGAAGTTTTTAAAGTTAGTTGAAAAGAGAATATTAAAATTGCCTTCCTTGATCCGTCACACTCTCTTTAGGTGTTCCGAACCTCGAGATCCATCCAGAAAAAAAAGCTATCGCAACTGTTTCAGCAGTGATGTCTGTGAGTGGAATAATTTCAGGCCATCTTGTGAAACGATCGATGCAGGTTAGGGCGTATAATATTCTGCAAGTCAAAATGGCAGGAAAAACAGAGTCTGGCAAGACACTCCACATTCGCGTTGTACGGCATTTTTAGCGACGTTGAATATGTGATCATTACAAGGAATGGGGTCGGTAATTCACATACAGAGAACTGATAGATGTTCGTTTTTATCGATGCAAGTGCATTGGGGTATGCTTCGCTTTAACGACAAAAAAACAACATTGAGTTTTGGAAGCATTAAATTCTACGCGGGCACACCAGCACTTTTTTTGTGAATTTCAGAATTGAATCCGTCCAGCACAACTTGTATTAAGCGGTTCGAAAGGTAATTACTAATCCAACGAAGAAGAGTTTCATCGACTCCAAATGCATGCATTTTCGATAAAAGAGCTTGGTGCGAAACTCTAACAAATGCTTTAGAATTATCAAGTGCTATAATCTAACTTTCGCCAAAACGATAGAGATTGATTCCACTTTTCGGTGAGATACCTATACCATCAGATCACCAGTGGACCTACTTACTTACTTAGGTGGTTGGCCAGCTGCCAACTTGAGCGCGCCACTTTAAGCGAGGTCTTCCTTGACTGCGTCTACCGTCTGGGATGGAATCGAAGATCCTGCGAACTGGAGCATTGTTGTCCATTCGTTCTACATGACCCAGGTAGAGGAAGTTTCGCCTTTTTGACGTTAAGCTGTAAAAATAAAATTTGTATCTCGAACAAGCGCAGGTTAGGAATGAACAAAAAAGTTATGTTTAAATTGTACCATTGAGCGATGAAATGACATTTGCTCTGGTCAGAAGTTTTAAGGGGGTGTTGGTAAATCATTTCGGTAGAAAATGGCGTTAACATCACCGCCTCAGTAAGCTGACTGCGATCCACATCTGGCCTACTCTCCTTCTCCCTTCCAGATACGTCTGAGACTGCCAGTTTAGCAGCAGGTCGTTCGTAAAGGCTGTTACTGGTTTGAACCTTTGCTCGGCGCACCTCTCCACCCTTTGCAGTAACCACATCTGTGACATGTGCCATTGGCTAACAGTTTCTTGTCAGATCGTTGTCCACAATGAAGACTAACTTAGTTTTATTTATCTTTGGTGAACAGTTCAGATCTTCGGTTTAATAGTGGTAGGAAAGGGATGTTTTTACCCACTTTTCCCAATAAAGTTCAGCCAACATTTGTGATTGCTTTCAGCTCGATGAATCTCTTATTCGTTGGATTAGTAACTACCTTTCGAACCGCTCAATTCAAGTTGTATTGAACGGTTTCAAATCTGATATTCACAAAATAAATGCTGGTGTGCCCCAGGGCTCTGTTTTGTCTCCGACTCTTTTCCTTATATTTATCAATGACTTATTATCTGAAAAAACTAATCCAATCAATTGTTTTGCTGACGACAGTACTCTCGGCTTTTCATATTCGTTTCCAGATTCACATCCATGTTCTTCGGATGTTGAACTGCAACGGCAGCGTATGATAAGTTCATTAAATTCTGATCTTGACAGCATTGTACAATGGGGAATAAGAAATCGCGTAGAATTTAATGCTTCTAAAACTCAATGTTGTCTTTTGCCGTTAAAGCAAAACATACCTCCAATGCCACGTTCCATGAGCGGCACTTGCATTGAAGAAACAGAACACCTCTGAGTTCTGGGTATGTGCATTACAAACCACCTTCTGTGGAATGACCACATATTTGACATCGCCAAGAATGCTGCGAGGTGTTTATGTTTCCTTCGAAGATGCAAGAAGTTCTTCACCCCGTCTGATCTGGCTACAGTATATAAAGCATATATTCGACCGAAACTCGAGTATAATTCCCATATTTGGGCAGGTGCTCCTATAACCCACTTGAGTTTTCTAGATAGAATTCAAAAAAGAGCTTTAAAAATGATAGGCGATCGTTATTTCTTTCGTTATTCTATCGTTATTTTTACAAACAATGCTCTAGCGAAAGAGCCAGCTGCATTCCTCCCCTGAAACGATTCAACCGTAATACTAAGTTCGGACGTACTGTTAAGTATAGAGATTCTTTCTTTAGTCGTACCACACGAATGTGAAATGCTTTGCCAGGCTCTGTTTTTCCCTCCCATTTTGATATGCAGAACTTTAAAACTAATGTGCATCGGTATCTCCTCTTTTATCCCTCCTCATTTCCCTAATGCTCGTGCGGTGTTTAAACATTTTAAGGGTACATACAAACCCCTTTCGCGCGTGTAAATTATAAAAAAAAAAAAAAAAAAGCTCTTTTCGCAACCAATATACACTAGAACACTTCTGCTCTGCTGAAACCTTTACATACGTTTTAAACTTCAATAGTTTGAAGCGAAAAGTACTTTTTGAGAATAAAGTAGCAACGTGAGGTTGTAAACAATTTTAATGTCGAAGAAATTTGATAGGATTTCTTTCCCATTTTTTAGTGTTCGTAAAAATTCTTCTGCAAAATATTTGGAGAATCGAGTTATACTCAGACGGGGAGCTACTTTCAGCATTATACGAAGAATGGCTGCGATAGCAGATGCTATTGCCTAGAGTTACTGAATTACAGATTCCGAAATGCTATTCCTTGAACTTAAGCCAAGTTGGAACTTCCATCCAGCTGCATACATTTGTTGACGTCAGCGAAAACGCTAATGCTGCTGTGTCGTATTTCAGAATTGCACATGGTAACCACATCGAAACGGCTATATTGAGTGCCAAAACTAAAGTGGCGAAACGAAAATGTTGACTTGAGACAGGTTGTTAATGAGCTCACGACGGATGAATTGAAGTGGAGATTTAACGTACCGTCATCTCCTCAAATGGATCTGGCATGGAAAAGAATGGTGCGATCAATAAAAACCGTAACTTAGCTAATACTTTCCTCGAGAAAAATCAGAGACGAAAGTTTGCGCCGCGCAATTATTGAGGTTGAGTGCATTATAAATTCTAGTCCTTTAACATTTGTATCAATGGATTCAGCTGAAAATGAAGCGCTGACTCAAAACCACTTCCTCTTGGGAACCTGGATCAAAACCGCCCTGTGATTCGTGTAGCGCGTTTACAATAGTTGTCGGATTAGAAATCCAGTTTCTTATGTGAAAACCAGCATTTGATTGAATATATTTGACATATTTTGCAAGTTAGATAGCTTCATCTATAGTATCATCCACATAATGGTGCTTCCATATTGCCTCAGCAAAGAATTTTTATTCTTCAGATATTGAGCAATACGCGGAGAGCACGTTGCACCAAATGTCAGAGCTTGCATCTCATATACGCTAGGTTTACATGTACTGTTGTCATCTCTTCACAAAGAACGCTTCACCGACCTGTCTTTTTTACGCACCAGCACTTGATAGAACATTTCAGCAATATCGCCGCAGACTAAAAAAATTTCCGCAACGAAAACCATATATTACAGATGTGTGAAACTAACTAGTCTGGCCCTTTTAAAAGAAATTCATTGAGCTACATCCCATACGAGTTTCACTTTTGCAGGCTTATTTGAATTCTTGGTCTATAAAAAATTGTAGATACCAGGCTTGTCAACAAAATTCTTTGAGAAGTGTAGGGTTGTTTAAGAGAACTGTCATCTGAGATGCTTCCATGGTGGAACAACCGTTCTTAATTTCAAACTAATATTCTGCAAGGGTTTCCATCCTTACGGCTTTTAGAGGTGCTTGGTTTTTAGCTTTGGCAATCATCCCGTGAAATATGTGTTCTAGTCTACCAAATTACATTCGTAGCGTTTTTATAATGTTTGGAACCATCGTTGGCAGCAACAGGCGATTCTTCTCAGCTTCGAGTGCACTGCAACGTAGATATTTCTGCAACCACATTCAATTTTCAGCGTGATTGTATCCACTGCTGTCAGTGCTGTGATCAAAGGAGCTGACAGAAATCGGCCACTCTTCGGGATATCCTTGGAACAGAGGTAGATCTTTCGCTATTGCGAATCGAGCTGCTAGATGAGATGATGAAAGTAAACTTATCTGGGGCCTATTTCTCATAAGCTACATCAACTGAATTGTAGTACAATGACAGTAATGTAACACCATTTCTGTTTCACAAAAGGAATTTAGAATATTTTTTTAATTCACCACTATTGTAGACTGGAAATACTGGAAGAATGTATCATTTAATTCCGTTTCACTTAATTTAAAACTACATTTGTGTATTTATTGACTAAGCACAATTCACAAGAAATTCTTTACAAATCAAAAATTGTTTAAAACAAAATCCAATTTTTCTATTCAGTTATAATTATTTAAATGATATTTCAAACAAAAAACCCGATTTCTATGTTATGTGTTGTGTTTAAATGAAAATCAACAACTATTGTCAGTTTGACAGAATATTCAAATCTTCATCTTACATATTTCTCATACAACACTTCCAGTGGAATTTGTGAAATAGAAAAATGTATCCGATGAGGCACAAAAGCATTTATGTAGAATGTAGTTGATGAAGCTTAAGTAGTAAATGAGAAAGAGGCCCCTTCTTAGATTCTAGACGGAACAAAAGGTCGAAAATTAGGAATCATTAGGAATCAGCGTTCCAGTTGGTAACTGGGTTGGAATTCGCGTCTATTGACTTTGAGTTTTATTAAGGTTGCATGGGACAAATTGCCTCTGAGGCACAAGAACAGATGATCCGGAAGGTTGTTAGTTATTATTGGTGTTCTCGGCAGTAGTCAGTGGCACATTTGATTTGTCTGAATGTTCAACCCACTTTTGTATTAATTGGCCGGTGAGAAATAGTTTAGTATGAAACAAGCAAGCAAAATTATAATCTTAAAAACCAGCAAAAAATTAATCTGGAACAAGCCAAGGTTAGGAATGAAAAAGAAATAGGTTATGTTTAAATTTTGCCATGAGGGGATGATATGACAATTGCCCTGAACAGAGTTGTTACAGAGGTATTGTTAAGTTGTTTCGAGAGATGACAGTAATACTCTCTGTAAGAGAAAAGCACTTGATTGAGCATATTCGACCAATAACAATTTTTTAGGTGATTAGCTCTGAACTCAAAACCATTATAATAACAAAGTACACCCAGAAACAGTTCAAAGAACCATAGTACGAAAAGGATTCAAGTCATGCATATCCAGAGGAAAGCAGTTATAAAGGGTGTACCGAAAAGTCAAAAAATCAGTTCTATCGTAAAATGTTTAAATTTAGTTATATCTGGAAATATTTTTTTGAATAAACTTACTTCAAACTCGACATTTTGGAAAAAGTGAAAAGATTATTTCGATTTATTTACTTAGTTGTCTTTCATTATAAGTTACTGCTATTATTTTTTAAAGCGAACACTTATACATAATTAGATAATTGTATGTTTGAAAAACTGGAAACTCCCCCCCCCCCCCGGCTTGTCATCAATGGATTTTTGTATCTTATTTTTCACAGTACAGATATAATCTATTCTCTTCCCCGGTACCATCTTCACTTTGACTGTGCATTTCGGGACATCATGTATATTTTTTTTTAAGAAATTTTTAATTTTTAATTAATTTGAGTAAGTCTTTGATGCTAAGTCAACGTATTATTTAATGACGTTTTTTATGTCAAATATTCATTAGGTTTTGCTTCGTGAGCTTACTTATAGATTTACTGTTTCATTTAATTTATATCTATACAAAGGACTCATATCTAATTTATTTTGGAACATCCACTGCGTAAAGGTGTCAAAAGCAAACAAAAAACTTACTTGTAAGGACTTGGTATCCAATACCTTAATAATCCCCTTTATGGAACACCACAGATTATCGTTCACAGTAAGCAGTTTCGTCACTGGACCTGAAACTGTTCCAATAGAAATGCAAATAGATGACTTCGTATTCCATCCAACTTAAAAAAAAATAGGTTAAAACTCCTAAAGAAATAGTTTAAGATATGTGTTTCAGTACCATTCTTTTGGTGGTATACAAATATATCACCATTTGCAAGCGAAACAAATACTCTGCGGTTTAAGTGTCTTCAAAAAAGTTCTTCGTTAGTTAGTGTTAACAATGCAAATTAGATTGAAACAAAATTACAATATGGAATAAATGCCTGATGAATGCCTGATCTTCGCTTTGATGTGTTTTGTTTGTACCTGTTCGGCACAGTTGTAAACATATATAAAACCGTCTTCAGTTCCTAACCACATGGTTGACTGGTTGCCTTGTATTTCCTCGAAAAAAGAAACCTAATTAAAATAAATTTAACCAAATTTTAATTCAATGATAACTCATTTTAGTTTTTGTTTGTATGGTTTAAATATGTCTTCGTTTTAAATAGTATAAAATCTTTAGAATGGAAAAAATGTAGTTATTATACAATGATTGAGCGGGCTTAATAGGCGCTCCATGTGCAATTACTAATCCCCACCTCTCTGAAAATATAACGCAGTGTAAAATATATGTATATAGATATATAATAAAGTTTGGATATAAGTATTGCAACAAATATCAAAAAACGTATTTGGTTCCATATTTATTTTATTTATTTTGGTAGTTGCTACAATTTCAGCTAGTAATATACCCAAAACTCATCACACTTCGTACCCATATTATTTATATTAGTCCATTGAAATGTTGCATTATCCTTGTTTTATTATCGCCAATACTATATGGTTCACCCCGTAATAATAAACAGATCTCTGTTTCATAATTTCCCGTGATAACGCCATAAGAAAATATTGATGACACCAACACCAACATACAGCTTAGTACTAAGTAGTGAAAATTTAGTACCAAAAATACTATTGTACCAACAACCTAGTACCGATCGGCACCAGTTTTATATTTAACTATCTGTTACCGGCGCGTGTTATTACGCACTAGAAAAAACATGTTTTAATGTGAAATGCGAAAATAATGCTAGCGGGACCAAACATTCATAGGAACAATCCCTGGACAAAACTATATTTACCATTTAAATGTCATTGAAAGCCGTTGGGCGGTTTGGAAGTACATACTCGACATACATCTGATGTTCGTCTGATGCTCAGAATATGTTTGCGATCGATTTTGGTTGAAAGAACCACATTATCGCGGTTAGCATGAGTCATCGATTTATAAGACGTTATCACGTCAAAAAATATTTCTTTTGCAAGGTTAGCAGCCATGATTTATTTTGACCATTATTTATGACATAAAACATAGATTTCAAGACTGGTGGATGTGAGTTTACATTTTTAAATTTATTAAATGAAATAAAGAAATTATTTTTGAGAGTTTTTATATGTAAATACAACAAACAAACTATTTACTTCTATCGATTCTCTCAAATTGGACATCTAGGCGTAGATTTGGAACTTATTTCTGGGTTTCAAAAATTAACCCAGATAGAAATTAGGATCCTAAGTTGTAGTTGTATATACGTAATAAAAAATAACTTTTTTAGTTGTATAGATATGGGGCAGTGTTGAATTTCTTGCGTGTTTTTTTTCAAGTATTATTTTTTTGTATATCTACTGCGATATTTTCTTCGCTAGGAAGTTTTTCGGAGTCTTTTTCCGGTAGCACATTGACTGACTTTTACTTATTCTTTTTCTAATTAATGCGCAGTTTGCAATGAGGCTTTAAGAGTAGTAGTTTCCTCACTTTTCCGAGTTAGTTTTTTTATTTGTTGGGCATAGATGTGTACTTTCCTTTGAATGGAAATAGGCATCCGCTGCTGTCAATACAAGTTAGTTTTAGGAAAAACGACGAGCAAAGCTATCCTTTTTTGAAACAGAATTCCATTTAAGCTCTGAAAAGTTGCCTTCTTATCGTTGCTGTGCATCTTCATTTCCAAAAGATATGTTTTAAAGTAAAGGTTTTGAAATAAACCTGGAATCGAGTGCTTCGAAAAAATTTATGAAATTTGTATTTTATATTTCGCTTCTGCTTCTTCTACTGATGAAATGCTATAGGTCAAACATATGTTTCTTATATTGGCTGCACAAACTCAAATACAAACTCTGCGAATAAGAAGGACCTACTTTGATTAGGAATGCCTCAAGAAAAACAATTTTCAATAATTTTCAAAAACGTTATAATTAATTCTATTGACTATTGCACACGACACCAATGGTCCAATGATTTGCATTTACTATTGCAGTATATTGTCATCTGATTAACCAATGGTCTCAGCAAGTGTGTATGCAGCGACTTATCGTCATCGCAAAAACATAGCTGGAGTTTACCATTAAGATAATACGCTCTCTCTTAACACTAAATAAGCTTAAATACATATTAGCCCAAACTTAATGTTGTCACTTGCTCTCAATTTTTTCAAGCAAGAAATACCTATTATTTATAATTCCGGTTTGTCTTCTTTTATTTACTGCAACTTGCAACAGGTTACGAGCCTAGGTTGCGATAAGAAAGGAATTTTTTTTACTGTTGAAATTTAAAATGGTTTTTACCGAAAGTCAAAACAACAAAGATATCAATTCAGTAAGAAGGAATAAGGATGAGTTCCTTATATCATATTGAGAAGCTTAAAGCGGCATATACACTGATCAAGCATTCATCAAGCATGCGAGAGTGTGTTTGTTGTTGGGAACACAAAAATGAGAATGTATGCTTGATCAAGCAAGCAATCACGAATAGACCCTATGTCAAGCATTGACACCCGATTGAAGAAAAATCAAAACATTTTGATTTTGCTTCAAGCAGACACACAACGTATCCGTGTCTCATTTTCACTAACACACTCTCATATGCTTGATGAGTGATTGATCAGTGTATATGCCGCTTAAAGGGGAAAACTATTCGACATGGAACAAATGAAGAGCATCTTAGTTCATGCGGACTTGTGGTCATACGTTGATAGGTCGAATGTTTTATTAAAGGAGCCAACAGTAGAACAGAAAGCAACATGGGACATAAGTGATAGGAAGGCGCTAGCAACAATTTTACCTAGTATCAAGACGTCTGAGTTGATGCATGTAAAACACTGCAAAAAGTCTTAGGATGCATGGGATAAGTTTTGATTCATCAGCCTAAAGGTCCAGCAAGAATGGTGAGTCTGTTTAAACAATTAATACATGCAAAGATGGCTGATGGTCAGTCTATGTCAGCTCATGTACATCAATTTTACGAATTAGTTGAAAAATTACGTGAAATAAATCGCCTTATACCTGACGAGTATAATTTTACTATGTAGTTTGCCTGAAACATATGAAAAATAATTCTCATACAAACAACTCAAGTACAAGGAATGAAGGGATATGTTATGCATGTGGCAAGAGGGGGCATTTTGCGGCACATTGTAGGCAAAAGAAAAACCGTTCATTAAATCCAACAGCTTCTTTTGTATTATTTTTAACAAACCTGTGTAATTCTGTCGTAGTTAAGCCTTACGAATAGTGACTGGATAATGGGGCGGCTAATTCCCACATGTGTAGTAACAAAGAGTTTTTCGCCAGTTTAAGTTCAGACAAGAAAC
>OZ020509.1:35015069-35325069 GCA_963971375.1 Platycheirus rosarum | reverse complement strand
TTATTATTATTATTATTATTATTATTATTATTATTATTATTATTATTATTATTATTATTATTATTATTATTATTATTATTATTATTATTATTATTATTATTATTATTATTATTATTATTATTATTATTATTATTATTATTATTATTATTATTATTATTATTATTATTATTATTATTATTATTATTATTATTATTATTATTATTATTATTATTATTATTATTATTATTATTATTATTATTATTATTATTATTATTATTATTATTATTATTATTATTATTATTATTATTATTATTATTATTATTATTATTATTATTATTATTATTATTATTATTATTATTATTATTATTATTATTATTATTATTATTATTATTATTATTATTATTATTATTATTATTATTATTATTATTATTATTATTATTATTATTATTATTATTATTATTATTATTATTATTATTATTATTATTATTATTATTATTATTATTATTATTATTATTATTATTATTATTATTATTATTATTATTATTATTATTATTATTATTATTATTATTATTATTATTATTATTATTATTATTATTATTATTATTATTATTATTATTATTATTATTATTATTATTATTATTATTATTATTATTATTATTATTATTATTATTATTATTATTATTATTATTATTATTATTATTATTATTATTATTATTATTATTATTATTATTATTATTATTATTATTATTATTATTATTATTATTATTATTATTATTATTATTATTATTATTATTATTATTATTATTATTATTATTATTATTATTATTATTATTATTATTATTATTATTATTATTATTATTATTATTATTATTATTATTATTATTATTATTATTATTATTATTATTATTATTATTATTATTATTATTATTATTATTATTATTATTATTATTATTATTATTATTATTATTATTATTATTATTATTATTATTATTATTATTATTATTATTATTATTATTATTATTATTATTATTATTATTATTATTATTATTATTATTATTATTATTATTATTATTATTATTATTATTATTATTATTATTATTATTATTATTATTATTATTATTATTATTATTATTATTATTATTATTATTATTATTATTATTATTATTATTATTATTATTATTATTATTATTATTATTATTATTATTATTATTATTATTATTATTATTATTATTATTATTATTATTATTATTATTATTATTATTATTATTATTATTATTATTATTATTATTATTATTATTATTATTATTATTATTATTATTATTATTATTATTATTATTATTATTATTATTATTATTATTATTATTATTATTATTATTATTATTATTATTATTATTATTATTATTATTATTATTATTATTATTATTATTATTATTATTATTATTATTATTATTATTATTATTATTATTATTATTATTATTATTATTATTATTATTATTATTATTATTATTATTATTATTATTATTATTATTATTATTATTATTATTATTATTATTATTATTATTATTATTATTATTATTATTATTATTATTATTATTATTATTATTATTATTATTATTATTATTATTATTATTATTATTATTATTATTATTATTATTATTATTATTATTATTATTATTATTATTATTATTATTATTATTATTATTATTATTATTATTATTATTATTATTATTATTATTATTATTATTATTATTATTATTATTATTATTATTATTATTATTATTATTATTATTATTATTATTATTATTATTATTATTATTATTATTATTATTATTATTATTATTATTATTATTATTATTATTATTATTATTATTATTATTATTATTATTATTATTATTATTATTATTATTATTATTATTATTATTATTATTATTATTATTATTATTATTATTATTATTATTATTATTATTATTATTATTATTATTATTATTATTATTATTATTATTATTATTATTATTATTATTATTATTATTATTATTATTATTATTATTATTATTATTATTATTATTATTATTATTATTATTATTATTATTATTATTATTATTATTATTATTATTATTATTATTATTATTATTATTATTATTATTATTATTATTATTATTATTATTATTATTATTATTATTATTATTATTATTATTATTATTATTATTATTATTATTATTATTATTATTATTATTATTATTATTATTATTATTATTATTATTATTATTATTATTATTATTATTATTATTATTATTATTATTATTATTATTATTATTATTATTATTATTATTATTATTATTATTATTATTATTATTATTATTATTATTATTATTATTATTATTATTATTATTATTCACTTAAACCAACAGGAACAATATCAAAAGGTGCACATAACTTTGAAGTTATAAATAATAGAATAAATATAATATAATCTATAATAAATAAAATAAAATAATAAAATAAATTAAAAAAATTATTGTAACTTAGTTATTTACGGTGAATTTATCGTTATATCAAGCATATTTAGCCATTCATTTAATCGACTGTCTAATAATTGCCGTTGAACTTCTAGATGTTTATTTCGAATTACTTCGTGTAATATTTGATGTGGATATTTTAGGGTTGCAGCTATTTCAGCGATTTGTTGCAATTTGTTACAATCATTGATTAACTCTTCATTTCCATTTTGATTTTTTCGAAAGGTATCTTCGTTTGCTAAATGAAATACAACACAACAAAATTTATAGGTAAAATGATTATATTTTTACTTATTAAAAAAGTGTGGTTTGAGTTGTATAAAAATGTAGTTTCATTGTTAAGAATATTTGTATTTTAATTTTTTTAAATAACAAACGAAAATATTTTATTTTGTGCATTAAGACTTAGATTTAGGACATATTTTATTCATTTCAAACTTTAATCTAGTTTTATAATTTTGTTTAAAATTGAATAAAGAGTTATCATTCATCATTTCATATGACGTATAAATACATTAAAAAAATAAATTTGATGCGAAGGGACACTCACAGAAAAATTGTTTATTTTTTTGTAATAATTATAAATTAAAGGCATACAAAATAATATAAACAGTAAAATTTTACAAGACAATTTAAAATTTATAAATATTACTATAACTCGTCAAAAATGTTTTCAAAACAAATCAGGTCCACCTTAAATAGCCTAATTTGTATTATTAAGATTTAAAGTTTTGAGCTTAGACATTGGAGTTTGTTAAAGTACTAAGGTCCTGTAGGAGTCTAAAAATGAGAGATATGCAAGTTCATTGACAAAAATGCATACTGTTTATGTGTAGACTAGTTTCTACCTGTGAATTCGTCCCCGCGGCCTTCAGATTAAATTATTAAAAATTCTATTATTTAAATCAAAGCTCGCCAAAGAAAATTAGTCTTATTATTCTCTCAGAAAAGGTGCAATTTTTTCCAATTAAAAGTAGCCTGTGTAGTACATTGAATCCTGCATTTCTTCCGTCTACCAAACTTCACAAATTTGTGCAGTCTTTAAGACATGGAAGGATATCTAACAAACCTCCAGCAATTCAGGATTTAAGCCTCTATTTTTCCTAGATAAAATTTTCCACAAATGAAAATTATATCCATCTACAATTCTACATACCAAACTTCATACTAATCCGTTAAGCCATTGGGCAGTGATGTGGGAGCAAACACCCCTGCATCTTAGTATACAAACATTCACATCTAAAGTAAAAGTAGGATAAGATAGAAATACTAATACTAATTAATTTAACTGAATCTTATCTTGTGCGCGCGTTAGTTAAAGGAACATATTTTTGATATTAGGGTATCTGAAAATTCTTGAAATATCAATATAACGGGTCTTTCTAACTTTAAATTTAAATAAAAAAGTGTGTTTGTTTCATTCGTTTGAAAGGCCTATCGATGTCATAATGTGGGAATATAACATTGTTTAAATGTCCGCCATGGCTTCTTTTGGTGGCCACCACCGAAGTGTCCAATTTTCCATGACACCAGTGCATAAATCGCCAGCTTACATCACCTCCACGTGAGATAACCATGCCTGCAAATCGCTCGTACAGAGTGTCCAATGAAGCACGTGGCCGGGTCCTGTTGAAACCAGATATCGCTGGCGTCCATATTATCCAATTCAAGCCAAAAGAAGTTGGTAATCATCGACCTATAGCGCTCGCCATTGACGGTGATGACCTGGCCAACATCGTTCTCAAAGAAATATGGACCGATGACGCCGGCAGCCCAAAATCCAGTCGAAACAGTGACTTTATCGGGACGCATTGGACAACCTCGGAGGTTATCCCCAGAAAAATTGGCTATGACTAAAAAAGAATTTGAATTCCTCTTGGATGTTGGTATATGCAGGCCGTCAAAGAGTTCTTGGTCCTCCCCTCTCCACATGGTTCCTAAAAAAACGGAGACGTTAGGGCTTGTGGAGACTACCGTGGTCTAAACGTTGTTACGGAACCTGATCGGTAACCAATATCTCATATTCAAGACTTTAGCCATGACTTAAGCGGTTGCAAAATTTTTTCGACACTCAACTTGGTGCGTGAGTTATGGTATTTGTCGCGGTACTCCGTAAAAAGAACAAATGTTGAAAATTAGTGCGACGATTCACTTCATTGATCAGACTCCGAATAATTGGACAAATAACAAGCTATTTATACAAATATATATTAATAAGTTTACAAAGTGCTGATACATTCTTAGGGTGTCTGGTTGCATCGCTGCGCCGATGAATGATAGGAATATGCTTACGGTGTGGAATGAAATGAAGTCGATGACCTGGGTCAATGGGACTCGTGCGTTGGCCATCGGATATGGTTTGAGGCTCGTGTGTTGGCTATTGGAAATATGTTGTTTGGTTGGTCACATAACTGCTCCTCCCTGGAGTTAACTTACGGGTGAAGAGGCGATATTCGTCTTTTGCCGGAGCTTACATGATGTTGAATGCAGAAGCTTGGTGGTTTCCATATGGTAGGCTATCATAACCAGTACTCTAATCATAGTTATAGTCGACAGGGCGGCGGTGTAATTGATGACGATTTTCTGCTGAGTATTTCTTTGAAGGTAGTGAATTGCTCCTTTGTTCTCAAAGTGCTAGTTTTTTAGCGCTTGTAGGTTAAGATTCTGTATCGGTGACGTGCAGAGATTGTTAAACGATGTTGGAAAAATGTGTGTTTCTTCGAAGAAAATGTTGTTCTGGTTCTCGTACGTAATTTGGTTGGCTTTTATACTGCAGTTCAGGAAATTGATCAGAAATGTCCTTTTAAGATATTGTTTTTCGGAGCCACGTGTTGATTTGATCTCTGTCTCGGGGGTATTCCGGAACAGAATATAGTTTGGTTCTGGCTGAATAAATTGTTCCTCATCCTCTTCATCTAGAGTTTTGCAGTGTACTGTTCTGTTTCTGATCAGGTTGGCAATGCAGCTGGTTTCAATGTTGACATCTTGGCCTGTTGTTGCTTTGCAATAGAACATGTTTTCTATTTTTTCACATTTTTATCAACATTTTGAGTTTCATTGTTGTTAAGGATGCAAAAGGGTTTGGCGGAAAGTAGTTTGTTTTTTATTGGTGTAGGTATTAAGTAGTTAACTCGTCATTATTAAGGATCTGTTTTGAAATAAACAATATTGTTATTTATTTATTTATTTATTATATAGCAAGAATTATGGATTCTGCTATGTTAGCCAAGTGATTGAAGAGTTCTATGTTAAATTTTATTGAATATAACTAATTGAATTTTCTTCTGTTCTAATTCCGTTTCCTAGCATTTTTTGACTTTTAACCTAGTAGTTCTCAATAAGTTTTGTTGGTCGTTTATATGGTTTGTAATGCTATCAAACCTTCCAATCATTTGTTTATTAAGCCTACCTTGATTTTTGTTCTTAAAGATTACCTTGTGTTTGAGTTATTTCTTCAATTCGGTTGTTGATATTTAGAGCGTGTGAAAAGTTTGGAGTTTACTTTTTTAGTTGTTCGTACTTCATTTAAAAAAAAAAAACTTCCATGAATAAAACTTGTCTTGAAAAAGTGCATCTCATGTAGCCGTTCGGACTCGGCGGTTAACTGTAAGTCTCTTCCATTCTTGCAGATTAACAACCAACACACAGCAATGGTTGAGAGCATAACTCACTAGGCCTTGGCTCCTTTAGGAGCAGTCGCGCCAATAACTTTTTTTATTTGCTTAATTTGTATTACGTTAAAACCGTCAATCGTTTTGAAGACCTCTAGTGAGTTACCTATTGCTTTTGATTTCCTCATATTCTTGAAGCTGAACTAAATGTATTAAGTTTTTTTATGACTGTATTGTTCTGGCAGGTCCTAGTTTTATTGTCAAAAGTCCGTGGTTATTTATCAGGTCCTTGTAATTACATTTTCTGTCCTGTCATTGTTGTTATTAGGCTGGTGATAGCTAACCTGAAATTTAGGTCTTCTTTTAATTTAAGATTTATGTAGTTTCTGATTGTTAGTTGTGAGAACTGTAACGACTCTATTATTTTTGGTTCTATATTTACTAAATCTTGGAGTGAGTTTGTTCCTTCTATTTTCTTCCTATATACGAATGATCCTGACTTTACAAAGTGGTTGGGTTTTTCCCTATTTTAATTTAATTTAGCTATGGTCTTTGTAACCTGTTTTTTTGATTTTTCTTTGGTGGATGGGAATAATTACGCCTAAAACTCATTAAGCTTGGTATTTTATGTTTTTAAACCTATACGTTCTTCTATAAAAATTATGGTGTTAATTTAGATATAGAGTGGATTGAGTTGTTTTACGTAATAGAAGTTGCTGCTTGACTGCTACAATGATGTAATGTGTTGATTTATGTTGTACTGGTCAACAAAATCTTTATAAACTGTAGATGTAAGTTCTGCTCCTTGGTATGAAATTAGTTTTGCTGGGATACCGTGAATGCTCATTAAATAAAAAAGAGATTTTATTATTGTCAGGCTATTTCTAGCTGAGATTGTGTAAGCTGCTGAAAATTTAGAGAACTTATCTATGATGGTTAGAACTTTTTGATTATTGATAATGTAAATGTCAATGTCTATGGCTTAAGGTTTTTCGGGGTTCTCTGGTATTTGAAATTCGAATTTTTGAGGTTTTCTATCGTATTTAAGATTTTGACGATAGATAACTTTAGTTAATCTGTTTTTCATAACCGGAAAGAAAAAATCGTGCTTGAGGTGTGAATAGATTTCATTCATACCCCTTTGGTTATTTTGTATGTCATAATCGTTCATTGTTTTTGTACAACGTATTATTTTAAAGGCTTTGTTATTGGAAAAATATTTTGAGTATACGCTTTGCAAGATTTTGAATATTTCATCTTCAGTATATATAAGTAGCACAGTATTTATTTGGAGGCATTACATTTTTAAAAACATTAATTATATCGGTTTATGAAGTGTTGTTTCGTGATGGTAGAGTAATATACTTTGTTGTCTGTTAAGTTACTGCTGAAAAATCAGATTGGTTTAACACTGCCTATAGTGCCTTAGGTTAGGATTGCACCTATCGCGAAATTGCTGTGACGATAAAGGGTCGAGAAAAGTATGAATATTGTAGAATAGGGTCATTTATCTACAGATATTTGCACGTTTTGAAAGCCGTAATGTAAATTTGATTAAGGACTTTTGTTTTCCCTATTTTGAGTTTTATTTTGTGGTTTTCACAAAGTCCTTAATAAACTTTCGATAATAGCCTAATAGCCCTAAAAATGACTTTATTTTCTTTTATTGTTCTTGAAAACAATAAATGCGGTTTTTGGTATGTCTTTTGGGTTAATCTCGATCTGATGGAACCCACTGGCAAGGTCCAAGTTGGAGAAGTATATGCATTTTCCTAACTTGTCTAAAATCTCTGTAATGTTTGGGAGTGGATATTTGTCACTTATGGTTTTTTCATTGAGACGGCGAAAGTAGATGACGAGATTCTACTTTTTTGTTGGAATATTTTTCCCTTTTCCGACTACCCATACTGGGGAGCTCCAAAGGGAATAGCTTGGTCGGATTATTCCTTATCTGTGCAATTCCTGGATTTGTTAGTGTACTTTCATTTTGTATCTGTATGACTATGTACACTGGAATATCGTCACATGTAGATATTTTATATTCAACTACGTTAGTAAAAGAAAGAGATTGACCTTGTTGACAAAAAAAATTTGAGTTTAAGTTTATTTCCCAAAAAGCTTACACAGTAAGATAATAAATCTTATAAATTTGTGAAAGATTATAGATTCAAGTTAAAGTTAATGCTTAAATAAAAGAATAAAAGCTTACAAAAATATTCAGAAAAAAAGTTTTAAATGCAATTAATTAACAAATTCATATCAATTTTTAAATTAATAGAATATGAAACAAAAAAGAAAGAAAAGGAAGGAAAGAGAAAGTTTAAGAAGAAAGAAAGAAAGTAGTTGCTTTGTTCAGAGAAGAAACTGCAAAGACCATCCCGAAATCGTTGCATGTTGCCAAGCTCTCGCAAATAACCTGGAAGTGAATTCCACAAGCGACAAGCAGCTATAAAGAATTGTCTTTCAGAATTCAGACAAGAAAACCGAGGCAAAATTAAAACTGTAGATCTGCTTGTTGCCGAAAATCGTAGTTTTTCGTATAAATAAATTGGCTGACGAGTTTTTTGAATTTTAAACAGTTAAAGAAGTGTCCGAAATTTTGTATAATTATCAAAAGACATTGGAAGTAGGTTCTGCCGCAGATGCGAGACATGGTCATAATCTTCTTAAGCTGCAAACGTACCGAATAGTACTATTGAATGCAATTATTAATTTATTTTTACTAGCGGAGTCACAGTTATAATAAATTTCACATCCATAAGTGAGGATTGGTATTATCAAGGTTTTCACTAGTAGAATTCTGGTTTTGAGTGGGGTAAATTCTTGAGCAGTCCAAAGTGTTCGAAGAGTGCCATAAGTTTTACTTACTATGGAGTTAGTATAGTCATTCTAAGACAGTCTCGTTGAGCATGACTGGTGGAAAGTAAGATAGGTCTAAGACTTTTTTTGAGATGACTAGACAATTGCATTTCTTGGGGTTAAGAGCCAGCCCATTGGATCGTGCCCAATTAAAAATACGATCAAATTCCTGGTTAACGATGAAGACACAATTTTCAATTATAGAGGGTAACTTTTAGAGGGTAACTTTTATATAATATCTAAACTTGTTGCTACATCATCCTTGTTTCCGTGGTAACGATGCAGGCGATCCACATGTACAATTTTCATTTTTGCTCTTGGTCCTCGTTGGATTGGAAAAACGACATCATTAATGGGCGTAACTACTTGGTAGGGACCTTCCCAATCCTGCTGAAGCTTGGGCGATTTTCCCTTTCTGCGATGTGGATTGTAAAGCCATACCAGATCTCCCTCATTCAATTCAGGCGCTGTTGCTCGCGCATCGTATCTGGTCCTCAGGCGGTCTCTCGCAATGTTTATATTGCTTTGGGTTCTTTGGTGTGTGTCGTTGATCCTTTTAATCGGGGTGCTCACTTTGTTCTGCTCCATTTTTGCGCTTGCCTTGACTTTGGGTCCTTTACTTTGCACGTGGTGCACTTTCGACACCATCTCTCGGCATCTTTTCTTACAGTTAACCAATAAAAACGTACCCGTACCTTTTTCCGTGTCTTGTTGATTCCTAAGTGCCCGCCAGATTCTTCATCGTGCATTTCCCTTAAAATCTCCTGCACTTTCGACCGTGGAACCACAAGCTGCATCTTAAAGGGTCTTCCATTCGGCATTTCCCATTTTCTCCACAAAACACCATCTTTTGGAGAGAGTCCACTACGCCCAGTATGCCTTTAAGGTAGGACTTCTGTCGGAGATGTCTCTTGCATTCGGCTTCTCCATAGATTCTTTCCATACAAGAATCGGCTCGATGTCAGGATCTTCCTTTTGTGCATTACGAAGTTCTTTCGCAGTCCAACCCTTTACAGGTTCAGCCCTTAGTCTCTGAACAGAAATAATTTCGTCCTTCTTAACGTTCAAACACTTAGGATGCGCTCTTTCTGAAGATGGCCGTAGGATTTCATCACTGCTTATGATCGTCCGAAGATTTACAGCATTCTCGTTGCCGTACACCATTGGAATCTCGACGATTGAATACCTTAACACCTGCATTCGAAAGTCTAGGACTACCTCATGTGTCTTCATAAAATCCACACCTAGGATGCAGTCGTCGCATATGTCAGCTACCAAGAATGCATGTGAGAAGGTCAGCCCTGCCAGTTCTATCTTCAGAAGTACCTCTTGTTGGTTCTTACGCGCTTTCCCCACTGATTTATTTCCAAATCATGCCCGGTAGGGTTAGCGATATCCCTGTCAGTAGGCCTTTTTCTCGCGCTATGTGGGCAGCTTACCTGTCTAGGTGAAGATCTGCATTGTCGCTGTAGGTGTCCCAGCTTGTTGCAATTCCAACATCTCATTTGACCTCGAGCAGTGTTCGGGTTTTGTCTTTCAATGTCGGCGCGTAGACATGAACACTCTAGCGTAGCCATTTCCCTGACCCGATGACTACCTTGCGATGCTTGGTCTGCTGCTTCCATTGCTAGGGCAATTGCTAAAGCCTCAGCGAGCGTTTTCTTGCCTGCCATTCTTACAGTTTTCCATCTGCAATGGCATTATTGAACGCATCGGTTACCAGTTCGTTTATGATTTCCCTGCTGGTATTGCGATAAAACAAATTCGCCAAGCGCTCGATTTCAGCTTGCAATTGTTGTAGCGTGTCACCTCTTGCCTGGACCCTTCGGCGCAACTGGACTCGGTAAACTTGCTGCATGTGGTCGTCGCCAAACCTCATCTCGATTGCCTTGACCATGGCATCATACTCATGATGTTTGTCTTCAGGAATGGTATGCAGCAATTTGGCAGCTGTTCCTTTGAGCGCAAGTGTAAGAGCAATTGACTTGCCTTCGTTGTCCCATTTGTTCGTCAATGCAGCAGCTTCGAACTGCCTCTTATAAATTGGCCATGATGTTTGACCATCGCAGACAGGGGGCTGCATTTCTTTTCTTGGTGGACCGTCGCTCGAATATTCCCGAACCTTCTGCTTCTTCAAAGAATCAAATTCTTTGGTCAGATGTTCGTACTGTCGCTCTAAACTTTTTACTTACTTTACGAACTTTTCTTCCAAGTTTTCTATTTTGGCTTAAAATTTCTAAGCTATAGTTTGAAGTCTTTTGTCACGCAGAACGTTCTGTGTATCGATTTTATCACTTAGTTGCTGCTGGAGAATTTCCAACTAATTCTTCTGCTCATTCTTTTGTTCGTCGAATGTACTTTCGAGAACGTTCTGTTGTTTTTCGAGAACGTTCTTTTGTCCTTCGAATTTCGACAGAAGCAACTTCATGAAAGCATTTCATCGACGGCACTTACTGTGCCTTCTCTCCCCTGTTCTTCAACATCGAACAACATGCTATCAGTGTTTCCACCATCCTGAGTGATAGCATTCTGAAGTTGGAGCAATAGTTCCCTTTTTACTCCCGAAGTCTGAAGATTTCTTTTTCCTAATTCTCCTTTCAACTCAGCTGTTGTCAATTGTTCTAATTTGCGATCCATTTTACATAACCGAAACACAATTTTCGCGACACAGTCAGTTTTATTTTAATATCTCTTCTAGAAAAATCTTTTTCAAACACTATTTTTAATAAGAAATATTCGCTATTCACAGTTTTATAGCACAATCAGTTCAATAGTTTCTGGAAAATTCCACTTTTACAATAATATGAGTCACCGACACTATTTTAGAAAATGTCACTAAGGAATTTTCTAGCACTTTACTGAGTTTTATCCCACTTCTGACACCAATGTGATGTTTTGGCCTGGGGTTCGACAAATAAAACTCAATCAAAATCCCAAAATAATACAACAAATCTCTTTATCTAATGAAACACAACGTCTTTCAGTTTAAATAACACCAAGTTAAACTTATTTCACTTATTCACAATTCAAATCCGTTTTTATAATTAACACTTTACTAACGCTTCCAGTTGTTAACAATTTCACTTTCGAAAATAAACTAACTTTCAATGCCATCTACTCTTGTATTTATACAAATTTACAAGCTTCTGGAAGCTTCCGTCCGGTTCTGGCACAATCTAAGCTTTCGAGTCTCGAATTAGTACTTCAAGTTCGATTTAGTACTCAGTCAACACATATTGCAATTATGTAGCATACTTTTAGGGGCATGGTTGTTGTACACAATAAATGTTGGTTGTTGTACACAATGAATCCAACAGATGTCGTTAATTTACAAAATGTATCCTCCGAATATCTAAACTTGTTGCCACATCACAATATGCTAAATGAAGTTCTTCAACACGGTAACGAATCCAACTTCGATAAGCTTGATCTCTTTGATGCATAAGCTCTTTGATTCTACACGTAAACCATGGTTTAGAATCGCAAATGTTTTTCTTAGTTTTTAAAGAAACGTAACAGTTGAACAGAGAAATTATGTTATCAGTCAAAAATTTTACTTGGTCATCTGAAGAGGGCATGAAATATATGTTATCCCAAGGTTTGGAACGAATGTCGTATTCAAGTGCGGTCATATTAATATTTTTAAAGTTCCTATACTGAATCGTTGGATTTATGGAATTTTCTTTTGTAACAAAGTGAAATGTCAAAAAAATGAGATCATGTTTGGAAAAAGCTGGAGTGGCAAATTGATTGTAAAAGAGCACCTTATCATTCTCACTTACAAAGAAAAAAAAGATCTAATAATGTACTTGAAGTTTGGGTGAAATGAGTTGGTTCAGATACATTTACCGAGTGCAAATCAAAGGAACTCAAGTTTTCACAAAGACTTTTGTCAGTAATAAGATCGCTGTTAAAATCTCCACATAAAATAATATTCGATGAACTAACTGTTATTTGCTCAATAAGTTGAAAAAATGGATCTAAGTTAACATATCTCTTTGGCCTATAGATAACTCCCAAAAGGAGATTGCTTTCGTGACCTATTATATCTAAAAACAAAAACAAATTAAGGTTGAAGTGTCCTTAACTCCAGGATATGCGTTTCGCCCAAGCATGAACGGTGGGCTCATCATTTAGACCGTTCAGCTTTTCTAAGACGCACAATATGTCGATGTTTACCGACTACTATATAAAATCCATTGCATAAAGCAATGTTGAATTATATGTTTAGGGAACTTTGTTTAAAGTTATGCACCTAAACCTAAAGGGCGTTCAGCTCGTGGACTAGCAAGTGAATAAACAAATATTCAAAACAATCAACTATTGCTAGTTGTTTGTTGTTGTTTTAGTATAGTTTATTGAATTAAATTCAAATTAAGGTTGAAGTGTCCTTAACTCCAGGATATGCGTTTCGCGCAAGCATGAACGGTGGACTCATCAGTTAGACCGTTCAGCTTTTATAAGACGCACAATATGTCGATGTTTACCGACTACTATATAAAATCCATTGCATAAAGCAATGGTGAATTATATGTTTAGGGAACTTTGTTTAAAGTTATGCACCTAAACCTAAAGGGTGTTCAGCTCGTGGACTAGCAAGTGAATAAACAAATATTCAAAACAATCAACTATTGCTAGTTGTTTGTTGTTGTTTTAATGGAGTTTATTGAATTAAATTCAAATTAAGGTAGAAGTGTCCTTAACTCCAGGATATGCGTTTTGATTTGAATTTAATTCAATAAACTCCACTAAAACAACAGCAAACAACTGTGCGTCTTAGAAAAGCTGAACGGTCTAACTGATGAGCCCACCGTTCATGCTTGGGCGAAACGCATATCCTGGAGTTAAGGACACTTCAACCTTAATTTGAATTTAATTCAATAAACTCCATTAAAACAACAACAAACAACTAGCAATAGTTGATTGTTTTGAATATTTGTTTATTCACTTACTAGTCCACGAGCTGAACACCCTTTAGGTTTAGGTGCATAACTTTAAACAAAGTTCCCTAAACATATAATTCACCATTGCTTTATGCAATGGATTTTATATAGTAGTCGGTAAACATCGACATATTGTGCGTCTTAGAAAAGCTGAACGGTCTAACTGATGAGCCCACCGTTCATGCTTGGGCGAAACGCATATCCTGGAGTTAAGGACACTTCAACCTTAATTTGAATTTAATTCAATAAACTCCACTAAAACAACAACAAACAACTAGCAATAGTTGATTGTTTCGAATATTTGTTTATTCACTTGCTAGTCCACGAGCTGAACACCCTTTAGGTTTAGGTGCATAACTTTAAACAGAGTTCCCTAAACATATAATTTACCATTGCTTTATGCAATGGATTTTATATAGTAGTCGGTAAACATCGACATATTGTGCGCCTTAGAAAAGCTGAACGGTCTAACTGATGAGCTCACCGTTCATGCTTGGGCGAAACGCATATCCTGGAGTTAAGGACACTTCAACCTTAATTTGAATTTAATTCAATAAACTCCACTAAAACAACAACAAACAACTAGCAATAGTTGATTGTTTTGAATATTTTTTTAAAAACAAAAACTCAATAAGAGAGCTAGGTGGCGAGAAACATCTTGTTTTATATATCAGACCGAATTTAACATAAATTGCGACGCCTCCACCCCGACCAGACCTATCTAAGCGAAACAAATTATAACCATTCAAACAATATGAAGCATCATTTACATCTACAAAGAACCAAGTTTCTGATACACAAATTGCATCAATTTCCGACTCTTCAAACAAATGTCTAAATTCATCTATTTTCGGCATCAAAATTTGTGCATTAATGTGAATTATTTAAAAACCTTCCCGGCGATTAGAAAACACTCTAAGCATTGCTCGCAGTATAACGTCACTGCTGTTACCTCTGTAATTCACAATGTTTTCACTAGACTCTGCAAAAAGTTACTCGAGCTACCAGCAACATACTCATAACATCGAAAAGCTCAATGCAATTCCTTATATGAAAAAAAGCAACAGTAAGTAATAATTTATATAAAAGAGTAAACAAGAAAGAGAAATGATTAAAGAAGAGAGAGAATGATAGAAAAGAGAAAAAAAATAAGTACTTTTAGTAATTGTTGTTTTCTTAATATTCATGTTGCTAGGTTCTTCTTTTAGTGTTACTTTGGCGCTTCAGCTGCTTGATTGATTGTTGCGGCATTCATCGTTGCATCGTTGTAAACTTGAGACGCATCACTTGCTGATAGAGAGTTTGGTTTTTTGCTGTCAAGCTTCCATGCAAGTTTATATTATGTTTTCTATTCCCTTCTGACTTTATTCCAATGTCTTCCAATTGCAAAGGTCTATTGTTTATTTTTTTGGAAAAGAGCAATAGATTTTAAGATTGTATTTCGATCATGTGAGGAACCAAATTTCAGTATGATGATAGGATCATGCCTGTTGTTTATGTTTCTCGATTTGGTACGTTTGGTACGGAAAGCAGATTTTAAGGGTGGTGGCACACAGTCTACGGTGAAACAAAAGCTGTTAAGGATCGATTTTAAGTCTTCGTCTGGCAATTGTGGAATCCCAAGAAGAACAGCTACAGTTGCGACCTCCTTCCTTTCAGATGAGTCACATCTTTTGTGCAGGTCATGGATTTCATTTTTAAGAACATGCAAAACATTTAAGTGGTCGGTTTCAACTTTTTCAATCTGCTCTATTAAGGACTGGATTGTTTTGTTCATTTCTAAGAGATGACATGAAAGATTTTTCTTCAATTAGTTCAAATCTTTGGATGAATTCGCTACGAAGATCTCTTATCTCCTTAGAGACTTGGGAAACGATGTCATTAGTCAGGTCTTTCATTATGCTGTTCATTTGGGAGCAGGTGATTCCAGAAGGTTCGCTCTCTAAGTTTTTGGTGGATGGTGGAATAGGAGCACGAGATTTCTCGTTCTCCGATTTTTTGTTAGCTGGTGGTATTGGTGTAGTTGACAACTCGTTCTCTGATGAAAATACAGTTGATCCCATGTTTCTCCGTTTTTTTTTTGTTGCTGGAGTGACTGTTTTCATGTTATATTCCGACTTCTTGGCGGCAGTTGGAATGGCAGGCTTTGAATTTTTTATTTGTTGTCTTTCCTCTGAATTTAAATGGTCGAGATTTAATGATTCTGTTACAGTTGAATCTTGGAAGTTTTCATTTAGGGAGTGCGAAAGCAAAGACATGAAACATTGCGTCAGTGTCCTAGATCGCAATTGTTTCAGAGACATTTCTTTTTCCTATTAATCTTAACCCTTTATTGTATTTTAACGAGCAGGTGAAGCGATGTTTTCGAAGCAGCTGCTGAGAGGTGTGGTTTAAGTTATACTCAAGTTTTGGGCGTATAAACGCTTTGTAAATTGTAGGCAGATCAGAAGGGGAAACAAATTCTTACATCGATACAGAAAACCTAAGCACTTAGCAGCTTTTTTGGCGGTCTTAAATATTATGGTCGTTCCAACGGAGGTCAACGTATGCGATTACTGAAAACTTTTCAGTTTCTTCGATGCAAGATTCCTATTACCGATTTGATAATGCTGTATAAATAGGAGTTCAATGAACTTGACATACGATACCGTTGCAATTCTACGTCCGAAGGTGAAGGACGTGAATCACTTAACGAATATGAAAAGCTGAGGTTAGAGTTCTCAGCAAAACAGTTGAGTGGATTAGAAGTAACAGACAGAAGATCAATTATAAAAATGAGGAAAAGAGTCAGAGATAGAACGTAGCCTTGGGACACAGCAGCATTAACTTTGTCCGAATCAGACTTGAATCCGCCCCATACAACTTCTACTGAACGGTCCAGAAGATCAAGATAGCTTCTAATCCAACTAACAAGAGTATCATCGATCCCAAAAGCATGTGTTTTCGATAAGAGAGCTTCATGCCAAACTCTATCAAATCCTTAGGAACACCAAGCGCAATAATCTTACGTTTACCACAGCGATGTAAGGATTTGTTCCACTGTTCGGTGAGATATGCCATCAAAACAGCAGTGAAACGATTACTGCGAAAGCCATACTGACGGTAATGGAGAAGCTTTCGGTTTGCGAAAAATATTCGTTAAGCTGAACGTAAATCAGCATTTCCATGACCTTAGAAAGAAAGGACGAAAGTTCTATGGGTCGGTAGGAGGAGGGGGAAAATGGGTAACCTTTCTTAGAGACAGGCTGGATAAATGCTGTTTCCCATCTTCTAGAAAAGACTCCAGCAATGGAAAAGCTTACGCAGTGGTTTTGCCATTGTTGAAGAACGCCTCTTCATAAGAATGGGGGTATACCATCCAGGCCAGCGGATTTGTGTATATTGAGATCTCTGAGAACTCTTGCTACTGTACTAGCTATTGTACTATGCACATATAAAAGAAATGTTAAAGAAAAGCAACTATTGAATGTTGAAGTTGATTATAAAACGCATTTAATGCAGACATAATCATTTGTGAATATCCAGTTTTTAACTTTTTTTCAAAAAATAAGTATAAAAACTTATCATTCGTATGAATAGCGGTAGTTTGTTGAGCTTTGAAGCAGTAGCTGTCTAAAATTGAGAAAAATATTGCTTTACGCGTGAATGGTTCATTTACAATTTACAGATTATTTATTCGTAGATTATATAGTTGCGAGTTTCTTTCCAAACTTTATATAGGTACGTAAAGGTGTCTTATTCGCAATTGTACAGAGGCCAACTTGCATCTAATCTGTTTTTGTTACAAATAATTCGTACGAAATGTTTTTGAGTAATTAAAATAGATCTAAAATGAATGCATTAACATAATCCATATTGAAGCTCAGACTGTGCAAGAGATTATAAATTAAAGACTTAACTTTTTTGTGCAAAATGGTTTTATAAGATACATTTTATGAATAACAAACCATATGTGAGTTTAAGGCCTGAATGTATTCCTTCCAATTTAAGTTTGAGTCAGTTAAAACCCCTAAATATTTAAACTGTGACATAAACTCAATTTTGAAGCAGAAATCGGAGCATTGTGATTCGGTATTAAAATTGGATTTGCCACACTAATGAGTAGGTAAGCTTAATTTATTACAGTTGAGTAAATAAGTAAATGAGTGAAAATAACTTAAAAAACATGAATTTAGTTTTTTCGCTTATATAAAAGTTATAACTAGCAAACCGCATTCTAAGAGTTTCAAGATCTTCTTGAATCTTAGTTACACAATCAAGTAATTTGTTAAATTGGTAAGTGAATGCTGTTTGTTTCTTTTCTCTCAAATATGATTGGAACTACTTATATATTTCACCTCGGAAACATGCAGCATAAAGCTTGTCGAATAGATTAAATATTATGGTTAACCATATCAAACGCTCTTGTCATATCAACAAAAAATGCCATGGTAGATTTACTACCAATTAGGCTGCCATTAAAGTTCACTACACAATCTTAAAATAGCATCTTCGGTAGACATTTCTAATCTAAACCCATATACTGATTATTACTAAAATACTTATTTTTATCTAGAAAGAATGTGAGTCGTACTTTCATTACTTTTTCAAAAAGTTTCGAAAAGATGGGAAGCAAGGATATTGGGAGTGCGTTTTGATTTGAATTTAATTCAATAAACTCCACTAAAACAACAGCAAACAACTGTGCGTCTTAGAAAAGCTGAACGGTCTAACTGATGAGCCCACCGTTCATGCTTGGGCGAAACGCATATCCTGGAGTTAAGGACACTTCAACCTTAATTTGAATTTAATTCAATAAACTCCATTAAAACAACAACAAACAACTAGCAATAGTTGATTGTTTTGAATATTTGTTTATTCACTTACTAGTCCACGAGCGGAACACCCTTTAGGTTTAGGTGCATAACTTTAAACAAAGTTCCCTAAACATATAATTCACCATTGCTTTATGCAATGGATTTTATATAGTAGTCGGTAAACATCGACATATTGTGCGTCTTAGAAAAGCTGAACGGTCTAACTGATGAGCCCACCGTTCATGCTTGGGCGAAACGCATATCCTGGAGTTAAGGACACTTCAACCTTAATTTGAATTTAATTCAATAAACTCCACTAAAACAACAACAAACAACTAGCAATACTTGATTGTTTCGAATATTTGTTTATTCACTTGCTAGTCCACGAGCTGAACACCCTTTAGGTTTAGGTGCATAACTTTAAACAGAGTTCCCTAAACATATAATTTACCATTGCTTTATGCAATGGATTTTATATAGTAGTCGGTAAACATCGACATATTGTGCGCCTTAGAAAAGCTGAACGGTCTAACTGATGAGCCCACCGTTCATGCTTGGGCGAAACGCATATCCTGGAGTTAAGGACACTTCAACCTTAATTTGAATTTAATTCAATAAACAACAAACAACTAGCAATAGTTGATTGTTTTGAATATTTTTTTAAAAACAAAAACTCAATAAGAGAGCTAGGTGGCGAGAAACATCTTGTTTTATATATCAGACCGAATTTAACATAAATTGCGACGCCTCCACCCCGACCAGACCTATCTAAGCGAAACAAATTATAACCATTCAAACAATATGAAGCATCATTTACATCTACAAAGAACCAAGTTTCTGATACACAAATTGCATCAATTTCCGACTCTTCAAACAAATGTCTAAATTCATCTATTTTCGGCATCAAAATTTGTGCATTAATGTGAATTATTTTAAAACCTTCCCGGCGATTAGAAAACACTCTAAGCATTGCTCGCAGTATAACGTCACTGCTGTTACCTCTGTAATTCACAATGTTTTCACTAGACTCTGCAAAAAGTTACTCGAGCTACCAGCAACATACTCATAACATCGAAAAGCTCAATGCAATTCCTTATATGAAAAAAAGCAACAGTAAGTAATAATTTATATAAAAGAGTAAACAAGAAAGAGAAATGATTAAAGAAGAGAGAGAATGATAGAAAAGAGAAAAAAAATAAGTACTTTTAGTAATTGTTGTTTTCTTAATATTCATGTTGCTAGGTTCTTCTTTTAGTGTTACTTTGGCGCTTCAGCTGCTTGATTGATTGTTGCGGCATTCATCGTTGCATCGTTGTAAACTTGAGACGCATCACTTGCTGATAGAGAGTTTGGTTTTTTGCTGTCAAGCTTCCATGCAAGTATATATTATGTTTTCTATTCCCTTCTGACTTTATTCCAATGTCTTCCAATTGCAAAGGTCTATTGTTTATTTTTTTGGAAAAGAGCAATAGATTTTAAGATTGTATTTCGATCATGTGAGGAACCAAATTTCAGTATGATGATAGGATCATGCCTGTTGTTTATGTTTCTCGATTTGGTACGTTTGGTACGGAAAGCAGATTTTAAGGGTGGTGGCACACAGTCTACGGTGAAACAAAAGCTGTTAAGGATCGATTTTAAGTCTTCGTCTGGCAATTGTGGAATCCCAAGAAGAACAGCTACAGTTGCGACCTCCTTCCTTTCAGATGAGTCACATCTTTTGTGCAGGTCATGGATTTCATTTTTAAGAACATGCAAAACATTTAAGTGGTCGGTTTCAACTTTTTCAATCTGCTCTATTAAGGACTGGATTGTTTTGTTCATTTCTAAGAGATGACATGAACGATTTTTCTTCAATTAGTTCAAATCTTTGGATGAATTCGCTACGAAGATCTCTTATCTCCTTAGAGACTTGGGAAACGATGTCATTAGTCAGGTCTTTCATTATGCTGTTCATTTGGGAGCAGGTGATTCCAGAAGGTTCGCTCTCTAAGTTTTTGGTGGATGGTGGAATAGGAGCACGAGATTTCTCGTTCTCCGATTTTTTGTTAGCTGGTGGTATTGGTGTAGTTGACAACTCGTTCTCTGATGAAAATACAGTTGATCCCATGTTTCTCCGTTTTTTTTTGTTGCTGGAGTGACTGTTTTCATGTTATATTCCGACTTCTTGGCGGCAGTTGGAATGGCAGGCTTTGAATTTTTTATTTGTTGTCTTTTCTCTGAATTTAAATGGTCGAGATTTAATGATTCTGTTACAGTTGAATCTTGGAAGTTTTCATTTAGGGAGTGCGAAAGCAAAGACATGAAACATTGCGTCAGTGTCCTAGATCGCAATTGTTTCAGAGACATTTCTTTTTCCTATTAATCTTAACCCTTTATTGTATTTTAACGAGCAGGTGAAGCGATGTTTTCGAAGCAGCTGCTGAGAGGTGTGGTTTAAGTTATACTCAAGTTTTGGGCGTATAAACGCTTTGTAAATTGTAGGCAGATCAGAAGGGGAAACAAATTCTTACATCGATACAGAAAACCTAAGCACTTAGCAGCTTTTTTGGCGGTCTTAAATATTATGGTCGTTCCAACGGAGGTCAACGTATGCGATTACTGAAAACTTTTCAGTTTCTTCGATGCAAGATTCCTATTACCGATTTGATAATGCTGTATAAATAGGAGTTCAATGAACTTGACAAACGATACCGTTGCAATTCTACGTCCGAAGGTGAAGGACGTGAATCACTTAACGAATATGAAAAGCTGAGGTTAGAGTTCTCAGCAAAACAGTTGAGTGGATTAGAAGTAACAGACAGAAGATCAATTATAAAAATGAGGAAAAGAGTCAGAGATAGAACGTAGCCTTGGGACACAGCAGCATTAACTTTGTCCGAATCAGACTTGAATCCGCCCCATACAACTTCTACTGAACGGTCCAGAAGATCAAGATAGCTTCTAATCCAACTAACAAGAGTATCATCGATCCCAAAAGCATGTGTTTTCGATAAGAGAGCTTCATGCCAAACTCTATCAAATCCTTAGGAACACCAAGCGCAATAATCTTACGTTTACCACAGCGATGTAAGGATTTGTTCCACTGTTCGGTGAGATATGCCATCAAAACAGCAGTGAAACGATTACTGCGAAAGCCATACTGACGGTAATGGAGAAGCTTTCGGTTTGCGAAAAATATTCGTTAAGCTGAACGTAAATCAGCATTTCCATGACCTTAGAAAGAAAGGACGAAAGTTCTATGGGTCGGTAGGAGGAGGGGGAAAATGGGTAACCTTTCTTAGAGACAGGCTGGATAAATGCTGTTTCCCATCTTCTAGAAAAGACTCCAGCAATGGAAAAGCTTACGCAGTGGTTTTGCCATTGTTGAAGAACGCCTCTTCATAAGAATGGGGGTATACCATCCAGGCCAGCGGATTTGTGTATATTGAGATCTCTGAGAACTCTTGCTACTGTACTAGCTATTGTACTATGCACATATAAAAGAAATGTTAAAGAAAAGCAACTATTGAATGTTGAAGTTGATTATAAAACGCATTTAATGCAGACATAATCATTTGTGAATATCCAGTTTTTAACTTTTTTTCAAAAAATAAGTATAAAAACTTATCATTCGTATGAATAGCGGTAGTTTGTTGAGCTTTGAAGCAGTAGCTGTCTAAAATTGAGAAAAATATTGCTTTACGCGTGAATGGTTCATTTACAATTTACAGATTATTTATTCGTAGATTATATAGTTGCGAGTTTCTTTCCAAACTTTATATAGGTACGTAAAGGTGTCTTATTCGCAATTGTACAGAGGCCAACTTGCATCTAATCTGTTTTTGTTACAAATAATTCGTACGAAATGTTTTTGAGTAATTAAAATAGATCTAAAATGAATGCATTAACATAATCCATATTGAAGCTCAGACTGTGCAAGAGATTATAAATTAAAGACTTAACTTTTTTGTGCAAAATGGTTTTATAAGATACATTTTATGAATAACAAACCTCATATGTGAGTTTAAGGCCTGAATGTATTCCTTCCAATTTAAGTTTGAGTCAGTTAAAACCCCTAAATATTTAAACTGTGACATAAACTCAATTTTGAAGCAGAAATCGGAGCATTGTGATTCGGTATTAAAATTGGATTTGCCACACTAATGAGTAGGTAAGCTTAATTTATTACAGTTGAGTAAATAAGTAAATGAGTGAAAATAACTTAAAAAACATGAATTTAGTTTTTTCGCTTATATAAAAGTTATAACTAGCAAACCGCATTCTAAGAGTTTCAAGATCTTCTTGAATCTTAGTTACACAATCAAGTAATTTGTTAAATTGGTAAGTGAATGCTGTTTGTTTCTTTTCTCTCAAATATGATTGGAACTACTTATATATTTCACCTCGGAAACATGCAGCATAAAGCTTGTCGAATAGATTAAATATTATGGTTAACCATATCAAACGCTCTTGTCATATCAACAAAAAATGCCATGGTAGATTTACTACCAATTAGGCTGCCATTAAAGTTCACTACACAATCTTAAAATAGCATCTTCGGTAGACATTTCTAATCTAAACCCATATACTGATTATTACTAAAATACTTATTTTTATCTAGAAAGAATGTGAGTCGTACTTTCATTACTTTTTCAAAAAGTTTCGAAAAGATGGGAAGCAAGGATATTGGGAGTGCGTTTTGATTTGAATTTAATTCAATAAACTCCACTAAAACAACAGCAAACAACTGTGCGTCTTAGAAAAGCTGAACGGTCTAACTGATGAGCCCACCGTTCATGCTTGGGCGAAACGCATATCCTGGAGTTAAGGACACTTCAACCTTAATTTGAATTTAATTCAATAAACTCCATTAAAACAACAACAAACAACTAGCAATAGTTGATTGTTTTGAATATTTGTTTATTCACTTACTAGTCCACGAGCGGAACACCCTTTAGGTTTAGGTGCATAACTTTAAACAAAGTTCCCTAAACATATAATTCACCATTGCTTTATGCAATGGATTTTATATAGTAGTCGGTAAACATCGACATATTGTGCGTCTTAGAAAAGCTGAACGGTCTAACTGATGAGCCCACCGTTCATGCTTGGGCGAAACGCATATCCTGGAGTTAAGGACACTTCAACCTTAATTTGAATTTAATTCAATAAACTCCACTAAAACAACAACAAACAACTAGCAATACTTGATTGTTTCGAATATTTGTTTATTCACTTGCTAGTCCACGAGCTGAACACCCTTTAGGTTTAGGTGCATAACTTTAAACAGAGTTCCCTAAACATATAATTTACCATTGCTTTATGCAATGGATTTTATATAGTAGTCGGTAAACATCGACATATTGTGCGCCTTAGAAAAGCTGAACGGTCTAACTGATGAGCCCACCGTTCATGCTTGGGCGAAACGCATATCCTGGAGTTAAGGACACTTCAACCTTAATTTGAATTTAATTCAATAAACTCCACTAAAACAACAACAAACAACTAGCAATAGTTGATTGTTTTGAATATTTTTTTAAAAACAAAAACTCAATAAGAGAGCTAGGTGGCGAGAAACATCTTGTTTTATATATCAGACAGAATTTAACATAAATTGCGACGCCTCCACCCCGACCAGACCTATCTAAGCGAAACAAATTATAACCATTCAAACAATATGAAGCATCATTTACATCTACAAAGAACCAAGTTTCTGATACACAAATTGCATCAATTTCCGACTCTTCAAACAAATGTCTAAATTCATCTATTTTCGGCATCAAAATTTGTGCATTAATGTGAATTATTTTAAAACCTTCCCGGCGATTAGAAAACACTCTAAGCATTGCTCGCAGTATAACGTCACTGCTGTTACCTCTGTAATTCACAATGTTTTCACTAGACTCTGCAAAAAGTTACTCGAGCTACCAGCAACATACTCATAACATCGAAAAGCTCAATGCAATTCCTTATATGAAAAAAAGCAACAGTAAGTAATAATTTATATAAAAGAGTAAACAAGAAAGAGAAATGATTAAAGAAGAGAGAGAATGATAGAAAAGAGAAAAAAAATAAGTACTTTTAGTAATCGTTGTTTTCTTAATATTCATGTTGCTAGGTTCTTCTTTTAGTGTTACTTTGGCGCTTCAGCTGCTTGATTGATTGTTGCGGCATTCATCGTTGCATCGTTGTAAACTTGAGACGCATCACTTGCTGATAGAGAGTTTGGTTTTTTGCTGTCAAGCTTCCATGCAAGTATATATTATGTTTTCTATTCCCTTCTGACTTTATTCCAATGTCTTCCAATTGCAAAGGTCTATTGTTTATTTTTTTGGAAAAGAGCAATAGATTTTAAGATTGTATTTCGATCATGTGAGGAACCAAATTTCAGTATGATGATAGGATCATGCCTGTTGTTTATGTTTCTCGATTTGGTACGTTTGGTACGGAAAGCAGATTTTAAGGGTGGTGGCACACAGTCTACGGTGAAACAAAAGCTGTTAAGGATCGATTTTAAGTCTTCGTCTGGCAATTGTGGAATCCCAAGAAGAACACCTACAGTTGCGACCTCCTTCCTTTCAGATGAGTCACATCTTTTGTGCAGGTCATGGATTTCATTTTTAAGAACATGCAAAACATTTAAGTGGTCGGTTTCAACTTTTTCAATCTGCTCTATTAAGGACTGGATTGTTTTGTTCATTTCTAAGAGATGACATGAAAGATTTTTCTTCAATTAGTTCAAATCTTTGGATGAATTCGCTACGAAGATCTCTTATCTCCTTAGAGACTTGGGAAACGATGTCATTAGTCAGGTCTTTCATTATGCTGTTCATTTGGGAGCAGGTGATTCCAGAAGGTTCGCTCTCTAAGTTTTTGGTGGATGGTGGAATAGGAGCACGAGATTTCTCGTTCTCCGATTTTTTGTTAGCTGGTGGTATTGGTGTAGTTGACAACTCGTTCTCTGATGAAAATACAGTTGATCCCATGTTTCTCCGTTTTTTTTTTGTTGCTGGAGTGACTGTTTTCATGTTATATTCCGACTTCTTGGCGGCAGTTGGAATGGCAGGCTTTGAATTTTTTATTTGTTGTCTTTCCTCTGAATTTAAATGGTCGAGATTTAATGATTCTGTTACAGTTGAATCTTGGAAGTTTTCATTTAGGGAGTGCGAAAGCAAAGACATGAAACATTGCGTCAGTGTCCTAGATCGCAATTGTTTCAGAGACATTTCTTTTTCCTATTAATCTTAACCCTTTATTGTATTTTAACGAGCAGGTGAAGCGATGTTTTCGAAGCAGCTGCTGAGAGGTGTGGTTTAAGTTATACTCAAGTTTTGGGCGTATAAACGCTTTGTAAATTGTAGGCAGATCAGAAGGGGAAACAAATTCTTACATCGATACAGAAAACCTAAGCACTTAGCAGCTTTTTTGGCGGTCTTAAATATTATGGTCGTTCCAACGGAGGTCAACGTATGCGATTACTGAAAACTTTTCAGTTTCTTCGATGCAAGATTCCTATTACCGATTTGATAATGCTGTATAAATAGGAGTTCAATGAACTTGACATACGATACCGTTGCAATTCTACGTCCGAAGGTGAAGGACGTGAATCACTTAACGAATATGAAAAGCTGAGGTTAGAGTTCTCAGCAAAACAGTTGAGTGGATTAGAAGTAACAGACAGAAGATCAATTATAAAAATGAGGAAAAGAGTCAGAGATAGAACGTAGCCTTGGGACACAGCAGCATTAACTTTGTCCGAATCAGACTTGAATCCGCCCCATACAACTTCTACTGAACGGTCCAGAAGATCAAGATAGCTTCTAATCCAACTAACAAGAGTATCATCGATCCCAAAAGCATGTGTTTTCGATAAGAGAGCTTCATGCCAAACTCTATCAAATCCTTAGGAACACCAAGCGCAATAATCTTACGTTTACCACAGCGATGTAAGGATTTGTTCCACTGTTCGGTGAGATATGCCATCAAAACAGCAGTGAAACGATTACTGCGAAAGCCATACTGACGGTAATGGAGAAGCTTTCGGTTTGCGAAAAATATCCGTTAAGCTGAACGTAAATCAGCATTTTCATGACCTTAGAAAGAAAGGACGAAAGTTCTATGGGTCGGTAGGAGGAGGGGGAAAATGGGTAACCTTTCTTAGAGACAGGCTGGATAAATGCTGTTTCCCATCTTCTAGAAAAGACTCCAGCAATGGAAAAGCTTACGCAGTGGTTTTGCCATTGTTGAAGAACGCCTCTTCATAAGAATGGGGGTATACCATCCAGGCCAGCGGATTTGTGTATATTGAGATCTCTGAGAACTCTTGCTACTGTACTAGCTATTGTACTATGCACATATAAAAGAAATGTTAAAGAAAAGCAACTATTGAATGTTGAAGTTGATTATAAAACGCATTTAATGCAGACATAATCATTTGTGAATATCCAGTTTTTAACTTTTTTTCAAAAAATAAGTATAAAAACTTATCATTCGTATGAATAGCGGTAGTTTGTTGAGCTTTGAAGCAGTAGCTGTCTTAAATTGAGAAAAATATTGCTTTACGCGTGAATGGTTCATTTACAATTTACAGATTATTTATTCGTAGATTATATAGTTGCGAGTTTCTTTCCAAACTTTATATAGGTACGTAAAGGTGTCTTATTCGCAATTGTACAGAGGCCAACTTGCATCTAATCTGTTTTTGTTACAAATAATTCGTACGAAATGTTTTTGAGTAATTAAAATAGATCTAAAATGAATGCATTAACATAATCCATATTGAAGCTCAGACTGTGCAAGAGATTATAAATTAAAGACTTAACTTTTTTGTGCAAAATGGTTTTATAAGATACATTTTATGAATAACAAACCTCATATGTGAGTTTAAGGCCTGAATGTATTCCTTCCAATTTAAGTTTGAGTCAGTTAAAACCCCTAAATATTTAAACTGTGACATAAACTCAATTTTGAAGCAGAAATCGGAGCATTGTGATTCGGTATTAAAATTGGATTTGCCACACTAATGAGTAGGTAAGCTTAATTTATTACAGTTGAGTAAATAAGTAAATGAGTGAAAATAACTTAAAAAACATGAATTTAGTTTTTTCGCTTATATAAAAGTTATAACTAGCAAACCGCATTCTAAGAGTTTCAAGATCTTCTTGAATCTTAGTTACACAATCAAGTAATTTGTTAAATTGGTAAGTGAATGCTGTTTGTTTCTTTTCTCTCAAATATGATTGGAACTACTTATATATTTCACCTCGGAAACCTGCAGCATAAAGCTTGTCGAATAGATTAAATATTATGGTTAACCATAACAAACGCTCTTGTCATATCAACAAAAAATGCCATGGTAGATTTACTACCAATTAGGCTGCCATTAAAGTTCACTACACAATTATTACTAAAATACTTATTTTTATCTAGAAAGAATGTGAGTCGTACTTTCATTACTTTTTCAAAAAGTTTCGAAAAGATGGGAAGCAAGGATATTGGGAGTGCGTTTTGATTTGAATTTAATTCAATAAACTCCCTAAAACAACAGCAAACAACTGTGCGTCTTAGAAAAGCTGAACGGTCTAACTGATGAGCCCACCGTTCATGCTTGGGCGAAACGCATATCCTGGAGTTAAGGACACTTCAACCTTAATTTGAATTTAATTCAATAAACTCCATTAAAACAACAACAAACAACTAGCAATAGTTGATTGTTTTGAATATTTGTTTATTCACTTACTAGTCCACGAGCGGAACACCCTTTAGGTTTAGGTGCATAACTTTAAACAAAGTTCCCTAAACATATAATTCACCATTGCTTTATGCAATGGATTTTATATAGTAGTCGGTAAACATCGACATATTGTGCGTCTTAGAAAAGCTGAACGGTCTAACTGATGAGCCCACCGTTCATGCTTGGGCGAAACGCATATCCTGGAGTTAAGGACACTTCAACCTTAATTTGAATTTAATTCAATAAACTCCACTAAAACAACAACAAACAACTAGCAATACTTGATTGTTTCGAATATTTGTTTATTCACTTGCTAGTCCACGAGCTGAACACCCTTTAGGTTTAGGTGCATAACTTTAAACAGAGTTCCCTAAACATATAATTTACCATTGCTTTATGCAATGGATTTTATATAGTAGTCGGTAAACATCGACATATTGTGCGCCTTAGAAAAGCTGAACGGTCTAACTGATGAGCCCACCGTTCATGCTTGGGCGAAACGCATATCCTGGAGTTAAGGACACTTCAACCTTAATTTGAATTTAATTCAATAAACTCCACTAAAACAACAACAAACAACTAGCAATAGTTGATTGTTTTGAATATTTTTTTAAAAACAAAAACTCAATAAGAGAGCTAGGTGGCGAGAAACATCTTGTTTTATATATCAGACAGAATTTAACATAAATTGCGACGCCTCCACCCCGACCAGACCTATCTAAGCGAAACAAATTATAACCATTCAAACAATATGAAGCATCATTTACATCTACAAAGAACCAAGTTTCTGATACACAAATTGCATCAATTTCCGACTCTTCAAACAAATGTCTAAATTCATCTATTTTCGGCATCAAAATTTGTGCATTAATGTGAATTATTTTAAAACCTTCCCGGCGATTAGAAAGCACTCTAAGCATTGCTCGCAGTATAACGTCACTGCTGTTACCTCTGTAATTCACAATGTTTTCACTAGACTCTGCAAAAAGTTACTCGAGCTACCAGCAACATACTCATAACATCGAAAAGCTCAATGCAATTCCTTATATGAAAAAAAGCAACAGTAAGTAATAATTTATATAAAAGAGTAAACAAGAAAGAGAAATGATTAAAGAAGAGAGAGAATGATAGAAAAGAGAAAAAAAATAAGTACTTTTAGTAATCGTTGTTTTCTTAATATTCATGTTGCTAGGTTCTTCTTTTAGTGTTACTTTGGCGCTTCAGCTGCTTGATTGATTGTTGCGGCATTCATCGTTGCATCGTTGTAAACTTGAGACGCATCACTTGCTGATAGAGAGTTTGGTTTTTTGCTGTCAAGCTTCCATGCAAGTATATATTATGTTTTCTATTCCCTTCTGACTTTATTCCAATGTCTTCCAATTGCAAAGGTCTATTGTTTATTTTTTTGGAAAAGAGCAATAGATTTTAAGATTGTATTTCGATCATGTGAGGAACCAAATTTCAGTATGATGATAGGATCATGCCTGTTGTTTATGTTTCTCGATTTGGTACGTTTGGTACGGAAAGCAGATTTTAAGGGTGGTGGCACACAGTCTACGGTGAAACAAAAGCTGTTAAGGATCGATTTTAAGTCTTCGTCTGGCAATTGTGGAATCCCAAGAAGAACACCTACAGTTGCGACCTCCTTCCTTTCAGATGAGTCACATCTTTTGTGCAGGTCATGGATTTCATTTTTAAGAACATGCAAAACATTTAAGTGGTCGGTTTCAACTTTTTCAATCTGCTCTATTAAGGACTGGATTGTTTTGTTCATTTCTAAGAGATGACATGAAAGATTTTTCTTCAATTAGTTCAAATCTTTGGATGAATTCGCTACGAAGATCTCTTATCTCCTTAGAGACTTGGGAAACGATGTCATTAGTCAGGTCTTTCATTATGCTGTTCATTTGGGAGCAGGTGATTCCAGAAGGTTCGCTCTCTAAGTTTTTGGTGGATGGTGGAATAGGAGCACGAGATTTCTCGTTCTCCGATTTTTTGTTAGCTGGTGGTATTGGTGTAGTTGACAACTCGTTCTCTGATGAAAATACAGTTGATCCCATGTTTCTCCGTTTTTTTTTTTGTTGCTGGAGTGACTGTTTTCATGTTATATTCCGACTTCTTGGCGGCAGTTGGAATGGCAGGCTTTGAATTTTTTATTTGTTGTCTTTCCTCTGAATTTAAATGGTCGAGATTTAATGATTCTGTTATAGTTGAATCTTGGAAGTTTTCATTTAGGGAGTGCGAAAGCAAAGACATGAAACATTGCGTCAGTGTCCTAGATCGCAATTGTTTCAGAGACATTTCTTTTTCCTATTAATCTTAACCCTTTATTGTATTTTAACGAGCAGGTGAAGCGATGTTTTCGAAGCAGCTGCTGAGAGGTGTGGTTTAAGTTATACTCAAGTTTTGGGCGTATAAACGCTTTGTAAATTGTAGGCAGATCAGAAGGGGAAACAAATTCTTACATCGATACAGAAAACCTAAGCACTTAGCAGCTTTTTTGGCGGTCTTAAATATTATGGTCGTTCCAACGGAGGTCAACGTATGCGATTACTGAAAACTTTTCAGTTTCTTCGATGCAAGATTCCTATTACCGATTTGATAATGCTGTATAAATAGGAGTTCAATGAGCTTGACATACGATACCGTTGCAATTCTACGTCCGAAGGTGAAGGACGTGAATCACTTAACGAATATGAAAAGCTGAGGTTAGAGTTCTCAGCAAAACAGTTGAGTGGATTAGAAGTAACAGACAGAAGATCAATTATAAAAATGAGGAAAAGAGTCAGAGATAGAACGTAGCTTTGGGACACAGCAGCATTAACTTTGTCCGAATCAGACTTGAATCCGCCCCATACAACTTCTACTGAACGGTCCAGAAGATCAAGATAGCTTCTAATCCAACTAACAAGAGTATCATCGATCCCAAAAGCATGTGTTTTCGATAAGAGAGCTTCATGCCAAACTCTATCAAATCCTTAGGAACACCAAGCGCAATAATCTTACGTTTACCACAGCGATGTAAGGATTTGTTCCACTGTTCGGTGAGATATGCCATCAAAACAGCAGTGAAACGATTACTGCGAAAGCCATACTGACGGTAATGGAGAAGCTTTCGGTTTGCGAAAAATATTCGTTAAGCTGAACGTTAATCAGCATTTCCATGACCTTAGAAAGAAAGGACGAAAGTTCTATGGGTCGGTAGGAGGAGGGGGAAAATGGGTAACCTTTCTTAGAGACAGGCTGGATAAATGCTGTTTCCCATCTTCTAGAAAAGACTCCAGCAATGGAAAAGCTTACGCAGTGGTTTTGCCATTGTTGAAGAACGCCTCTTCATAAGAATGGGGGTATACCATCCAGGCCAGCGGATTTGTGTATATTGAGATCTCTGAGAACTCTTGCTACTGTACTAGCTATTGTACTATGCACATATAAAAGAAATGTTAAAGAAAAGCAACTATTGAATGTTGAAGTTGATTATAAAACGCATTTAATGCAGACATAATCATTTGTGAATATCCAGTTTTTAACTTTTTTTCAAAAAATAAGTATAAAAACTTATCGTTCGTATGAATAGCGGTAGTTTGTTGAGCTTTGAAGCAGTAGCTGTCTAAAATTGAGAAAAATATTGCTTTACGCGTGAATGGTTCATTTACAATTTACAGATTATTTATTCGTAGATTATATAGTTGCGAGTTTCTTTCCAAACTTTATATAGGTACGTAAAAGTGTCTTATTCGCAATTGTACAGAGGCCAAGTTGCATCTAATCTGTTTTTGTTACAAATAATTCGTACGAAATGTTTTTGAGTAATTAAAATAGATCTAAAATGAATGCATTAACATAATCCATATTGAAGCTCAGACTGTGCAAGAGATTATAAATTAAAGACTTAACTTTTTTGTGCAAAATGGTTTTATAAGATACATTTTATGAATAACAAACCTCATATGTGAGTTTAAGGCCTGAATGTATTCCTTCCAATTTAAGTTTGAGTCAGTTAAAACCCCTAAATATTTAAACTGTGACATAAACTCAATTTTGAAGCAGAAATCGGAGCATTGTGATTCGGTATTAAAATTGGATTTGCCACACTAATGAGTAGGTAAGCTTAATTTATTACAGTTGAGTAAATAAGTAAATGAGTGAAAATAACTTAAAAAACATGAATTTAGTTTTTTCGCTTATATAAAAGTTATAACTAGCAAACCGCATTCTAAGAGTTTCAAGATCTTCTTGAATCTTAGTTACACAATCAAGTAATTTGTTAAATTGGTAAGTGAATGCTGTTTGTTTCTTTTCTCTCAAATATGATTGGAACTACTTATATATTTCACCTCGGAAACCTGCAGCATAAAGCTTGTCGAATAGATTAAATATTATGGTTAACCATAACAAACGCTCTTGTCATATCAACAAAAAATGCCATGGTAGATTTACTACCAATTAGGCTGCCATTAAAGTTCACTACACAATTATTACTAAAATACTTATTTTTATCTAGAAAGAATGTGAGTCGTACTTTCATTACTTTTTCAAAAAGTTTCGAAAAGATGGGAAGCAAGGATATTGGGAGTGCGTTTTGATTTGAATTTAATTCAATAAACTCCCTAAAACAACAGCAAACAACTGTGCGTCTTAGAAAAGCTGAACGGTCTAACTGATGAGCCCACCGTTCATGCTTGGGCGAAACGCATATCCTGGAGTTAAGGACACTTCAACCTTAATTTGAATTTAATTCAATAAACTCCATTAAAACAACAACAAACAACTAGCAATAGTTGATTGTTTTGAATATTTGTTTATTCACTTACTAGTCCACGAGCGGAACACCCTTTAGGTTTAGGTGCATAACTTTAAACAAAGTTCCCTAAACATATAATTCACCATTGCTTTATGCAATGGATTTTATATAGTAGTCGGTAAACATCGACATATTGTGCGTCTTAGAAAAGCTGAACGGTCTAACTGATGAGCCCACCGTTCATGCTTGGGCGAAACGCATATCCTGGAGTTAAGGACACTTCAACCTTAATTTGAATTTAATTCAATAAACTCCACTAAAACAACAACAAACAACTAGCAATACTTGATTGTTTCGAATATTTGTTTATTCACTTGCTAGTCCACGAGCTGAACACCCTTTAGGTTTAGGTGCATAACTTTAAACAGAGTTCCCTAAACATATAATTTACCATTGCTTTATGCAATGGATTTTATATAGTAGTCGGTAAACATCGACATATTGTGCGCCTTAGAAAAGCTGAACGGTCTAACTGATGAGCCCACCGTTCATGCTTGGGCGAAACGCATATCCTGGAGTTAAGGACACTTCAACCTTAATTTGAATTTAATTCAATAAACTCCACTAAAACAACAACAAACAACTAGCAATAGTTGATTGTTTTGAATATTTTTTTAAAAACAAAAACTCAATAAGAGAGCTAGGTGGCGAGAAACATCTTGTTTTATATATCAGACAGAATTTAACATAAATTGCGACGCCTCCACCCCGACCAGACCTATCTAAGCGAAACAAATTATAACCATTCAAACAATATGAAGCATCATTTACATCTACAAAGAACCAAGTTTCTGATACACAAATTGCATCAATTTCCGACTCTTCAAACAAATGTCTAAATTCATCTATTTTCGGCATCAAAATTTGTGCATTAATGTGAATTATTTTAAAACCTTCCCGGCGATTAGAAAGCACTCTAAGCATTGCTCGCAGTATAACGTCACTGCTGTTACCTCTGTAATTCACAATGTTTTCACTAGACTCTGCAAAAAGTTACTCGAGCTACCAGCAACATACTCATAACATCGAAAAGCTCAATGCAATTCCTTATATGAAAAAAAGCAACAGTAAGTAATAATTTATATAAAAGAGTAAACAAGAAAGAGAAATGATTAAAGAAGAGAGAGAATGATAGAAAAGAGAAAAAAAATAAGTACTTTTAGTAATCGTTGTTTTCTTAATATTCATGTTGCTAGGTTCTTCTTTTAGTGTTACTTTGGCGCTTCAGCTGCTTGATTGATTGTTGCGGCATTCATCGTTGCATCGTTGTAAACTTGAGACGCATCACTTGCTGATAGAGAGTTTGGTTTTTTGCTGTCAAGCTTCCATGCAAGTATATATTATGTTTTCTATTCCCTTCTGACTTTATTCCAATGTCTTCCAATTGCAAAGGTCTATTGTTTATTTTTTTGGAAAAGAGCAATAGATTTTAAGATTGTATTTCGATCATGTGAGGAACCAAATTTCAGTATGATGATAGGATCATGCCTGTTGTTTATGTTTCTCGATTTGGTACGTTTGGTACGGAAAGCAGATTTTAAGGGTGGTGGCACACAGTCTACGGTGAAACAAAAGCTGTTAAGGATCGATTTTAAGTCTTCGTCTGGCAATTGTGGAATCCCAAGAAGAACACCTACAGTTGCGACCTCCTTCCTTTCAGATGAGTCACATCTTTTGTGCAGGTCATGGATTTCATTTTTAAGAACATGCAAAACATTTAAGTGGTCGGTTTCAACTTTTTCAATCTGCTCTATTAAGGACTGGATTGTTTTGTTCATTTCTAAGAGATGACATGAAAGATTTTTCTTCAATTAGTTCAAATCTTTGGATGAATTCGCTACGAAGATCTCTTATCTCCTTAGAGACTTGGGAAACGATGTCATTAGTCAGGTCTTTCATTATGCTGTTCATTTGGGAGCAGGTGATTCCAGAAGGTTCGCTCTCTAAGTTTTTGGTGGATGGTGGAATAGGAGCACGAGATTTCTCGTTCTCCGATTTTTTGTTAGCTGGTGGTATTGGTGTAGTTGACAACTCGTTCTCTGATGAAAATACAGTTGATCCCATGTTTCTCCGTTTTTTTTTTTGTTGCTGGAGTGACTGTTTTCATGTTATATTCCGACTTCTTGGCGGCAGTTGGAATGGCAGGCTTTGAATTTTTTATTTGTTGTCTTTCCTCTGAATTTAAATGGTCGAGATTTAATGATTCTGTTATAGTTGAATCTTGGAAGTTTTCATTTAGGGAGTGCGAAAGCAAAGACATGAAACATTGCGTCAGTGTCCTAGATCGCAATTGTTTCAGAGACATTTCTTTTTCCTATTAATCTTAACCCTTTATTGTATTTTAACGAGCAGGTGAAGCGATGTTTTCGAAGCAGCTGCTGAGAGGTGTGGTTTAAGTTATACTCAAGTTTTGGGCGTATAAACGCTTTGTAAATTGTAGGCAGATCAGAAGGGGAAACAAATTCTTACATCGATACAGAAAACCTAAGCACTTAGCAGCTTTTTTGGCGGTCTTAAATATTATGGTCGTTCCAACGGAGGTCAACGTATGCGATTACTGAAAACTTTTCAGTTTCTTCGATGCAAGATTCCTATTACCGATTTGATAATGCTGTATAAATAGGAGTTCAATGAGCTTGACATACGATACCGTTGCAATTCTACGTCCGAAGGTGAAGGACGTGAATCACTTAACGAATATGAAAAGCTGAGGTTAGAGTTCTCAGCAAAACAGTTGAGTGGATTAGAAGTAACAGACAGAAGATCAATTATAAAAATGAGGAAAAGAGTCAGAGATAGAACGTAGCTTTGGGACACAGCAGCATTAACTTTGTCCGAATCAGACTTGAATCCGCCCCATACAACTTCTACTGAACGGTCCAGAAGATCAAGATAGCTTCTAATCCAACTAACAAGAGTATCATCGATCCCAAAAGCATGTGTTTTCGATAAGAGAGCTTCATGCCAAACTCTATCAAATCCTTAGGAACACCAAGCGCAATAATCTTACGTTTACCACAGCGATGTAAGGATTTGTTCCACTGTTCGGTGAGATATGCCATCAAAACAGCAGTGAAACGATTACTGCGAAAGCCATACTGACGGTAATGGAGAAGCTTTCGGTTTGCGAAAAATATTCGTTAAGCTGAACGTTAATCAGCATTTCCATGACCTTAGAAAGAAAGGACGAAAGTTCTATGGGTCGGTAGGAGGAGGGGGAAAATGGGTAACCTTTCTTAGAGACAGGCTGGATAAATGCTGTTTCCCATCTTCTAGAAAAGACTCCAGCAATGGAAAAGCTTACGCAGTGGTTTTGCCATTGTTGAAGAACGCCTCTTCATAAGAATGGGGGTATACCATCCAGGCCAGCGGATTTGTGTATATTGAGATCTCTGAGAACTCTTGCTACTGTACTAGCTATTGTACTATGCACATATAAAAGAAATGTTAAAGAAAAGCAACTATTGAATGTTGAAGTTGATTATAAAACGCATTTAATGCAGACATAATCATTTGTGAATATCCAGTTTTTAACTTTTTTTCAAAAAATAAGTATAAAAACTTATCGTTCGTATGAATAGCGGTAGTTTGTTGAGCTTTGAAGCAGTAGCTGTCTAAAATTGAGAAAAATATTGCTTTACGCGTGAATGGTTCATTTACAATTTACAGATTATTTATTCGTAGATTATATAGTTGCGAGTTTCTTTCCAAACTTTATATAGGTACGTAAAAGTGTCTTATTCGCAATTGTACAGAGGCCAAGTTGCATCTAATCTGTTTTTGTTACAAATAATTCGTACGAAATGTTTTTGAGTAATTAAAATAGATCTAAAATGAATGCATTAACATAATCCATATTGAAGCTCAGACTGTGCAAGAGATTATAAATTAAAGACTTAACTTTTTTGTGCAAAATGGTTTTATAAGATACATTTTATGAATAACAAACCTCATATGTGAGTTTAAGGCCTGAATGTATTCCTTCCAATTTAAGTTTGAGTCAGTTAAAACCCCTAAATATTTAAACTGTGACATAAACTCAATTTTGAAGCAGGTATCGGAGCATTGTGATTCGGTATTAAAATTGGATTTGCCACACTAATGAGTAGGTAAGCTTAATTTATTACAGTTGAGTAAATAAGTAAATGAGTGAAAATAACTTAAAAAACATGAATTTAGTTTTTTCGCTCATATAAAAGTTATAACTAGCAAACCGCATTCTAAGAGTTTCAAGATCTTCTTGAATCTTAGTTACACAATCAAGTAATTTGTTAAATTGGTAAGTGAATGCTGTTTGTTTCTTTTCTTTCAAATATGATTGGAACTATACTTATATATTTCACCTCGGAAACCTGCAGCATAAAGCTTGTCGAATAGATTAAATATTATGGTTAACCATATCAAACGCTCTTGTCATATCAACAAAAAATGCCATGGTAGATTTACTACCAATTAGGCTGCCATTAAAGTTCACTACACAATCTTAAAATAGCATCTTCGGTAGACATTTCTAATCTAAACCCATATACTGATTATTACTAAAATACTTATTTTTATCTAGAAAGAATGTGAGTCGTACTTTCATTACTTTTTCAAAAAGTTTCGAAAAGATGGGAAGCAAGGATATTGGCCTATAATTTGAAACATATTTTTTGTCACCTGTTTTTAAAAAAAAATGGTATTACTTCAGCACTTTTTAGGTAATTAGGAAAGCAACCGTCTTGAACACTTGCGTTAACTTAAAAAATGTAAAATATATATAATGATATGATGAAGATGAATTTTTACTTTTTAATAAAAGAATAGCAAAATTAATTTTTCGTGAAGTATATTATAAGCCATTAAAAAAGAAAAGTACTGCTATAATAACTATTATGAGTTTCCTCTATTTTATTTTTAACGGTTAGGCAGAGCGAAGCATAAAACTTTTAAAGATTTTCATTATTAGGATGTTTTTTTTTGATTTTTTTGCTGACAACATTTTTCTTGTTAATAAGCTTCAGGAGATTATTTCAAATAATTTTTTTACATTTTTATTGAGAAAGTAGTGCAAGATTTCATATGATTTTGTAAAACTGACACACAAGACATCAAAAGCATCAGAAGGATTACTTTCCAAATAGACAGGCTCCCAGAATTCATATTTTAATAGTTCGTTAAGTAAATGGTAGTCAATACTACGTGAATATTTGTTATGAGTTTTTATTAAATGCGATTTTTTAAAGCCATTCAGAGCAACCATTCGTTGGTCAGTTAATCGTAAATCATAGACCTTTCCATTTGATATTTTAATGTAACTTTTATTGAATCTAGCAAAAATATAATCACATGGGTTGGCTCGTCAATGTAACTATTAAGACCATTTTGCCGCCAAGAGAAATAAATATTTCTTTGTATCTTTATCTGTATCATCTAAGATGTCAATATTTACGTCCCCTAGTAATATTAATTTGTTTACCTGATTTGTACTAAGAACATTGCTCAAAACTCAAATCATCAACAAATACATTTGTTTACTAACACCCTGCCGTCTATACAAATACAGCATAGTATCACTATAATTTTCATAACAAAAAGTAAGTTTTAGCATCTGCAACACCAATTTTGTGTTGGGCAATTGATTACAGTTGTTTGTTTGAAAAGAAGAGAAAATCGGTTATCTTTCAGCATAATCTCAAGTCTTATGAGATATCGGCAAAAAAGCGGTTTCTCGATGTTTTTTTTAGTTTTGCTAACTATAACCACATTTCATGTTTTACAAATGCAATGAAAGACAAACTTCAGAATAAAAAATGGCTGGCTAGTTATTGTTTTTTTTATTTTGTTGCTACTCGTATTTTAACTCAAGAAGAAATCGTTTATTGAGTACCAAAAATCAGTTCATAAACATTTTTCTTAATTATCGCGAAAATATCGATATCATTTTTATGAACGATGTTGCATCCCTAAATGCAAATGACAAAGGAAGAGTGACAGCCCTTAACCAATATTACAATTTAATCATGAAAGAAGTTTGAGATTTTGATATCAAATCTTTAAAATTTGAATGAAACTCGCTATTAGTATTAAGCGAATAACCTGCAATATTATAAAAGCACACTTCATTTTCATAAATCACAATCTCGCTTAGGATAATAACAACAGGCAAATGCAAAAGCAATTCAATATGTGCTAAGAAAACTGAAAAAAAATTCCTCAAACTACGGGTATTCTGATGTAAACAAAAACAATTAGCATTATTTGGAGTATTGACTGGGTAAACACAAATGTTGGAAACTGAGTGTGGAATAGAGATAGAGGTAATCAAAATCCTAATTTATCTAAGTCAGCGGCACATATTATTCTTACGTAATTGTCACCCTCACTCCTCCGCATAAAAATTCTTTTGTTTCTTGTCCATAAATATTTAAATCCCCTTTTGACCTTCAGCGACATCACGATTGGATATTATTTGTTGGCATCAAACTCTTAAGGCCTTCATAATGTGTTACCAGAACCAACAATGGTCTAGAATCTTGGCGTGGCCTTAGAACAACGTTTCGTGAAGAATTAGGGAATATGAAATAAATATTTCCATGCTAGTAAAGTTAAACCTCATTTGGATAAAACTATTTGGTTGCGGCAAACACTTCGGTGAGGTACTAACAGTACCCAGGTGGCTACACATATTATTAATTTAGCTTAAAACATTATAAAAATACAATTTAAGACTACGTTTTTTAAATATCTTCTTATTTATATTAATTTAAAGTCCTTGAGTCTATTTGATTGATCGATAAAAAGTGGCCATTTTTTTTGAAGTTCACTCGAAAATTAAATATAAATAAAATAACCTTTTGATTTAGAAAACTCATTTTTGTTTAGTTTATTTAATAATCGAATATTAAATAATAAATACAAAAAATATATTTTTGCAAATTTTGTTCGTTTTTTGATTTAAAAAATTCAATATTCTTTGAAAAATATTGTCTATTGGATTGATCGTCAGTGACCAAGGCCAACTACAACGAACTTGTCGCTGACTTATCTTACATTACTTTTTTTTACCCTGCGAAATTCGGAGCCACAACGGGACTAACTACTAAACGAACTCTACAGTCTTCTCTGCAGTCAGCAACACATCAACATCGTCGTCCATCACCTTTCCAAGAACAACATCAACTTGCAATTTATTCCAATTGTGGAGGACTTTGGAAATCGGGGGCCCGTTTCTCATTTACTACATAAGCTACATCAACAACATTCTGCATAAATGTTGTTGTGCTACATCAGATACAAATTTCACTGGAAGTTTTGTATGATAAATATGTAAGATTTAATTTGAATATTCTGTCAAACTGACAAAATTTGTTGATTTTAATTTAAACGACATAGAAATTGTTTGTTGTTTGTTTGTTTAAAATAGCATTTAAATAATTATAACTAAATAGAAAAAATTTATTTTGTTTTGAATATATTTGATTTGTAAGGAATTTCTTGAGAGTTGTGCTTAGTCAATAAACAAGCGTTATGTAGTTTAAAATTATGTGAAACGGAATTAAATTATTTGTATATTCTTCCAGTATTTCCAGTCTAGAATATTTCGTCTTCAGTATATTTTGCAATCTTAATAACTCGTATTTCCTATAATCTTCAACCATGAAGATCTGTGTATTTTAATCTCCCCTCTCTATCGAAGAAGTATGATTTCTATATGTTGTATCTTTTTTTAGCAGAACTCGACACTGTAAAGCATCTTTTAATGGCTGTTTGAAGACTTGAAAGGTTTTCTGCATAGACTTAGAGCCGAATTTGACAATTGCGAAAAGTTCAGCTTCAATTCAAGTAATTTCTTGGACAGACATCCGGATAGAATACTCAACCATTACGTCATGAGTGACCCTTGATGACAAGTTTAAATTCAGTTTTTAGGAAAAAAACTGCAGTAATTTAAGTTTCAATTGATGCAAGTTTTGTTTTATGTCTTATATATATATATTATATATATTACCAATAAAACATCGCTATTGATGAAGTACAAAATATTCTACGTTGCTTTTGTGAAACAGAGCTGTGTAACTTATGAGAAATAGGCCCCTGGTGTTCGATCTGTCAAGCTACACCTTTAAAGTGTCATAGAGAATACCAGACTCACATATGAGGAAATGTACATTGTACATATACCTTACTAACAAAAATCGAAGATTTACTAAATTCACCCCAATGTGTCAAATTTCATAATCTGTCCACTTGCTCTTTCACCAATGATTTTCTAGCGAAGCAAATATTTCTTGTTGTCCCTATTGAACAATGTTGGAAAGTTCGAAATTTTATGAACTTATCATACGCTACTTTTGTGGTCCGTATACCATGAGAGTAATCATTGTATAAACGATTAATATGAATCTGAAAATGATAATGAGAAGCAGAACAATTTGATTGATTAAAAGCCTTAGGCCTTAAACGAGTTTATTTAAAAAATGTGAGAAAGAGTGTCTGAGCAGAAAGGAGCCTTAAAGCACACCAACATTTATTTTGTAACTATGAGACTAGAAATTATACAAAATAACGAAGATAGAACGGTCCGAAAATTAATCTAATCCATCAAAAAAGAGGTTCATCGAAACCAAACGCACGCATTTTCTATAACAGATTTTTGCCAATTTTTTTTAAATGCCTTCAGAAAATAAAGTGCAATATTCTTTCTTTCTCTTTTGCGCCACCGCTGCAGTGCAGGACATTGGTTTCGCAATCGCTGGATCGCTTATTGAAAAATCAGCTCGGACCAAAAAAGTTTTTAAAGTGATAAAGCACAACTAAAATAAGTCTGATGTTTCGGCTGGCACCCGTGAAATAGCAATAACTTCAGCTTATGAACTTGGGGGCAGTGCAAACAAGATATTCTATCATTCAAAAAGCTTCAACTGCAGAACAGAGCAAACATACGAGACAATCCTTAATTTTTATAATCAGCACAAAATGGATAATTTTTTCATAGGAGCTATATTTTATCGAAATCAAAAGAGAACGAATTAAGGGTCATGTTGGCAAACCAAACAAATTTAGCCTTTTCTTTTCCAAAGATAAGATACACAAATTGTATGGTACGAATTAATAAAATATCTCTGCAGTTCAACGTTTTACGTTTTTTTCTTAATCATTACTCACATTTTATGTTTTCCAAACTTTCCACTGAAATCTTGGTTAGAAGCTTGTATTTATTCGCATCTAAAGCCATTCCAATGCTAGGCGGGAAAGCAAAACTGAAAAAAAATATAAATTTAATGTATATTTATAGATTTTGAGTTAATTATTTCTGTAGACTTACGTATTTGATTTTCTTACTACCCCTATTCTTTTTTTAACACTTGTTATGAGAAGAATGTCATTAAAAAGAAAGAATCCCCTCTCTTTTCTGTTACTTTCGGAAGTCGAAATTGACACCAAATCGAATGTTATGAAACGTCGACCAGCAGTATTGAGGTCAGTTATACCCTCAATTATGTTTTCTAGCTCACGTAAAGTTAGATCTCTTTGACTTTTCCCCAACATTTCTTCTTCCTTACAATTAATGTGCACTAATATGTCATGAACCAGGTTCAAGACCTCCATAAGGTGTTTTCGATCTGGATGCTCTTTAAGTGTGTGCTTTATAAGTCTTGTAAAAAGCATTTCATAGCTAAGAACAAATCTGATATCAGAAAAAAACTCCAGATATAAACCTTGCGTGACGTGAACTCCGCAAGGATGATTTCGTTCATACTTTTCTCACAATATCGCTTGCACGCATGCATGTGTTTAAGAATTAAAGCAACATGTTCGTTTTAAATATTTGTTTGCATAATATGTGATGTACGGTTATATTATAGCGAAATCCCAGTCTCTTTCGTGTTTATATTCGATTTTGACCCATGCAAACGTATATATTCTCATAGACATAAATCAAACCTAAAAATTAATAACAAAAAAATAAAACTAACTATCAAATACATAATTGCATCTTAAAATGCCCATAAGAGTTCATAATAGAAGCTGAAAATGGTGATGAATCATTTTCGCATAACCTACATATATGCCTATGATTCCAATCCAAGCACTTAATAAAATAAAATTTTGATCACAAATTGTTAAAATCTTTAAAAAATATTGACTATTCGGTTCGTTAAATCATTATTGGAATCAGTATGAAAAATCGTTTAAATATGAAAAAAATATTCTTCGGTTTTTGAAAATTTCCGCGAAATAAACATTATTGGTTTGTCTTCCTGAGATAACCTGCTCCGAGGGCGTAATTCGAAGCGTCAGTGGTGAGTTCGAAATCTTTTTTTTAGTCTGGGTAGATCAGTCCTTTGATGCTTGTGATTTTTTTAATTTGTTTTTTTGCTGAGAGGTTTTGGACAATCGTCCCTCTTCCCCTCTTAAACTGTTAAGGGTTTCGATAGTTTAGAATAGTCCCTAACAAAACGGCGGTAATACCCTGATAGACCTTGGAAAGATCGTAAGTTTTTAAGCTCTTAGGGTATGGACATTGAAGTACTTCATTCACTTTTTCGGGGTTAGTTTTGATACCGCTTGACTAAAATTATGAATCCAAGGAATTCAACTTCTTCCTTGATAAATTCACATTCATCAAGCTGAACTTTCGTATTTCCCATTATTTAATGAGAAGGCTGTTTTTTCAATATCCTTTTCTTTGTTTGGGAACAATCCACAGGGGTGAATTGTAGGGTGATCTGCAAGGTCTTATAATACCATCATTAATAAGTTTTTGAATTTGACTCTCTTCTTCATTCTTGAGAACCATTGGATGTGGATATTTTTGGTGTAAACGGGGGAATCTGACTAAGTTCGAATTTCGCCTTTAATAACTGTTAACTTTTCGTCTGAGTCATTGAATAGTTTCGAGTATTTCCATATAATATCTTTTTTGTCGTTTAGTTATGTGTTCAGGTCTCAGGTTTAAAGTGTTCACAGCTTGTGTAGGTAGTTGTTTAATTCTTATTTTTAAAGAAAATTTAATAGACATATAATTATGTCGGGCATAGATAGCAGATAGCTCTTTCAGGCTATCATTTCCTAGAATGTCATGAAAGGATTTAAGTTGTGGCATTAAAAAGAATTTAATTTGTACGTTTTTAGTATGAATAAATTCGCGAAAGGTATGATGCGAAAGCTCTTTCAGGCTATCATTTCCTAGAATGCCATGAAAGGATTTAAGTTGTGGCATTAAAAAGAATTTAATTTGTACGTCTTTAAGTATGAATAAATTCGCGAAAGGTATGATGTGTTATCATTTTGTTTCCGCCAACGGAATTAGCGTTAAATTTTCCATCGTTGGGTAAGGAAGAACGAATATAAATCCGGTGGCTATTAGTATTTTCACCACTTCTTTACCGATTGTTTTTACTTCAATATATGGCAACGAAGTCAAGAATTAATCTAAAAAATTATATTGGTGCAATCAATGATGCTGTGTATCAGCGATATTATCTTCTGAATGGTTTAGGCTTTAGGGGTTCAATATAATTATTGAAGTTTGGTTACATTGCTGATTGTCAGATTGAAGAGTGGCATAGTATTGTTCAAATTCTTGTTCTTGAGTTGAAGAAATTGGCTGAAGTTCTATATTATTTGGAGAAGAAGTGATGGAAACCTCTTTGTAGCTTATTGGGGTAATTGGGTTATTGGGCAAATTACTAGGTCTTTTTGGAGCAGGTGGCCATCTTTCTAGTTTCCATAAGCTCAGGTCTCGAATGTGGCTTTGAAGGTGGTCTAAAATTATTTCCTTGTGCTTGGGTTTGACATTGATTATTGTTGAAGGGTTGTTGTCTGGGAAAGTTATTATTGAACGGGAATGAGCGATGGATATTATTTGTAACTTGATGGGGAAAGTAAGCAAACTGTGGATAAAATGGGGTATGATTATTATGTAAATTATTATTATTTAATCTTCTTGGAGGAATTTCTGGTGGTGTTGGACTGTTAAATTTCTTCGTATTACTATGAGTTGTAGAGCTGTGTCAATCGTGATTAATTCGGTCTTTACGACCCGCTCACTGAAAAGTATTGATGATTGCAATCACACTTCCATAACTCGGTCGTTCACAATTTCAATACTTTTCAAATGAACGAGAACGATACGATGCGGAAAACGAAACTGAAATTCAATCAATCATTGAATGCAATACAGAATACACAATACATAAAGAACCAGACTAAATAGAGAATGATTAAAATAAATGAACGAAACTGAAGTGAAACAAAACTGAAATTTTAGTAATTTTTATACAGAGAGAGTGAGACTAGAGAGGCAGACATACACAGATACATACATTCAACCTAATGATTTACTGACGGAAGACGGATGTCGATGTCGGTGTCGGGTAGATCCAAATGCAGAGATACATACAATATGTTTTATTAACAATCACATTCACAAGTCACAACACAACATTTAGGTGACCGGTATGGGTATATATATATATATATGAAACGAGTGAAAGAGAGTAGATATGGGATTAATTGGTAAAATGATTGATTGAAAAGACCGAATATTTGAAATGACCGAATCTTGAACGATTAAATCTTTGAAATTGAACGATTGACACAGCTCTCCCACACAGCTGATCCCAAAGTACTTAGCAGATCCTTTCATCGAATCATAAATATTTAGAACTTTTTCGACTCTCATCAAGTTGACTTATATTATTGCGTTGTCAGGATTAATTATTTAATCTGTTCCTGCGAACTGATCGGAATTGGGATTCAATATCGAACGAATTATCATCTAACATCTGTCTGGATACTATATTAGTAATCGTTCTTTGTAAATAGTTCCTCACAAGAAATTATTGGGTTTGGATTTTGCGGATTTGCCATTTTGAATATTATATTTTTTATATTTTTTCTTTGTGTGTATAATTATTTATAATTTTATTCTATTTCTTATAACTAATACATTTAAGTCTCGTTATTTTGTTTATTCAAATTTGTTCTATGTATGTTTTTCTTTTATTTAATGTGATAAATTGTGTTTATGAATTCTTAAAAAAAAATTATTAAATTCGATAAATTATATATTTATGAATTCTTAAAAAAAAAAAGTTCTTACGATATAAAAATGATGGTTAGCATCTTGTCGCCTTTTTTGGAGTGGCAAACAGATCTACTGTGTTCTTTTCACTTCTGGTTACTTGGGGGCCCTTTATGAATTTCTCCAACATTTTAAAGTCACATATTATGTCAATGGCCACTAAACTCACAATTCTTCGTCTTCTTCTTAGGTGGCGCTACAGTCCGGGGTGGACCTGGGCCTCAACCAACAAGCTTCTCCAGTCAGCTCGGTCCCTAGCTAGCTGTCTCCAGTTTCGCACGTGGAGTCAGTTGAGGTCCTCTTCCACTTGTGTGCGCCACCTGAGTCTCGGTCTTCCTCTACTGCGCCGTCCCTCTGGGGTGGATTCGAAGATTTTCCGGGCCGGATCATTGATGTCCATCCACTCTATATGACCCAGCCATCTGAGACGTTGAATTTTTACTCTTCTGGCTCTATGTCTGTATCGCTGTATAGCCGGTAAGATTCTTCAATGTATCTTCTTCTCCACTCTCCGTTTATGCATATTGGACCAAAGATCACCCGGAGAATCTTTCTCTCGAAACAGCCTAAAGTGTCCTCATCCGCTTTTAACAGCGTCCATGCATGATATAAAGGGACAGTTTAGTTGCCCAAGAGAGGGATTTGCTAGTCAATTGCCTTCTAAGACCGAAGAAGCAGCGATTGACAAGAGTTATTCTTCGTTTGATTTCAGCGCTGGTGTTGTTGTCTGAGTTAATAGCGGAGGCCAGGTAGACAAAGTCCCCAACTACCTCCAAGTTATAGCTGTCTATGGTGCTGTTTTGTCCAAGAAGTCGATATTGGGTGTCTCTTCTTGATGACAGCATATACTTGGTTTTGCCCTCATTGACTGTTAAACCCATCTTTGCCGCTTCCGTCTCAATACTCACGCTACTGACATCACGCTGCGTTCTTCCGATTATGTCAATATCGTCGGCGTATGCGAGTAATTGGACGGACTTTTGAAAGATCGTGCCTCTGGTGTTGGTGTGAGAATTCTGCACTATTCTTTCAAGTATGATGTTGAAAAAGTCGCATGACAGCGCATCGCTTTGTCTAAATCCTTTTTTGACTTCAAAGGTGTAGGTGAGGTCTTTACCGACCTTGACGGAACAGCGTGCGTTTTCCATCGTCATTTTACGCAGGCGGACGAGTTTGGCAGGGATGTTAAAAATGCACATTGCTCTATATAACTCGTCTCTATAAATGCTGTCGTACGCGGCTTTGAAATCGATGAAAAGGTGGTGGGTATCGATTTGAAGTTCTTGAGTTTTTTCCAAGATCTGCCGTAATGTAAATATTTGATCGATAGTGGACTTTCCTGGCCTAAAACCGCAATGATATGGACCTATCAGGTTGTTGACGAATGGCTTTAGGCGTTCACACAATACAGCAGAAAATATCTTGTAGGTGATGTTGAGGAGACTGATACCCCTATAGCTGGTGCAGCTCAGAGGGTCTCCTTTTTTAAGGATCGGGCAAATTATGCTGAGATTCCATTCATCGGGCATGCTTTCTTCTAACCATATCTTGCTTATGAGTTGGTGCATGCTTATAGCCAAGTTATCGCCTGCAGCTTTGAAGAGCTCGGCAGCTAGGCCATCGGCTCTGGCGGCTTTATTGCTCTTAAGTTTAGATACAGCTAGCTTTATTTCATCCAGATGTGGTGGTCGGAATTGTTGGTCTACTCCGCCCAGATAAAGTGGACCAAAGTGCCTGACAGCGGAATTCGTTTCGTCATCGCCGTTATACAGTCTGCAGAAATAGTTTTTATATATTCTCAGCATCGACTGCGATTCTACTACGATGTTCCCTTGATCGTCTTTGCAAGCTTCAGTTCGAGCTCTGTACTTTTGACAGTTTCTTTGTACCTTTTGGTAAAGCTTTCGAACTTCATTCCTGCAATAACAGCTCTCCATTTCCTCGATCGCGCGCTTCTCATGTTCCCTTTTTTTCTTTCTGAGAAGGCGGTGTTCCTATTTTCTCTTCTGCTCGTAGAGTGCACGGGTTGTTCTGGTCCTTCTTTGCAGCGCCGCCTTGTATGCTTCTTGTTTAGCTGCGTGTGCTTGCCGACACTCATCATCAAACCAGGAGTTTCGTTGTGGTGGCCGTGTAAAACCCAGCACTTCAGTCGCGGCGTCCCTGATGGCATTTTGGCAATGTTGTTACTGGTTCTCAATACTTGATGCTGGCGGTAAAGGACTCCTTTGGAGGTTATTTGAAACTCTATCGGAAAAAGATCTGGAGATTTCTTGCGATTGCAGCCATCCGACGTTAAACTTCCTCTTCTTGGCGTGGGTCGTGATATCCAAGTCGTACCTTGGCTACAACAAGGTAGTGGTCCGAGTCAATGTTTGCCCCTCGGAAAGTTCATACTGGAGTAGTGCCTTGCATCGATCGCAATGTGGTCAATTTGGTTGACAGTGGATTGATCAGGGGATATCCATGTCCCTTTGTGAATGTTGAGGTGTGGGAACTTGGTACTTGCTATTACCATATTTCGCCCCGCAGCAAAGTCAATTAGCCTGAATCCGTTATCGGAGGTGGTGTCGTGCAGGCTGTGTTTTCCGATTGTATCACCAAAAACATCTTCTCCCCTAGTTTGGCGTTAAAGTCGCCTAGGACAATTTTATTGTCATAGCTAGGGCATTGCTCATATGTTTTGTCCAGGAGCTCAAAAAACATTTCTTTGGTGTCATCATCTTTTTCCTCTGTGGGGGCATGCGCGCATATGAGGCTAATATTAGCAAATTTAGGCTTGATTCGGATTGTCATGAGGCGCTCGTTCACACATTTGTAACTCAAAACTTCACAATTGATCTCATTAAATTTGCACTATTTTAGGGCTTTTATAATAATTATTATTATTAGTTGCACTTCTTAAGGGCTTTATTATCTTTAGTTTATTAACACGGTAGTTATTAATTGCGCTGCTGGGGGCTTTATTAATTTTTCCGTTCGCTTGTAATATATTGCACTACTTGAGGGTTCCATGTTCGGGAGCCAGTTAAATTTTCATTTATTGATTTTCTTTAAAAAAATGTTTTTTTTTATTTCAATAGATTTAGTATACAAACTTTAGCAATGTATGTCAATGAAAATTAGTTTTATTCTCCAACGATTTGGCAATCGTATTCCAAGAATCTGAAATGTATTTGGCAGAGCATATATGTTTCTTGGAATTTAAATTTGCATTTTGTGTCATTTAAAAATAATAAGGTATTGCCGTTAACTTATACAAGTATACACATGTGCCTGGACTGTTTTATGGAAGCTCTGAGAATATTAATGGAAAATCTCTTGGAACGTAAAATCTTAGAAAACAGGTCGTGATATCACCAATTTTTAGTACAAACATTTATACGATATGCGACTCCTTGGTAATTCTATATTCTTTGTTAGTAATAATAGAATCACCTGGTTTTCATTGTTTTATAAAAAAAATAACAGGAGTAACAATTAATAAGAGACATTCTTTTCAATATTTTCCCGCTTTCGAAAAAAATTTAAATATTTTTTTTTTCATATTTTTTCCAAAATGTCGATTTTGACAAATTTTTTTTTTAGAAATCGATCATGAAAATTACGTAATAAATATATAATATAAAATAGACCAGAAATTAGTTTTTGAAAAAAGTAAAGCATGTTGTGGTAAATATTGCCGTTATTTCTAAATATATTTTTCCTATTCAAGTGCTTTTTATAGAAAATTGTCCCTTAAATGGTGGAGATAGAGTCCACCTCTCGTAGTCAAAAATGCGTATATTTAATCTCTCTACAAGACACTGTTATTAATTTGCGGCGCCTAAATTATCATAAAATAACCGTAAAAGTTAGATCACGTTGATAACAAATAAATTATAATAAAAGTAGTTTGGGTAAATTTCAATTTACTCGAACACTAGAACACAAAAACTCATCTGGTTTTAAGACTTCGATTAAGAATTATTAGAAGTATAAAATGTTAAGGTTTTTTTTCAGAAAATTGCTTCTCCCGCCAAAATGGTTGGAGATAGATTTTACCTTATATATTAAAAAATGTTGTATCTAACGCTTCAGTTAAAAAAATTGTGACCTTCACATTTTTTGAAATAAATAAAATGACGTTTAAATTATCCGGCTGAAAACTATTTAAGGTACAATCCTTCGAACAATATTAATAAAACAATCGAACAAACTTTGCAAAACTTAATATATTATGAGTTTTCTTCCACGATGGAGCCTTGGATGCACTACACATACCCAATCGTGCAATTTAGTTTCTTAAAAAACTAAAATAAAATAAATCCATAATAATTCAATAACAATAATATCAATTCAATCAAGAAAATAATTCCAATACTCGTATTTTGCTTATAGCGGCAACCTTCAAACCCATCAACCAAGTCGATCCTCATCGTCTCAACTCACACCACACCACGAACCGACCAAATGATATTGGAGTTTGGCTTGTCACTGTGTGTGGTTTTTCATTGGATTGTTTTATGGAAGCTTTAAGAGTATGAATTAAAAATCTCTTGGAACGTAAAATCTAAGAGAGCGGGTCGTTATATCATGATCACGACCCGCCATAGAAAAATGTTATGTACAAAAATGTATATGTATGTGATCTGTGATGCGACTTTTTGTTAATTCTATATTCTTTATCTTTACCATATTCCTGGCCTAAAACCGCAATGATATGGACCTATCAGGTTGTTGACGAATGGCTTTAGGCGTTCACACAATACAGCAGAAAATATCTTGTAGGTGATGTTGAGGAGACTGATACCCCTATAGCTGGTGCAGCTCAGAGGGTCTCCTTTTTTAAGGATCGGGCAAATTATGCTGAGATTCCATTCATCGGGCATGCTTTCTTCTAACCATATCTTGCTTATGAGTTGGTGCATGCTTATAGCCAAGTTATCGCCTGCAGCTTTGAAGAGCTCGGCAGCTAGGCCATCGGCTCTGGCGGCTTTATTGCTCTTAAGTTTAGATACAGCTAGCTTTATTTCATCCAGATGTGGTGGTCGGAATTGTTGGTCTACTCCGCCCAGATAAAGTGGACCATTCTGCCTGACAGCGGAATTCGTTTCGTCATCGCCGTTATACAGTCTGCAGAAATAGTTTTTATATATTCTCAGCATCGACTGCGATTCTACTACGATGTTCCCTTGATCGTCTTTGCAAGCTTCAGTTCGAGCTCTGTACTTTTGACAGTTTCTTTGTACCTTTTGGTAAAGCTTTCGAACTTCATTCCTGCAATAACAGCTCTCCATTTCCTCGATCGCGCGCTTCTCATGTTCCCTTTTTTTCTTTCTGAGAAGGCGGTGTTCCTATTTTCTCTTCTGCTCGTAGAGTGCACGGGTTGTTCTGGTCCTTCTTTGCAGCGCCGCCTTGTATGCTTCTTGTTTAGCTGCGTGTGCTTGCCGACACTCATCATCAAACCAGGAGTTTCGTTGTGGTGGCCGTGTAAAACCCAGCACTTCAGTCGCGGCGTCCCTGATGGCATTTTGGCAATGTTGTTACTGGTTCTCAATACTTGATGCTGGCGGTAAAGGACTCCTTTGGAGGTTATTTGAAACTCTATCGGAAAAAGATCTGGAGATTTCTTGCGATTGCAGCCATCCGACGTTAAACTTCCTCTTCTTGGCGTGGGTCGTGATATCCAAGTCGTACCTTGGCTACAACAAGGTAGTGGTCCGAGTCAATGTTTGCCCCTCGGAAAGTTCATACTGGAGTAGTGCCTTGCATCGATCGCAATGTGGTCAATTTGGTTGACAGTGGATTGATCAGGGGATATCCATGTCCCTTTGTGAATGTTGAGGTGTGGGAACTTGGTACTTGCTATTACCATATTTCGCCCCGCAGCAAAGTCAATTAGCCTGAATCCGTTATCGGAGGTGGTGTCGTGCAGGCTGTGTTTTCCGATTGTATCACCAAAAACATCTTCTCCCCTAGTTTGGCGTTAAAGTCGCCTAGGACAATTTTATTGTCATAGCTAGGGCATTGCTCATATGTTTTGTCCAGGAGCTCAAAAAACATTTCTTTGGTGTCATCATCTTTTTCCTCTGTGGGGGCATGCGCGCATATGAGGCTAATATTAGCAAATTTAGGCTTGATTCGGATTGTCATGAGGCGCTCGTTCACACATTTGTAACTCAAAACTTCACAATTGATCTCATTAAATTTGCACTATTTTAGGGCTTTTATAATAATTATTATTATTAGTTGCACTTCTTAAGGGCTTTATTATCTTTAGTTTATTAACACGGTAGTTATTAATTGCGCTGCTGGGGGCTTTATTAATTTTTCCGTTCGCTTGTAATATATTGCACTACTTGAGGGTTCCATGTTCGGGAGCCAGTTAAATTTTCATTTATTGATTTTCTTTAAAAAAATGTTTTTTTTTATTTCAATAGATTTAGTATACAAACTTTAGCAATGTATGTCAATGAAAATTAGTTTTATTCTCCAACGATTTGGCAATCGTATTCCAAGAATCTGAAATGTATTTGGCAGAGCATATATGTTTCTTGGAATTTAAATTTGCATTTTGTGTCATTTAAAAATAATAAGGTATTGCCGTTAACTTATACAAGTATACACATGTGCCTGGACTGTTTTATGGAAGCTCTGAGAATATTAATGGAAAATCTCTTGGAACGTAAAATCTTAGAAAACAGGTCGTGATATCACCAATTTTTAGTACAAACATTTATACGATATGCGACTCCTTGGTAATTCTATATTCTTTGTTAGTAATAATAGAATCACCTGGTTTTCATTGTTTTATAAAAAAAATAACAGGAGTAACAATTAATAAGAGACATTCTTTTCAATATTTTCCCGCTTTCGAAAAAAATTTAAATATTTTTTTTTCATATTTTTTCCAAAATGTCGATTTTGACAAATTTTTTTTTTAGAAATCGATCATGAAAATTACGTAATAAATATATAATATAAAATAGACCAGAAATTAGTTTTTGAAAAAAGTAAAGCATGTTGTGGTAAATATTGCCGTTATTTCTAAATATATTTTTCCTATTCAAGTGCTTTTTATAGAAAATTGTCCCTTAAATGGTGGAGATAGAGTCCACCTCTCGTAGTCAAAAATGCGTATATTTAATCTCTCTACAAGACACTGTTATTAATTTGCGGCGCCTAAATTATCATAAAATAACCGTAAAAGTTAGATCACGTTGATAACAAATAAATTATAATAAAAGTAGTTTGGGTAAATTTCAATTTACTCGAACACTAGAACACAAAAACTCATCTGGTTTTAAGACTTCGATTAAGAATTAATAGAAGTATAAAATGTTAAGGTTTTTTTTCAGAAAATTGCTTCTCCCGCCAAAATGGTTGGAGATAGATTTTACCTTATATATTAAAAAATATTGTATCTAACGCTTCAGTTAAAAAAATTGTGACCTTCACATTTTTTGAAATAAATAAAATGACGTTTAAATTATCCGGCTGAAAACTATTTAAGGTACAATCCTTCGAACAATATTAATAAAACAATCGAACAAACTTTGCAAAACTTAATATATTATGAGTTTTCTTCCACGATGGAGCCTTGGATGCACTGCACATACCCAATCGTGCAATTTAGTTTCTTAAAAAACTAAAATAAAATAAATCCATAATAATTCAATAACAATAATATCAATTCAATCAAGAAAATAATTCCAATACTCGTATTTTGCTTATAGCGGCAACCTTCAAACCCATCAACCAAGTCGATCCTCATCGTCTCAACTCACACCACACCACGAACCGACCAAATGATATTGGAGTTTGGCTTGTCACTGTGTGTGGTTTTTCATTGGATTGTTTTATGGAAGCTTTAAGAGTATGAATTAAAAATCTCTTGGAACGTAAAATCTAAGAGAGCGGGTCGTTATATCATGATCCCGACCCGCCATAGAAAAATGTTATGTACAAAAATGTATATGTATGTGATCTGTGATGCGACTTTTTGTTAATTCTATATTCTTTATCTTTACCATATTTGGAGAAAGTACAGGGTGAACCAAAAGAAGTCATCCATCCGATGTTGTTTGGCTCTCTTTTTTTCTAAATGAAAAATTTCGATTCTGTTTTTTGATTATGTTTATTTGAACCTTTAGAATTGTATTGGTCAAGTCGAGAAGATGATATCGGCCAAATGGACGCGGTAACAATTGATACGGGCTCGTTTTATGGCATTTTTCATCACTTCAGCGAGAACTTCGGGCGACAGATTCCAGATTCTCGTACAAAAAAGTCTGAAACGGTTAAATCGGGCGATCTTGCGGGCCAGTGCAAATCGCCACAACGAGAGATGAGGCGACCCGGAAACGCCGCCTTCAGAATATCGATTCATGTCGATTCATGTCGATTCATGTATCGCTCCATGGCTTGTTCACTTGTATTCTGCATCTGTCTAGTCCACAAATGTAAAAACAGATTTGACATTGGCGGCCACTTGCAAAAATGAGAACATCTTTCAATAGGGTGATTTGTTTTTGTCCACCTTGTACGATAACTCATGGGACAAAGTTTAAAGATGGATTTTTCTAGAACAGTTATTTTCAAGTATTTTAACTACGGGAGGAGGGGGTCTTATCCTCCATTTGAGCGGTAGGGGCGATTTTCCAAAAAAATACTTCAAACGAAAAAATAAATATTTAAAAATAACGGTAATACTTACTATCAAGTATTCCACGTTTTTTTAAAGCTAGAAGTGTCTTCTATCATCTTTTTTTCAAAATTAAGGAATATCTATAAAGAACAAAAATGATAACAAAATTAGTTTATATTGACTTTGTTAAAATTAATATTATTTTTACTAAATTTGCTTCGTAACTTCTATTATTTATAAATCAAACACTGAAAATTTCATATTATGTGTTATAGCTTTCGAGAAAATTGAAATTCACCAAACCAATTTTTTTGATTTGTTTGGTATCAACCTGATTTTACTCCTTACACATTTCGGGGAGAGTAGGATAACTTTGGCACAACAAACAGAGATTTTTGTAAAGACGCTAAATGCAAAGATTTTTTTTTACTTTGGGAGGGGGTTCTAACTCCCCACGTTTAGGCAAGAAGGTGATTTTTTTAATGACTGAAAATAAAAAAAAATACAAATACCGGCAACACGTAAAATTAAGAATTATACCTTTTCTCAAAAATAGCAATTTGCACTCAATTTTAATTTTTTAATCAAATTATTTTGGTCAACATTTTGAAAACAAAAACAAAAAATAAACAATATTTTATTCCTAAGTATATGCAAAGTTTCTTTAAATTCAAAGAATCTTTGCAAATCTCCAACTTCGCACCTACTCCAAATCCTAAAGTGATGCCAAGCGGGGATGTTACAGGGGGGCAGCATGCCTATTGTTTTTTTATCATTTTTTTTTTCAAAATTTCGGTTTTAGGTAAGTTTTTAGAAAAATTATTTATAAATATTCCTTAATTTTGAAACAAGATGATAGAAAAAACTTCTAACTTTTAAAAAACGTGCAATACTTAATTTTAAAAATGACCGTTATTTTTTAAATATTTATTTTGTCATTTGAAGTGACCAACCGCTTAAATGGGAGGAGATAGACTCTTTGTTTCCAAGGGTTCAACTAAAGTCCGTTTTTATTTCTTGTCGCCTGAATTATCGTTCTCTTGCCAATTTTTCCTCTAGCACCAAGTATCTTTTTTCATACACGAAATGATCATGAAAAAATAGCAAAAAAAAACAATACAAAAGGTTAACTGACTGCCGCCTCAAGTCTACCTAGGGATCTTGTCTTTCTATATTCTGTCCTTGTGTTACATACTTGTGTGTACTGGAAATCAAAGGCAAAACCAACAACAACAATAATAACGATACAAAATAAAGTTCAAACGACTGAGATATTTGAGGTTGTTTTCTTTTAATAGAAAACGAGATATGTCGGTTTTTTGACTTTTGACCTTGGTATATCTGTAGTCGCGGACACCATATTATAAGTAGCTTCTGAGACAAGTTTTAGGGACCCAAAATAAAGGTTTACACAAGTTTATGGCTGACTTTCTCTCATTCCGAGGTGAAACCCCTAATATTTTCCTTGCTTAAAAAAGCTTCTTGTCGGCTGTTGCGTGTCGGCTATTTGAAATGTCGATAATATAATTTTCTATGGGAATAAGATATCTGAATATAATTGTCGGGGTTAAGACCTTTAAGCAAAAGCTTTGTGTCATTGTCATAGAGCTGATCTTGCTCTTGATTTATATATAACACTAGCTTACCCTCCCGGTGTTGTTCGGGTATACCATACATTTTCAAAAAAACACGCCCTGGTGGTGGCATAAATAAAGATTTAAAAAAAATTACTCCAGCGCCACCTAGAGATAGTTAAAATAGCCTTACTTTATTCTTACAATATTAGCTATTTGCCCAAGAAAATCCCGTCAAAATCAGTCTATAAATAAGAATTTAAAAGAAAACGACACAGCGCCACCTAGTGGGTAATTTAAATAGCCTAAGTTAATCCTTAAACAATCAGACAATCTTCGAGTGAAAGCCCCGTCAAAATCGGTGCAGCCGTTCCCGAGATTAGCCGGAACAAACAGACGGAAAGACAGCCAGACAGACAAACAGACAAAAAAGTTAAAAATTGTGTTTTTGTTATAAGTATTGTATATGATTTCATATGCATTTTCTAAAAAGCTGTTATTTTGATATTAAAAACAGATACTTCATTTTTATTCATGTGTATAGATAAAAATAAATAAAAATAAAAAAATAATATTAAAAAAGCACAATAATGATAAACTTAATATAGATACAATAATAAAATATTTTTGTATTATAAGGAAACTGTTTTCATAAAATATGTATATTATTTGGATGTTTATGGAGTTGAATTGTGAAAGAAGGGTGGAGTGTCTACAGCTTAAGTTCGAATGTTGGTAAATGTCATACTTTTTCTCAAGCACTATACGGACAAATAATTTTACTATAATATTTCAACAATTTTTGTGGTAAAAAAATTCAATTAATGATATAGTAAGAAAAAGAGCGAAATGTAGACTTCTCATTTATTTTTAATTAAAAAAAAAAGTTTCTTACTTACTCGGCGGTTTCAAATCAGCTAAATCGCGATACAAGAATTCTTATTCAATTTTAATTTCTGATTGATAACAAACCATATTTAAGTTTGGAGGTATTTGATTGCAGGAACATGTTAATCGTGCAGGCGATATTGTGACAAGTTTCATATTTCACTGCGTTTTCCCTTTACTTAGACAATCGAAGTAGATTAGTAATTTGTATGGATCTATAGTTAAATAAAAATTTTCTGAGTTTCTGAAGATACAAGTAAAGGTATTCAACAATTCCATTCATAAATTTAAAAAGTTCGATTTCATAATTTATGGATAAATATTAAAATAATTAAGGTTCCACACCCTATTTAAGAGGTAAAAGCTTTGAATATGTACAAACAAAATGAAGTGAGCCAAGTACATAAAATATTCCAGTCGACAGATAGATTTAGGTCGACAAAGGTCGGAACTTAATGAAACTTTGGGATAATGTTAAGGGCTGGTTAATTAATATTTTCTTAAGTTTTTGATTTCGTGAACCCAGTGCAAAAAATGTCGATGGACCTGCCAAATGTTCGACCTTTCTTGATCTTTCCACTTAAAACTTAAGCAAAAAAAAACTAAAGTCCTACGTTAAAAGCGTTAGGGAATATTTTGTAGAGAATAAAATTTCCTAAAATATTGACAATTCCAAAATGTTTGTATGTCAATTCGTTACCAGGATATGGCGCTTCGAAGAAAGGTAATTTTTCAAATTTCCCTAAAAAACGCTAAGAGCTGCAGATTTGTACCTTATTTCTTCTTTCGTACTCGAATTCTAATCAAATGATGTTGTAGTTAAGATTCCTGGATAAAGCCACAAACTTTGAAACCCTAAGAATTTACCTCGATTTCGGGCGGTATGTGGTGTATGGATCGGGGAGCTGGACTCCAGACCATACCTATCTGATAATGCAAAACATACTCAGCATAAATCTATACATAACGAGATATAGGGATGTGATTTACTAGAAATCTCTTGAAAAAATAACTGCGCCACCATGTGTCACAAAATAATTTTTTTCACTCGATCTTTCCCTTGCCTATACTTCGTTATGAGCTGAGTATGTTTTACATTGTCAGATAGGTATGATTCCAGCTATCTGATTCATGTACCACACAACTCCCGAAAAAATAAATACGTCTCCTGGAGCTGATTGAAGGAACGCGTGTCAGAAAATTTTGTTTACTCAAGGTTTTACATTCCCACGAGTATATCTCGTTGTATAGAGGTCCTAACTGAGTATGTTTTTCACTGTGAGATAGGTATTGTATTGAATCCAACTACCTGTGGTTTTATCCAGAAATCATCATTATAAAATCATTTATTTATAATTTAAAATGAGGCAAAAATATGCAGATTTTAGCATTTTTTAGAGAAATTTGAAAAAGTACCTTTTATTTGAAGCGCCATATTCTTGGTAACGAATTGACATACATGTTAGTATCGTTTGGAGCTAAAGTACTCGCTGATAGCAAAACCCTTGATACTGCTCACGCGGCGAAAGCAGATTGAATGAGACCCCATTATTCCGAATGAAGGCTTTGGAATGTGGAACGATTGGCTGGTTAACCTCCATGAAGTTAAAAAGCCAAGTGAACCCCGCTGCTACAATGCCGCATTTTCTTTGAGTTACTTTATATTTACATTATATTTGAAGACGCAAATGACCTAACATATGGTACAGTGGCATATTGGAGAATCCCAGAAGGTATCAAGGCATTCGTATTGGGAAAAACCTAATGTGCGCCACTAAAATTGACATTAATACCAAGGTGCGAATTGCATTCTGTTGTGTTGGGTGTGAGGCTTCTGAATACAATAATGCGGAGCGATTCAAAAACAGTTTTTTGTTAATGTTACACATTGTCTGAATGAGATTTTGGTAAGCACCGACGCGATGGCTACCTAGTGCTTCGAAACGAGGAGCTACGTTCAAAAGCGACTTTTCTTCATATTTTACAGATTTATGATTTTAATAGGTTTTCGTGTTATCCTAGATTAAGACTCATAGCACTGATGTTGCTTTTCCGTGTTGGTAGTCTCAGCAAAATGAAAAAAAACCACAAAATCGTATGAAGGGTTTAGGCCTAAGGGAATTTAAAAGGCCGAGTGGTTAATAAAACGTTGTGTTCAGATGGGGACATTCTTAGAAGAGAACCAGCTACTATCCGTCCGAATGGCCGCATCGTTCCCCCTTATTCCGTAAGTCGTTGAACGAAACGCCACATTCATTCTCAGTGCCGATTTTATTTTTGGTATTCCGTTACTCGTTTTGACTTTGAAAAAATAAAAAGCAAATACAAACAAAATAAAATAAAAATAATTTGTAATATGTCTTCTTCTGTCCTTCTCATACGAATGTTATTTTTCATTTCGGATTTTAGAAAAAATAATGTGTCATTAGTCAGCTGTTTAGTGGAAGTAAGAGAGAGATAATTGTTGTTTTAGTTACGGAATACCATTTATAAAATGACAAATAAACGCCACGTCTGTCGGAATAAGGGTGATTAAAGCGACAGCATCCATCACTAGGAAACTCATGATACTACCTAAAGACAATTATCTCAATTGTTTAACGACACACGTAAGGTCATTCACTTCCGTTTGTTTGGACTACATGGGACCGTTTTTGATAGCGATTGGGCGTCATAGCGACAAGTGATGGATTCCATATTCAATTGTTTAACGACACTTGTAACTCACCTTTAAACAGCAAAGGACCTTTCAACTGATACATGCTTCATTGGCACTCGAGACTTTAGCAACACAAGGGGCACCCATCTGTGAATTCGATCAGATAATGAAACAAACTTCGTGGGTTGTGATCGGGAACTTGAGAATGTTGAGAATGATAAGATTAAAGATAGTTTCGCAAATCAAAAAATTGAATGGATTTTTAATTACTTTTGAAATCCTAATGCAGGAGGAGGTGGCTGTATAAGCCCCTGGTTCGAAATGTAAAGAGGGGATTGAGACATACAGTTCTCGATGAAAGACTTCAAGAACATAGTTTAAACAGTTTGATGCGCAAAACCAAAAACATTAATTCGAGTTCTCTGACGCACACACCAGTGGATTTTAGGTCCATCCAACTCTAAGCATTTTTTGTGCATCCAGGAAGCACTGGCGAAAGGTTCGCAATGTGCAGCGGCATTTTTGGAAGTATGGATAACAGAGTATCTCCCAGACTTGTGTAGAAAAACAAAATGATTTCAAACAGTGGAACCGCTTTCCGTCGGTGATGTCGTCCTGATATGCGATAGCAGTATGCATCGATCAAAGTGGCCAATGGGCCGAATAATACAAATGTTCCCAAGGAAGGATGGTCATGTTAGATCAGGAGCGGTACAAACCAAAGAAGGAGTAGTCAAGCGACCGTCATATGTGCTAGCCAAACTGGATGATGGTGAATTTGTGGTGTCGTAGATTCACAGGGTTCGGGATTTTGAGATACATTAATCAGTAATGTAAGCACTTTGTATGAACGAGTTTACTTAAATCCGTCCAGTCTAAGTAGAGAACGTCAAACTAAAATGATATCTGGTTGAGAAACGTAAAACGACTTGAGTGAGTAGGACACACAAAATGTAAGTATTTTATAAATCCGAAAGAATCCCTTAATTTATATATCTTTTTATTCCCAAAATGAAATAAAAACTCTTCAAAATCCAAAATCCAACAAGTTTATTTATACTCCGTTTTTGTGTTTTTCTGTGTCAACCTTTTTTTAATCTGCACTTATCGTTTAAAGCTTGTGGTTGCCTGTTTGGTGTGAATAACTGAGCTGCTGTGTCGAAGATGAAATAAAGAGAAATGCAGAACTTTTTTTTATAATCGAAAACCAAACATAATCGGTGCCATGCTGTTATAAGACGAATCAATAGGTCGATGATTACTGACTCATTTGAATATACTTCAATAAACTCAACTAGAAAATAACTGGTGTGGTTAATACATACATATTTACTTGCTCTGGTTTTAAATAAAAAAAATATGTTTTTGATGCTTCAATAGATTCTTGCCCGGCGAAGCTATTATAGTTTGATAAAATGATAAAATAAATGTCTTTTAAGAAAAACGCAGTGAAAAAAATGAATATCAGAATTTTCGTTTCAACAAACTTTGGAAATTTTTGAACCGGCTTAATTAAAAGGTTGTCCAATGTTAGTTTTCCCTTATGCTCGCGAGCAGTTGTCTCCAAGAAATGAGCAAATGACGGTTTAAGTTCTTTAGTTATTCGGATAGTATTTTTTGCTCTGTTGCAGTTGTTTACAAAGGAGGTATATACTTCCAACACGTCAGTCCTGGAAAACTTGAAAGAAAAAGAAAAGTATTTTTTTGATTTAAAATTTAAATTAACAACTAAAAGATTACAGAAATTGTACATTTATTTTATTAATTTTATATTGCGTTTCCATTGTTACATTAAATCATTGTCTGCAAAAGACTTTATGAAATTAAAAGATATAAATAAAGTTTAAAATAAGCCAGCAGGCCTGGCGGAACATCTAAAATAAAAGTAAGGTATTGAACTTAAATATTTGCTTTATAATACATATAAATATATAATTAAAGTACATGGCAATATTTTTAAGTAGTAAAATTGAACAAGCTTATGTTTTGTGTGCGCAACACGTGAAAACCACAAAACGAATTTAAACAAGTTTTTTGTTTAGAATGATAACCCGAAAACATATAGAACACAACTTTTGACAATAAACTATACTCTGTTCAATTTATATTTTCAGTACAGGGAAGATAGGATATTTGCCTTTCACTCTTACTGTTGTGGATTTCAATAAGCTATCTTTTTTTATAATTAACGCGCGCACAAGGGACTATTTGTTTCCCTTTTAATATAGAACACACTTCGCGGGCACTAGGAAGTGTCGATTAACATTGGTTTTGAATGTTAGCTGATCAAAATGGCAAGGGAAAATCTCGCCGGGTAAACTATTCCAAATTCGTGTTGTTGGGCTTACAAAAGAATCCCTATATTTTACGGTACGTCCGAAATTGGGCTTAAGGGTGAACCGATGAGTATTCCTTGCAAGATGAGTATTGCGGGAGAAACTTTTAAGGGAAGGAATGCAACTGGCCACTTCGAGTGAACATTTTTTGTAAAAGAAACGATAAAATAAGGAAAGACATGAAACATTGCGTCGGTGTTCGAGAGGGGCAATTGTTTCAGCGGCAGTTCTATTTCCTATCAATCTTAACGCTCGATTTTGTATTCTATCAAGCAGGTGAAGCGATGTTTGCGAAGCATCTGCCCAGAGGTGGAAGTTATACTCGAGTTTAGGGCGTATAAACGCTTTGTAGATTGTAGCCAGATCAGATGGGGAAAAATACTTCTTACACCGATACAGAAAACCTAAGCACCTAGCAGCATTCTTAGCGACTTCGAATATATGGTCGTTCCAACGGAGGTCGTCGTTGACACACATACCTAGTACTGAGAGCTTTTCTGTTTCTTCGATGTAAGTGCCATTCATGGACATTGGCATTAACGACGGAAGACAGCATTGAGTTTTCGAAGCATTAAAATCCACACGATTCCTATTACCCCATTTAACAATGCTGTAAAAATCGGAGTTAAATGAGCTTGACATACGGTACCGTTACAATGGTACATCCAAAGGCGAAAGACGTGAATTATTGAACGAATATGAAAAGCTGAGGGTAGAGTCGTCAGCAAAACAGTTAAGTGGATTAGAAGTAACAGACAGAAGATCATTTATCAAAATGAAAAATTACAGAACAGAGCCCTGGGGCACACCAGCATTTATTTTGTGGGAATCAGACTTGAATCCGTCCAATACAACTTGTATTGAACGGTCCAGAAGATAGCTTCTAATCCAACGAACAAGAGTATCATCGATCCCAAAAGCACGCATTTTCGATAAGAGAGCTTCATGCCAAACTCTATCAAATGCTTTGGAGATATCAAGAGCAATAATCTTACTTTCACCAAAGCAATGTAAAGATTTGTTCCACTGCTCGGTGAGATATGCCATCAGATCACCAGTGGAACGGTTGCTGCAGAAGCCATACTGACGGTCTTCGAGATATTCCTTCAGCTGACAGTTAATCAGTGTTTCCATGACCTTAGAAAGAAGGGATGTCAGTGCTATGCGTCGGTAGGAGGAAGTTGAGGATGGGTCACCTTTCTTAAGGACAGGCTGGAGAAATGCTGTTTTCCATCTTCTAGGAAAGATTCCAGAAGAGTAGGAGCGATGGAAAAGCTTACGCAGTGGCTTTGCAAGTGTGGAAGAACACCTCTTCAGAAAAATCGGGGGTATACCATCCGGGCCAGCGGATTTTTGTATATCGAGATTTTTGAAAACTCTTGCTACTGTACGAGTGCGGAAAAAATCTGTCCCATGGAAAAATTTACATTCTCAAGTACAGAAGGGCAACGTGGCTGTTAGGCAGCGAAATGGGCGGCGAGCAAGTTTGCCTTCTCTGAAGAGTAAACAATTGGTTTGTTATTGTCGATGAGCGTTGGAACCGAAAATGTTGAGGAGTTTTTAATATTTTTTTACAAATGACCAAAAAATTTTACTGCCTTTAGGACACAACAGAATTTTTTGCCGTAATTTTTGGTCATGCAAAAATTTGGTTCCTTCAATAACGGAGTTGCATGAGTTCCTTGCTTCCATTTTAAAGCTCTCAAATGGTTGCCATACTGGGCATTATAAATTGTTATAATTCACTCACAACATTATATTTTTGCATGTAAAAATGCGTTTTTTTAATTTTTTTTCGCAGTTTAAACAAAATGCTTCATCCATTTCATCGCAAGTAATTGTTCCTCTCCGTTTGTGCGGACTCTGAAGCATAGCAAAATCTTCAAAATGTATTTCTTCAGCCCCATCACTAGTTAAAAATTGTAAAATTTTAAACACCGTTTACTTAAAAATTCTTTGGAAAAATGTGTATCGCAAAGGGACATATTTTTTCAGCTAGCACCTCAGAAACTTGCCCCAAAGAATTTCCAAAAGAATTTCTCTGAGTTTGCCTACAGTGCTCTAAAGCACTTCTTTTTCCTTTTTTTTTACATATTTTTTTTTTCAATTTCACCCAACATATCTCCAATGCTACAATCCTACAATGTCCGCTTAATAGTGGGGATCGGTTTGGAATTTGGATTTAAATCCGATTTGAATTAGCTTTTCGTTCGAGTTTTGAAATGGATTTGATGGTGAGGCGGTGGACTAGTTCATGAAGCTACTGGTGATCGCAATCCCCATCGCGTGCGATGGTTGATTGCATGGACGTATTATATATGGACTGCTAGTTGCCTACCTCAAGTTGGTTCCATTTTAGTCTCAGTTATTTTGGGCGGCACTAGCCCTCCTGAGTACACTAGCGAAAAAAAATAAACCTCAATTTTGACATGTCATTCATTCCATTCCTTACCACTGGTGGGGGGAAATCTTCAGCTGAACGTAGAACTAAGACTAACTTACAATGGTCAATACAACCCTTTTTGTATTAATTAAATGCGACATCAGTAAATCTATCTTCCACTGAAGATCCTTTGTCTTATTAAATTTCTTGTGATCGCATTACATTTGATTTGTCATTGAAAGATACTTTATATCTTTCATTATAGTGATAGAGGGTGTTTTAAAAGTTTATAATGTTATGTGAGGGTGTTCTAGGAACGTAACCGTATGTAGTTTGAAGAATAAGAATGATAGGAAAAAAATTCAAAACACCTTATTTACTGCCTTAGTAGTGATTTATTTGATCATGATTCATTAATTTCTTTTAAAATCAGCAATATTTAAAGAGATTTGAACATAAAAAAAACCTTTTTTCTACGAGATTTAAAAAAATCCCTTTTTTCCTCCTAGTGCCTTTAGCTTGTCTTAGGCACAAACCCAATAAAAAAAGAAAGTTGTCCACAATCTAAAAAAGCAAGAGGCAAATTACTAAAGATGTCGCTTATGTGTCAGTTATGTTTTACCGGTAAATGCGACTTTTTTGAATTTTTAAAAAGAGATGTCGCGAGCTTCTATGTCAACATTTTAAGTTATTTTTTTTCCTGAAGTGGGTTCAGGAGAGCTAGGATCGCATTCTCAATTTTGTCGACATTTTTTTTACAATTGTTGTATGAAGCTAACATTAGACTAGCAGTCCATATATAATACGTCCATGGTTGATTGATTACATCTCAGTCGCACATCTCAGTTTAATGGCCGGATGCTATGACAGAAACGAGATAGAACGCCATCACGTAAAAGATCTGAAGAGAATGGCCAGATGGTCGAGTTCGAGGCTAGCCGAATAGTTTTTTTTTTTTTATTTTTTGGAAATACATTTTATTTTATTTATTTTTGTGGAAAAGGTCGAAACAGGAGGATCCCTCGAGTGGCCAAAAGATAAGTACCTTTAATAAATTCTTATATGTCTTTGTCTTGTATCATTTCCTTGTCCAAAAATGTACTGTATTTGTGACCGGCACTTTGTCCGGGACTTTCCAAGGTGACTTTTTTCTTTGTGTTCTTTGTGAGTTTCGAATTGTTCTTATGAATTTTTTTTTTTCTTCTAACATTTAGTTTCCCAAAATTTGCCATCTGCCAATATTTCTAACTAATATTTCTAACTTGTACCTTTAATTTTTGTTTCGAAAAGATCGTAAAGTACAGGCCTCGCCCACGGTTTCTGAGGCAAATTTATCTTTTTTTTTTATTCTTTACAGGAACTTAAATTACTATCTTTTTTCAAGAGTTTAGTATATTTAAATTTTAAAATAAATTCGCGATATATTTCGTTTGTTTGAATCAATTGTGTTTTTAACGGTGAGTCACCACGACAAGGGGAATCATTTGAGCGTCGGTTAAGATCATCACAGTAAACATTAAAATAAGATGGGAACAATTCTTGGTTTTTAATGCTTGGTATAAGGTTGGTTTCGGTTAATGCATAGATTTCGAAGGGAAGAGCATAAGATTTCTGAAATACATTATGAGTTTTTAAACGAAGACCTCTAACATTTTGATAATAAAACGTTATGGGAAAAATTTGGCTTGAAGGGGAAGTCGGAAATGAATTAAGAATCGAAAAACTTATTACGGTCAGCCCTCCTTTTTTGGAGATGTGATATCCTGTTTAAATGTTTAAATGACGCAAAAATAGAGAGATCATTTTTTACAGCTGAGGAGGTAACGTTTAGTGACTCGTGGAATTGAATATAGATTTTTGTTAGCGTATGGAATTGGTGGAGAGGCCTACTTTAACAATAGAAACTATTAAATTAGTTCTTGTTATACGCTGTCAGTTTTTTTCGCGCAGATATACAAGGAAAATCGGATCAAGGAAAGACGCCGAAGCAGAGGGAATGTTAATAAATTGTGGAGAAGTCGGTGGAGAAGGAGCAGGAGGAAGATTATCCGAAGAAGAAGAAGAGGGTTTAGATTGGTTTAACGATGATGATGGGGAAGAATCAGGATCGATAGTATGTATATAGACGAAGTTAGGGTACAATGATTTTAGTAGAGCAGACTAGGACAGATTGGAAATGGGTTCTTTATTTGGAATGTGCAAAGAAACTCTTTTGTGTTTAATAGTAGTTTAAGTTTCACGAGTGTTAATCTCTCTTTGTTTATGGAAATTAATTTTATTGGTTTAAATATTAGTGCAGAGTGATCAAGAGGGAAGTGTGTTTTTATATTGTTCGAAACCTTTTGTTTTGACTTAAATGAAGTTGGGGAATATGTAAGTTTTAAAACTGCAATTAGTTTAATTTTCGGATCTATGCTTAATATTTACGTTCAATATTATTGTATTAAAAATAAGGTTATTCAGTGGGTGTAGCTTTCTAAGTTGGAAAGTAACCGTGCATATTTTGATGGAATGGAATGGACAGCTTCAATGGAGTCGGCCTAGATTTGTTTAGTTTTTTGAAACTAAGAACCGGGATTTTAATATTATGTAAGAATTTAAATGCACAATGTTCTTTGACAGCACCAGAGAATGATTTGACCAGGTAGTATTATTCTTGATACTATTAAGTTTATGAATTCGTTGGGTCCACTTGCTAAGGTACCTGGTTACGTAAGTTGAATTGTTTTCTCTGAGGGTAAGGTCGGTTATTTTGAAAAAAATTATTATTGGAAGATATTAGTGCGACGACGGGTAACGAGCCAAGGCTTCCTTCTGACTTTGATTTTGGAGAACCGGAAACAATATAAGTTCATCGTGAATTGAGTTATTCGATACCGGTACGGACACATCATCTTCGGGTTGTATATGTTGCTTATTTGAAAGGGAAACTCTCACTTCGCAATCAATTCTTTTACACTTTTTCTAGTCGCGATGATTTCAGCAGAGTAGTTAGACACATATTCAAGAGCATCGTCGAGGAAAAAAAGAGATCTTGTCTTGATGGAAAGTGTGACGAGAACTGCTTTGCAAGTTAATATCAAGGTCAGACAGGATCGAGTTAATTATATTCGCATGAGATAATTATTCATCGCTTAGTGTATCAATTGATTTGCTAGGATTAAATTTTTTTTATTGAACCATAAACGATTTTTAAATCGTTTTGTAGGTCTTTTTTCTAACGCCCAGTATTATACGCAGTGTATTTATTTTATGAACATCTTTTTTTCGTAGTAGGTATAGTATAAGGACAAATTATATTATATATATATTGTTTTTTTTCTTTAAATCAGCAAAATAATGCAAGATGGATTTTGCATTACTTTAAAAACTAAATGTTGTTCAAAAAAAAACTCTTAGGATTTCAAGACAGAAAAGTATTAGACAAAATATTCTGCAAATCTAGAAAGAGATAAAATATTGTCTATTTATGTGCCATAATTTGTATGCGTATGTTGAAAAAGAGAAGACAGTATCAGCTTTCATTTGATGGCAGTTTTACCTCACACCTTTAGAAACAAATTTTTGATTTGTTAAAATGCTAATGATAAGATACTAAAAAATGCAATAAAACTAAATTTTCTTATCACTATATAGATTTAGAAAATGTTAAACTAATTTTTTAATATTTTACAGATTTTAATTTCATTTAATATTATAGTACATAAACACACTCAACCAAATTAAAAAGTTAAAAATCTAAATAAGTTTTTTAGCACTATTTTAATTTAAATAGGGCTATTGAGTGGATTGGACTGTTTTTTAGTATGGCACGGATATATTTTCTTTTAACAGTACAGTATAACTTTGGATTTGGTATAGGTGTGAAGCATTAACTCGATAGGCTGTAATGGTCGAAAACGTGCTCTTTAAACGAGGCTTGGCAACCCGTTCGGCCCAGTTTTAACTAGGAAGCCATATACATTTCGTTCTATCTCGTCGAGCTTTATACAATAGAATTAGTTTAAACTATTAACTCGATGGGCTAGTTCATGTTGAAAAAAGCACACCGTAAGTGGCGCTCGGCTCAAAATCTAATAGCCAGGCCGTGTGCATTTTCTTATTGTATATAACACTACATAACTTTGGTATAGGTACTTACAATTTGCATGAATATATCGCCCACTTTTTGTTCTGGTGTCCAGATATCTAATCGTTGTTTTAGTTTTTCAAGAAACTTTTCGTGAATGGCAAGAATATCGGGAACCATAAAAAATATTTCATCCACTGTTTTCGAATCAATTATGTCAGCATATTCCGCAGTCTTAAGAACTTTGAAGTATTTAAAAACAACTGTCTGCAAAGACTCAACGTATGATTGTTCATTACGATATATTTCTTGAGTTATGTGTGTGCGAGTATCCTGAAATTATTTAAATAAGTTTGTTTAAAAATTGACTTCTTCACATATTTCGAGTTAGAAAAACAAATAAATATAAAATAAAAAAATATTTATTAGATCTGGCACATTCTAAAACAATTAATTCATTGAAAGTAACTATCAAAAATCGACTTATATTTACCAAAACATCGTTTGACAAGACTTAAGTTATTAATTAAGAAAATAAGTTCCCCTTTGTATAAATAACAGTCATTATTTAGGTTTCTGACACTGGCCATTATCTTTCCAAAATTACATTTTATGAATACCGGCACGTGCCATACAACCGTCAAGAGAATGCTTATTTCTCTTGTCGAAAACAGTTATAAATATTTTGAAGATTTGTGGTTGATATACAAGTATGTACCATTTTTGACGTGGATTTCATTTTGGTAAAATATTTTTTTCATTATTTCATCTTTCAATAAATTTTATGAATCACGAAAACAGGGGCTGACAATTACTAAACACCACCAACGTAATCGTGCTTATATACCAACAACATTTAATAGTGTCTATATGAAAGTATGTAGTAACAAACATTTTTTGCGCTAAAAAACGTTTATAGTAGTTATGTATGTATTATGGTAGTTCAATACCAACAAATCTTACTTTTACAAATTACATCTTAAATTTCTTAGAAAAGGGTTACCAAGTTGATGTTGTGTATACCGACTTTGCCAAGGTGTTGGATAAGGTGAATCATCTAATATTTTTATCAAAATCAGAAAAATAAAAGACACGACTGGGTCGCACGTACTTGCTCCTATGTGCTAATCCTTTTTAAGTGCAGGCGTCTTTTTGACAAAGGCTTAATTTTAATGTGCAACTTCTTTAGAATTGTTGTGGTTTGAAGCTCGAACGAACATGCGTCACGACAAAGGGATATAAATAATATAAATGACATAAATATATAGGATTGTTAGCTTTTGCAGTTTTTACGTGTATTATCTTTCCACTTGTTGTTTACTGTTTATAATATAATTTGCTAATACAAACATATAAAGGAATTTTTTCCAGTTTAATTTTCATTTTGGTATGGACAAAATTTGAACAACTGGCATAAGGATTCGTCGGGCAATAATGCTAGGTATTGGGACCTATATAGGTCCCTACCTAGCTGGTTTAGTACACATAAACCACAATACTTAACGGTTTTTAGTAAAAATGAAGTACCCCATCATACGTCTTAAATAACAAAGAATTTATGAAAAATGTATTTCGAAAATTGTAGGACCGGTTTTGATAAAATCCTGTTTTTTTTATTTTTAGTTTTTTTAAAAAAAAATTTTTTTTGAAATTTTGGTATGCAGTTTTTTAGAATTTATTAATATACATGTGATTATGAAATTTTAAATAATTATTTTTGATTAGTTTTAAAAATAATGATATTTCAAAAAAAAAATCAAAAATTAATTTTAATTAAAAAAAAAACTTATTAAAAAAATTGATATGCAGAATTAATAAATAACTTTTCCTGGACGGTCATATGGCAGGTACCGTTATTTTTAGGCCTAAAAAAAATTTTAATTTCCCCTCTGGGGAATGCCAAAAGAATCACACACACCAAATTTGAATACACACCCGGACAGACAAACAGACAGACGGACATTTTTTGCCAATGACTTTTTTAGGCTTCTCTATGATCGTAATGTCATGTTTGATTGTTACCTCATTTTTTTATATTCACGAATCCTAAACTTGCCTTACAGTCCCTATAATCGCAAGTAAAAATATATTGTGATTTTTTTTTTTGCTGTACTTCACTCACAATTGCTTTACGAATTTGGACATTTTCAAGTGCATTTTTATGTATGTTACGGGAGAAAAAAATAAATTCTAAGACGAAGAATATCTCAATAATATGTTTGCCTTTTCTAAAAAAAATATTTCAAAAATTTCAAAAATATTTTAATCACTGCCCGGGCTTTAGTTAAATCCTCTAATTTTCATAATTTTTGAATTTTTGTTTGGGAATAAATTATAAGATTGTCAAAAAACAAAAAATAAGAATATTTCAAAATACATATTCTGATAAATCAGTATTTACTCCAACCTGAGTCACACTTAATGCCAAAACAGCTGGGCTGTATTGAACAGTGTAGAAGTACACGTGAAAGAAATTCTTTCCTAAGCCGAGAAGATTAGAACATACGACACAAAAATCACTTAACATTTAACATCTAACATATAATTTTTTAAACATCTATAAAAGCTCATTTAAACTCAAACTTTCATTAAAAAAATTAAAAAATGAAAAAAAAATAGTTCATATTAATTTTGTTTTTCAAAATTTAGATAATGTTTACTAAATTTGCTTTAATATTTGTTACTCCTGTCAATTCTAGTTTTCGAGAAAATTTTTTTTCTTATAGAGAATATAAAAACAAGTATTTCTTTGCATGGAAGGGAAAAAGAGGGGCAATTTTCTAAAAAAAGCAATCGAATTGGAAAAACATATTTAGAAATTACGGCAATATCTACAATAATGTGCTATACCTTTTTTCAAAGCTCTGCTCTTTCATATAATTTTTATATTAAGTAATTTTTAGGAAAAATTTAAAAGCACAAATTATTTTAAAGTCGACATTTTGGAAAAAAATTAAAAAGAATTTATTTCGACTTTTTTCGGAGACTAGGAAAATATGTACTGAATTCTTCTTTATTATTTGTTACTGCTATTGATTTTTTTTTATCGAACAATGAGCATTAGATGATTCTTTTACTACAAGTTTTTTTGAGAAAATTAGAAATTAATAAACCTACTTTCTTCGAATTTGTTTGGTATTTAGGTGATTAGATAGGTAAACTAGGTTTATGGCCTAAAAAGTGAGGTAGGTGAGTGGGACCATGCTGCCCCCTTACTGGGTTTTTAAGGATTGTTTAAATTTAGAGAAACTTTGCATATTGTTACATATTGTTTTTTTTCTGTTATTTTGAGTTTGAAGTTAATTTTTTTCAAAAACTGTTAACCAAATTATCCTGATTTAAAACTTTGAATTAAGGGCAAATTTGTGTTTCAGAAAAAATGTAACTTTTAATTGTAAGTGTTGCCGTTGTTATTAAATAATAGTGTTTTTTTTTCATTTTAAGTAATTTTCAAGGAAATTGAACCTCCCGCCTAAAGGGAGGGAGATAGACCACCCACTTCCATAGTAATTTTTTTATTTAGTCTCTCTACAATAATCCGTTATTAATTTGTGGCGCCAAAGTTATGCCATAGTTACCACTATTTTTCAAAATAAAATTCCCTGACTTTTCCCTGACCAATTTTCGAATTTTCCCTGACCCCCTTTTATACTGCAAAATAATTGTATGAAGTTCCTCTTCAAGAATCCGTTGTTAGTTTGCGCCAAAGTAATCGTACCCTACCCAAAATGTGTAAAGAGTAAGACCACGTAAATACAAAAGAAATTATAAAAATGTGGGTGTGGTAAATTTAAATTTTCTCGAAAACTAGAATACAAAATATCATCTAGTTTTCAGTGTTCAATTAAGAATTAATAGGAGTAACAAATATTAAAAGCATATTTAGTACACATAATCTCAATTTTGAAAAAAATGTATGTCAAAATTTTTTTTATTTTTTTTTCTGAAATTTTCAGTTTGAAATAAGTTTTTTTAAAAGTTTTTACAGATATTTTAACATTTAAAAAAATGCATATTACATGTTTCTAAGTGTTTCCCGTCCCTAAAGGGAGGGAGATAGACCCCCCGCTTCCATAGTAATTTTTTTTATTTAGTCTCTACAAGAATCCGTTATTAATTTGTGGCGCCAAAATTATCCATTGTTGCCATTACTTTTCAAAATAAAATTCCCTGACAAGCGCAAACTGAGATTTTTATTGCATCGTTATCTTCTTCTGTTGTTGCATATAAGAAAAAAATCCTACTTGTCTTAATTTAATTTTCGCTGAAAGAAAAAATCGCTTAAGTGTTTATCATTACACACAGCATTTGCAATAACCGCTTATCTCACCAAAGAATTTAAAAACCTTTTAAATTCATTACCAATAACGACTAAAGTTGACCTAAGCCATTCATCAAAATTCAAATATCTTCTGAAATCCAACACGCATCCATTACTGAAAACCGCTTAAAAAGACATAAGCGATTATTGCAAATAAGAAAACTGTTCGAAAAATAATCGGTCATATTTTCTCGAAAAACGACTTATTCGACTTAAGCGTTTATTGAAATTTTTTTTAATTTCGTTCCTAAAATACAAACAATCTTAAGCGCTTATTGCAAATTTCAGTTGTGTCGGCACAAGGAACTATGTAGGCTAAGCGTTTTTTTCGCGTTTTGTTCGCGATCCGAATTTCGAGCTTTCGGAAATGGAAATATCTGAAGACTGCTTGGATGAGGAACTTTTGAACATGGGTAGGCACTAGGCAACTTGAAGCAAATCTGGTCTCCTGTCCGTCAGCGGAGCGGATTGAAGGGTCGCGTTTTGGAAAAAAAAATTTCACTCAAGCCTTTAGTTGGTTATATCTCGTTTTGTAGGTATTTTAGCTGAGTATGTTTTGCATTATCCTATAGGTATTCAGTCCAGCTAACTGATTCATGCATCAGAATTCTCTTGATAAAATAACTGCGCTTCCAGGAGTGGATTGAAGGGTCAGGTGCCAGAAATTTTTTTTTCACTCAAGCCTTTCGCGCCTATATCTCATTATTTTGACATCCTTCGTGAGTGATTCTTGCACTATCAGAAAAGTATTGAATCCAGCTACCTACACTAGCCGTTTATATAACAGAAGTAAGGTAAGAAAAAATAATTATTGCACCTCCAGTAGTGAAATGATTGGACTGGAAGGTCCCTTTAAATCACCAGATCCCGGCTGTTGCGCTTATGATGTTGATGATATAACTTTTGCAGACAAAGTATTGCCAGGGAAATAATTGACAATTAATTTTCAGATTTTGGGAAAAAAACTGCCAACCGTGTGACCCAATTGCCAATTTAGCATTGTAAGAAATTTGCAATTTGCATCTCATACTAGGGAAAAACTTTAAGCAGTTCTAAGTAACTTTGGGCACCTTAAAGTTACTTAAAAAATGAAGGAACACAACTTATAGCAAATATATTTAAACCGCATCTAAAGGACACAAAAATGCTGGTTTATATTTGAGTTGTTTTGACGTCACTTAACGGAACGCTTCGATTAAAATTTCGTTTAACTTGTGTGAATATTACCGACTAATCGACTTTAAATTATGTTAAATTGTGCCGTTAAATTAATAATATTTAAATTAAAGAAGAGATAATTAAAATAAATTCTGTTTAAGTGTTGCCTAGTGGGTACAAATTCAATGCATATTTTAATATCTTCCAAAGGCAAATCACTTTTAAATGCTGAAATTTCACAAAAAAATAGGTTTTGCATTTTCCTTTATTTTCACTAATACCGGTAAACATAGTCCGATATTTCACAGTAAAATAAAACAAACCAGGATATTATAAACCTTTTGAATTTGAGTCATGACTCAAGAGACAGTAGGCGTTTTTTGTTTGACACTGATCTGTCAAAACAAACTGTTTCTTTTTTAACTCGAACGCTCTGAGCTCTCAACATGTATTTCTTTTTAAAGTCAGAGTCCGATCGGGGCTCGATCGATGAGCTCGCTAAATAATAACAGAGCACATCGAGCAAAGTGCCCCGTGGCTTAGTGGTTAGTGTGTCGGACTGCTAATCGAAGAGACTGGGTTCGAGTCCCGCTCATAGCCACCTGACAAAATCTCCAAGAGTAAGGAGTATCGAGCATAGAGCTGAGTGCGGCAAATTTCATTCGTTTTTTGTGACAGTAAAAAAAATTAAAACAATGGAAATGGCGGACGAATTTGGTTGCTCTCCCAGTGAAAATAAAGACAAATTAATTAAATAAATTAAATTAATTAATTATTTTTGTACTTTATTTATTGAAGATGAAGTGAAGAAATTTAAAACCACCAATGGTATGATAACAGTTCAGTGCTCAATTGTTTTTCTTTAATAGCCCCGAGCGCCCAGGTCACACTCGATTCGAAGCGAACTCTATTCGTTCAGGCCCTGCCAGTAAGTCTTTTTTTATATAGATTTTTTTAGATTATTGTTACTATTTTATTTAAAATATAACCACTACTTTAAAAAAAAAAAAAAAAAAAGATGCGTACCGTTTTGTTTTCATTTGTTTTCAGCCTCCATTTTTTCGCTGTTGGTGAACAATTTGCAATGGTTTTTGTTGCATAGTTTTGGCTTTTTCGAGTATTTAAGTTATTAGTTGTCGCATTGTATTTTCCAATACTCGCATAACGGTCAATTTCGGAAAATGAAACTGATCGAATAAGGAAACCGTTTTGATGATACGTTTTAGCAATAAACTGGGAGTCTTGTAGGGATAGTTTTGTAAATAGTACTCGGTCGGTGGACGTAGAAGACTCCAAGTTCGATATTGATTTAAGATTTAAATGATAATTCAAATCAGCATTACTTGATTCTGAGTTTAAAAAATTCAATTGAGAATCATTCAAGATAATTTTTTTAATTCCATCCTGTATTTTTGCTGAATTATCACCTGACGCAAGCTCTATTTTCTGAAATTTGTTTAAGTAATATAATGCTGAAATTGTGTAGCTTTTGTGTGGCACTAAAGACGATAGGCTTGGATAATAAGGTTTATTTCTCAAAAGCTCCGTTAACTCTTTAAGCTTCTCAGATTTGACAGATTTTCTTGATATTTGTTGATTCACTGAAGTAAAAAAATTTCTGCCCTCAAACTGATTAACCTCCCTTATATCGTTTGTGTTTCTTGAGTTTTTCATAGCAATCTGAAAATAAAAAATAAAAAAAGATAATCTCATCAATGTATGTAAAGGCACGACTTTGGAAATATTATCACAGGATTTTATGTAGTAAACCACGCCAATTTAAAATATCCTGTACTTTCTACAAATCGACTGATCAATAATTTCTTTCAGAAATTCTAGGAATTACTAAAATCGTAAGCCGGGAAACAAATAAGAACATATGGCCCACTCCGACCCGTAACATTTATGTATACCAGCAGAACCTTACAGACCGATTCCAAGTGGTATCTGTATCGCCAACTAAATCTCTGATACAACATCTTGCAATCTCTGATATAAAAATCGGACTATTTTCTTTTTTCTTCGCTGGGCAGTTCATGTCTTGACATTACATTTAAACAACGAAATCAAAGATTTTTTAATTGCAAATAACTTTTTTTGAAGCAAGCTAAAAGAATAACTACTGGCATGGGAGAGAAAAAATAAGCAGATGTGAGAATGTTATCTCACACAAAAAAAAAAAAATCCCCTCAAATTTGATGTCAGACATCGATGTCAAAACAGAATGAAAGAGAGATATCGTTAACATCACAACAAAACTTGAAACAAATTACATATTTCATGTCAAGATGAGTTTTCTGAGTGTTTTCTACTGTGTAAGTAGTAAGTGGTAAGTTTTCAAACTCAAAACGTTTCCTATTTTTTTTTTTATAATTAACGCGCGCACAATGGACTATTTGTTTCCCCTTTAATGTAACACACTGTGCAGGCATTAGGAAGATAGGGAGGGGAGAGATAGGAGGTGTCGATTAACATTGGTTTTGAATGCTTGCAAATCGAAATGGCAAGGGAAAATCTCGCCGGGTAAACAATTCCAAAGTCGTGTTGTACGGATAAAAAAAGAATCTCTTTATTTCACGGTACGTTCAAAATTGGGCTCAAGGGTGAACTGATGGGCATTCCTAGCAAGACGAGTATTACGGGAGAAACTTTTAAGGGGAAGAATGCAGCTGGCTACCTCGAGTGAACATTTTTTATAAAAGAGACGATAAAATAAGGAAAGACATGAAACATTGCGTCGGTGTTCGAGAGGGGCAATTGTTTCAGCGGCAGTTCTATTTCCTACCAATCTTTTGTATTCTATCAAGCAGGTGAAGCGATGTTTGTGAAGCACCTGCCCAGAGGTGGAAGTTATACTCGAGTTTAGGGCATACAAACGCTTTATAAATTGTAGCCAGATCAGATGGGGAAAAGTACTTCTTACACATACAGAAAACCTAAGCACTTAGCAGCATTCTAGGCGATCTCAAATATATGGTCGTTCCAACGGAGGTCATCGTTGACACACATACCGAGTACTGAGAGCATTTCGGTTTCTTCGATGTAAGTGCCATTCATGGACAATGGCATTGGGGGTATGTTTAGCTTTAACGACAGAAGACAGCATTGAATTTTCGAAGCATTAAACTCCACACGATTTCTATTACCCCATTTGACAATGCTGTATAAATCAGAGTTTAATGAGCTTGACATGCGGTACCGTTGCAATTGTACGTCCGAAGGCGAAGGACGTGAATTATCGAACGAATATAAAAAGCTGAGGGTAGAGTCGTCAGCAAAACAATTAAGTGGATTAGAAGTAACAGACAGAAGATCATTTATAAAAATAAGGAAAAGAGTCAGAGACAGAACAGAGCCCTGGGGCACACCAGCATTTATTTTGTGGGAATCAGACTTGAATCCGTCCAATACAACTTGTATTGAACGATCCAGAAGATAGCTTCTAATCCAACAAACAAGAGTATCATCGATCTCAAAAGCACGCATTTTCGATAAGAGAGCTTCATGCCAAACTTTATCAAATGCCTTGGAGATATCAAGAGCAATAATCTTACTTTCACCAAAGCGATGTAAAGATTTGTTCCACTGTTCGGTGAGATATGCCATTAGATCACCAGTGGAACGGTTGCTGCGGAAACTGACGGTCATGGAGGAGCTTTCGATCTTCGAGATATTCCTTAAGCTGACGGTTCCATGACCTTAGAAAGAAGGGATGTTTGTGCTATGGGTCGGTAGGAGGAGGGGGAGGATGGGTCACCTTTCTTAGGGACAGGCTGGACAAATGCTGTTTTCATCTTCTAGAAAAGATTCCAGAAGAGTAGGAGCGATGGAAAAGCTTACGCAGTGGCTTTGCCAGTGTGGAAGAACACCTCTTCAGAAGAATCGGAGGTATACCATCCGATAATCCTTGTTAATAAAATGTGTACAGTGAAAATATGTGGAGTGATTCCCATAAGGTGTGGCAAAAAGCTTGAGCGTTTAGCTAGGAGTCTTTTTCCTACGTATAATCGGGAAGGGCAATTTTCTAAAAAAAAATTGGTCTTAAATAGAAAAAAATAAAAAAATAACGGTAACATTTAGAATGATACATTTAAAGTTTTTTGTAACTCCAGGAATTCCTCCTTTTATTTTATTTTTAAATAATTAATTTTCAAGCTAAAAAAATGGAAAAAAAATTTTCCAACGTCATCAACATTTTTACTTGAGATCATAGGTACAGTAATGCAAGTTATGCATTCGTCCAACACGACCATTTTTTGTATCCGACTTTCTCGAAAACTTAATTACCTAATGAAGATATAGTTAGCCAAAGTAATTTCGCATTGAATTTTCGAACAATGAAAAAGGATACAACGAAGAACTGCAACGGCTATACAGCGACTTGCCAACAAAGTAAAAGTTCAAGCTGGATTATATAGAGCGGAGGTTGGCAACTCTGTCTCAACTAACAAATTCAGTGAGATTTAGCGCTCCTATAAAATAAGACAATTTTAATATTCAAAACCCTGATTTCGTCATAACAAATAAGCTTTCATAAAGTTTAAACAAACAATCATTATTGTACGAGAAAGCTACTGGGTGTGTTTTTATCTTAAGGCAGTATTAGGAAGAAACCTGTTAAGATGCATCGATCACCTGTATTGAGAGATAAAACCTCAAACATCGAGTAATGCCCGCGAAAACAATACACCTGTACGTAATTTACTAGGTATCATGACGTTATCTCGAATGGCAAAAATTTCGATTGGAAAAAATCTCGAAAAAAACAAATTTTGAATCTAGAATGCAAAAATCTCGAATGCAGAAAAATCTCGAATAAACAAAAATCTCGAAAGACCATATCTCGAATATAAATCTCGAAAAAAGAAGTAATTCGAGATTTTTTTTGTACCAATATATTTTAGGAGTGTAAGCTGAAATAAAAAGCATTTCATGTTTAGTTTATCAAACAATGTATTTATTTGGGGAAATCAACAACAGAAATTCAACAACAATCAACAAAAAGTCAATAAAAAAATAAATTAGTTAAAAACTTGATTGGGAAAGGTAGAGGTTTGGATGTTGGGTACTTTGCATTGTTTTGGGTTTCGGTATTGGATTGAGATAATTTAGTCCACCCGATGAATAGCAGAATGGCAAGGCAGAGTGAAATGGAATGGAATGGGTGAATCGAAGTTATGGCTAAAACACAATCACGCTTTAGCTTCGGTTTCGCCTGACGTTTACAAGTTCAACCATATGAAGTCAATACATCTTAACACAATGTCGCCTTGGCGTTACGTTTGGTTCGTGTGCAAGATAATGTAACGTGACTCAAACTCAAAGCCGAAGTAGAAACTGGTTGAACTTTTGCTCGCTTTGACAGAAAAAAAGCAAAAATAACAACCGAAATTTTGAAAATGTCACATAAAGCGAACACAAAGCGAGTGAAATGTAACATGACGAAGCCAAGGCTGAAGCGTGATTGTGATGTGATGTGAATGGAGTCCAGATGCGTTTTATTCGAAAAACGAGTTTAAGTGTTTGAAAAGAGGACAAAGGATAGGAATTTGGTCGCGCATCTAACACCTGCGATGCCTTATGATACCCAAGACACGGTGGAAAGAGCAAAAGCAATTTATTGGGATCTACTGCAGACAACGAACAACTTTAAGAGAACTTCGGCCCATCAACTTGGTTCGATGGGAGCAACTTTAAATGTTATCATGGAAATGTCTAGCAGAGATGATGTATTCCAAATTTTGCGAGCAAAAACTTAATTAAAAACTACACAAGCACTATTCGGCAGCTGCGAGAGAGCGAAGAAGGCTTTTAAACAAACTTAGAACATAGGTACATAACATCGAAAAACAAGAACACAAATAGCCAAATAAGAGGCGAAACGCCGTTTATAAATCAAAAAAAATTATTTTGATGAAATTGGTAAATTTTGTTTCGGATAAAAAATATAGTTTTTTTATGCTTCAATAATCGGCGGGTTACACGTGCGATTTGAAAGCGTTATGCCTAAAACACAAAAAAGCAAAAACAAAAACCGAAATTTTGATAAACTACCAACATATAAAAATGCGAGTACTAATCAAACTTTTAATTTCTTATAAAATCCTTTCGGTAATTATATATATACTTTCGCGGTCACCTGGTTTTTTGCTGTACAAAATTCAAAACTGGTCCGATTTTCATGATTCTTTTTTTTAATGTTCATTTGTTCATATTTACGGCGGACTTAAGATACAAATGTTTGAATTATCCCCATGTCAAATTTCAGATAGTTTTTTTAGCTTTGACTGCTGAAAAAAATCAATTTTTATGAACCATTTTTCATAACATTTTTTTTTCCTCGCACAATTGAATTCACGATTTTTGTATCGCAAAACAAACAAATTAGCAGAAAAAAAGCACATTTTTTTTCAACTTTTTCAGCTTAAAATAAAACCAGTGCATCACAAATACGTAAGTATATTAATGAATTTTTTTGAATTATTTTTGGTGACCCCGGAAGTGTATAATTACCATCCTTACTTATAATGTTGCAGGATTAAGTAATAAGTTTTATTTTAGAAAATTTTATAAATTTGTAAATGAATTTGATTTTGTGTTTCTGTATGAAACTTTTGTTACTGAAACTAACTTAACTATACTCTGTCCAACAAAGATTGTCATTACAGGACTTATGACAGAGCTTTTTTAAACATAGTGGCGCCTGCCAATCAGTTTACCAAAACAATTACCCTGAAAAACACAATAAAACCGGCGCACACCCATGCATCCTGCTACCTTCAAAGTAGAAGGAAAAGGAAAACTGAATCATAAATTTCACAATATACCACTTCCACTCCACCCTTGTTATTACAAAAACTACCTGCATACGATCGGACCTACAAAATTTTACTCATATACCTACTATTATAATACACACAAATACACAGAAATAGAAATAGAAATAATGGCTAAAACACAATCACGCTTCAGCTTTGGCTTCGTCACGTTACATTTCATACGCTTTGTGTTCGCTTTATGTGACATTTTCAAAATGTCGGTTGTTGTTTTTGCTTTTTTCTGTCAAAGCGAGCAAAAGTTCAAACAGTTTCTACTTCAGCTTTGAGTTTGAGTCACGTTACATTATCTTGTACACGAACCAACGAAGTAACGTCAAAGCCAAAGCGACATTGTGATAAGATGTATTGACTTTATATGGTTGAACTTGTAAACGTCAGGCGAAACCGAAGCTAAAACGTGACTGTGTTTTAGCCATAAATTTCTGTGTATCATGCCCACTACGTTTTGTAAAGAATGATAGAATACAAGATTACGCCGTCGGAAAATCCGCCATTGGGTTCATTTTGTTTTTTGAGAGCTATGACGTAGGCAGAGACTTTGTGAAATAAACAAATATTTTTTAGTGGCAGTAGAAATTAAATTTTCTGTGTATTTATTTATATGAGTAATTATCTAAAAATTATTTACAAATATAAGCAAATAAAAGAAAATATGGCATAAATACATTTTACTTTAATTTTTTTTATTATACGCCTTTGTATATTTAATGAGTTTCATTTTCATTTGCAGTTAACTTATTAGTAAATATATTAAAAAAAGATATTCGAAAGATGGTTACTAGAACTGTTGGCTCCCACGGCTCATTAAGGAAGGTCTTCAAGGATCTACCTTACCCTGCTTCCTGCTGTTCACCATTCAAAGAGGGTGTAGTGTATGACTTAAGTTCATTTCGAAACGTGTCTTCTACCAAGTACCTGAGTCTTACCAGAGTTCCTGTAATTTCCAGAAGCTGTAATTAAATTAAAGATCAGCTACATTTTCAAACATTTTATAAGCTTCCGCTAACCTCAATGTGGCTTCGTGGTAAATCGCTTTTTGTAAACACGTCGGTCTCATTATATACAGCGTCTACGCATCCGACTATTTGCGAACAATTTAACACATTGCCTTGCATCATCACCAGAAGGGCCTCCTGTGTTTTTCAGGTGCGGTGTTACCACCCGAGGTACTGCCATCAGGGGAACTTTTTTTATTGGTCTATATGAGGTATGTTTTTTGTATTTTGAAAGAGGTGAGGTCCGTATGTGATGGCAAGATCTACCCTATTCGGGCGAGCTAGGCCTTGTCCGCGAGCATACAACTCACCCACAGCGAACATTCTATCCCTTTCTGTCCCTCTTACATCTTTAATGTATCTATTTTTACCTACTGCCACAGTATCCGGTTCTTTCGTTTGATAGGAAGGCGCTTCTCTATTGACTTGTCCCAGTCATTACCTGCCTATATAACTTCTAGCTCCTACCTACTTCTCATACAGTATTTCTTCTGCAAATTCCTATCCTGCTCTTTTCTTTCCTATTCGCTCCATTCCTACTTTTTAATCTACCTACCCTAATCCCACCTCTCATGTTATATCTCATCGAACTGTCATTGTCAATTTATTCAGTCAACTCAACATTTTCATCATGTTAAAGTACACGAGCGAGCGGGTCGGCAAAATCGCATCGTCACCTCCCCGCGGGGCCCACTGGATAGCCGAAAGGTGAACTAACGACGAGCGTTGGATCCATCGGATCCATTGGTTGTAGATACCTGAGTTCTCTTCTCAGGAATTAGGAGCAGGAGGAAAGATAAGCTCTGAAGATGCAACCACCAACACGATCTACACGTCATGCACAGGCCTCACAAGCCGGTCATGAAAGGGAAATGATGTTGTGATGAAAATCAATAGATATGCCTCGGATGACCAAACCAGTAATGTTGACGACCGGACTCAGGCTCATCGATTTTGCAGCGGGAAAAACATGGTGCTGAGTAGCACACGATTCCCACGTCCCGACATCCACAAGGGCACATGGCGATCCCCAGATGGTCGAACCTGTAACCAAATCGACCATGTTGCGATTGACGGAAGACACTCCTCCAGCTTCCTGAATGTCCGTACTTTCCGAGGAGCAAACATCGACTCGGATCACTACTTAGTCGGTGCAAAGTTTCGAGTACGGATCTCCATGGAAGCTCTTAGGCGAACGCAAACAACGCCGAGGAAATTCAATGTTGGACGACTTCAATCGAAGCGTCCCGAAATCTCTACGTTGAGCGAAGGAAGGATGAAAAACGCTTGCTCAGGAGGAAGGAAAAAGAACATCAACAACGCGAAGTCGAGGAGATGCAGAGATGTTATAGCAGAAAAGAGGTGCGAAACTTCTATAGAAGAGTGAAACAATCTACATCGGGTTTCACAAGCCGCCCTGGGCCCTGCAAAGATCGGGATGGAAACACCATTGTAGAAACACAGGCGATGTTAGCCATCTGGAGAGACTACTTTAACCAGTTGCTAAATGGCGATGACAGCCAAGATCCCGCCCAAGATCAACTTTTACCAGTTAATCTAGATGACGACCACGAACTTCACCCGGCCGACCAAAATGAGATCAAAGTAGCCATCACCAGACTAAAGATCAACAAAGCAGCTGGATGTGATGGTCTACAAGCGGAGCTTTTTAAACACGCTGGAGATGACCTGGTCAGGAGCATACACCAACTCATCTGCAAAATATGGTCGGAAGAAAGTATGCCCGATGAGTGGAACCTCAGTACCATCTGCCCGATCCACAAAAAAGGAGACCGCCTACTCTGCGCCAATTATAGAGGCATTAGTCTTCTAAACATCGCCTATAAGATCCTGTCGAGCGTTTTATGTGAACGTCTCAAGCCGTTTGCTGATGATGTAATAGGTCCTTACCAAAGCGGCTTCAGACCTGGAAAATCTACCACCGACCAAATATTCACATTACGCCAGATCCTAGAGAAAACCCAAGAATATAACATCGACACCCACCGTTCGTCGATTTTAAAGCAGCGTACGATAGTGTTAATAGAGTTGAAATGTATCGTGCTATGTCTAACTTTAGAATCCCTGCTAAACTCATACGCCTTATAAGGATGACGTTGGAGAATGCTCGCTGTTCCGTCAAAGTTGGTAGAGACTCTACTGAAACCTTCCAGAGGGCTTAGACAAGGCGATGCACTGTCATGCAGCTGTTTTAACATCGTGCTTGAAAATGTAATACGAAACACCCATGCCAGTACATCGGGCACCATTTTCAATAAATCGACACAATTACTTGGGTTTGCAGACGACATAGACGTAATAAGAAGAACAAAGCGAGCAGTAACCGGTGCTTTCACTACTATGGAGTCAGCAGCAAGCAGAATTGGACTGAAAATAAACGAGGACAAGACGAAGTATATGCTTTCATCAACAAAAGCCCAATCCCACCACCGGCTTGGTCAAAATGTGACCATTGATATGTATAACTTCGAGGCAATCAGTCAATTTATCTACCTGGGCACTGTTGTAAGCTCAGCCAATAACATCAGCGCTGAAATCAAACGCAGACTAACTCTTGCTAATCGCTGTTTTTTTGGGCTAAATAAGCAATTGAAAAATAAAGCCCTATCGAGAAGAACCAAGGAGGCACTATATAAAACACTCATCATCCCGGTCCTGCTATATGGTGCAGAAGCATGGACCCTCTCCCAATTGGATGAAAAGTCACTTCGAGTCTTCGAGAGAAAAGTTCTGCGTACGATTTATGGTCCTGTTTGCGTAAACCGAGAAGACAACTTTTGGCGAAGAAGATTTAACGACGAACTATACGAGCTGTACAGCGACATAAGCTTAGCCAGAAAAATTCGCATACAACGACTAAGATGGCTGGGCCATGTAGAGCGAATGGACATCAACGCTCCAGCGCGTAAAGTCTTCGACGCCAAACCAGAGGGAGTCAGAAGCCAAGGTAGACCTCATCTTCGATGGAGCGACCAGGTAGAAAGAGACATCCGACAACTTGGTGTACGAAATTGGAGACGGCAGGCTAGGGATCGGGCCGGCTGGAGGGGCATATTGAAGAAGGCCTAGGAGCACCACGCTCTAGTTGAGCCAACATAAGTAAAGTAAGTAAGTAAGTAAAGTACACGAGCGAGCAACGTTTGCAAATTATAAAAATGTTCTACCGAAATTCTGATTCGGTGACCAAGCTAACGACGTTCGAAAAGCTCAGAGGCAACATTGAACGCGGAAATGTGTGGCCGAGTCATCGAAAATTGGGTCCAACGAATCGACCACTACAAACGTACCCGCGGTGGCCCCATGAACGAAGTCGAGTTCAATTCATAAATGTTTTGAATGTACTTCAAGCCGATAATAAAGTTTTTAAAAAATCTCAAATGGTTTGCGTTTTATTTAAAAAAAAAAAAGTTATCAAGTCCTTATTCGAAAACCCTTTATATCCTATCCTAATCCCTTTTAAGCCTTAATTTCCCAAATTTAAATCGCAACCGAGAACTAAAATCAAAACACACAAAGTGGCAAAATTCACTGTCTACGTCACAGAAAATCCCAACTTTCATTTGACAGCACGCCGTAATCTTGTTTATATCATTCTTGCGTTTTGTATAATTTGCAGTCAGAATTAAAGCTTTTTATGTGCTTTAAGGATCGAAAAAAGATCAAGTTGTTGTCAAGTGGTCGTGTTTATCACTATAAACTTTATAGTGCATATAATAGTAGTACAATAGTAGCAACTAATTGTCAATTTCTGACTAAGGTTAAGTATATTTAATATTGATGTTTATTTTCATACTTTGTAAATGTTTTTTTTTTATTGTTCAATAAAATTATTATAACTAATTTTATTATATTTGTTCTATATACATAATAGATGTTTCGCGTTTATATTGTTTATTAATAAATAACGATGAGTTATATATCGTTAAAAAGGTATTTTTTGTAGATCAATTCTTTATACGGCGGCAAGTCTGAATTCAATGTGAGAAAAAAGTTATGGCCCAAATAAGAAGACATACATAAAAAGCTTATATTATATTATACATATGTATATGTTGCTTCGCAACATTTTTAACAATTGTGCTTTTTTCAATTACTTTACTTTAAAAATAAAAAAATAAATCAATATAGAAAATCTACAATGGCGTATTCACGCACATAATCAGCCATCGCAGGTTGACATTGAAGCATATTTTCGGTCAAAAGGTGACGTTAATTGTGAAGCCCACGTCGGCAAATAACACACATATTATTATTCCCTTCCATTTAAATTATAAGCACGCAAAAAAAAATAACAAAAGGACCGTATTTCATTTAAAAGCAAGAAAGATTAATTAGCCGATCTCCGGAAATGCATCCTTCACAGCTCAAGCGATAAGTAGCGATTGATCGATTATATAAAAATAAAGCTTCTTTGTTTACCTCCTCCACCCACCTCTCTTAAGGCATATTTTGCGTTTGTAAAGTGTATGTCTTACCTTTAGTTACTCTGTTCTACATTTATGTCTTAAACTTTTTTCCCACAGCTGATTGAGATTTACCGCCAAATAAACTCAAAAATACCTTTTTAATGATATATACTCATCGTTATTGCTCTGTAGGCCAGCAACCATAAAAAAATTGCCATTGTCCTTTATATGTTTTTTTTTTTTTTATTGTTATTGTCAGGTTTTTAACCTACAAGGTAGCAACGCCAGTACTTTTTGAAGTGATAACGTCTTATTAATCGATGAAACGCTATACTTATATACGAAATAACATGACTCATACTCACGTTACTCTTAGATTTCCGCCTAAGCACAATGTGTGGTTTGTGTTTTGAATACTTTTTATAAAAACTGAAAGAGGATTTGATAAATGTACACGAGACTGTACGTATTCCAATACCAGATGGCATTGTATTTTGTTTGTATTGCATTTAAAACAACAACCCTTTTGAAATATTATTATATATTTTTAGCTGAAATCTGTATATATATAAAAATGGATGTGTTTGTATATATATCCGGTATGGACTCCTAACCCACCATTGGATTTTTATGAACCCGCGCGCCAGGTACCGCTATAATTATAAAACTAGTGCCGATTGGTACTAGGTTGTTGGTACAATAGTATTTCTGGTATTAGATTTTTAGTACATAGTACTAGAATTAAGTACTATTATATTTTTAGTACCCGATTTGGCACGAAATTTAGTACTAGATTCAGTGCTTAGTAGTAGATGTAGTACTAGATTATTTTTTTGTATTGGCATGTAATTACAAAAATTATATGTATATGTGTGTCTGTGTATGCAGTGGAGTAAGTGGAATTATATATGGTGTGAGTTAACGGGCTGCGTGTTGGTGTTGGTGTCATCAATGTTTTCTTACGACGTTATCACGTAAGACTATCGTCCGTAAACCGACTTTACAGACAACTAATTTTTTTACACAAGTTATTAAGCATACAGAGGCATCGCTGCAAGAGCTTTTGTATGCGATAGACCTATGGAAAGTGTTACACCCAAACTGCGATGCAAACGTCCTATCTACTATCTTCTCTGTACTGACAATCTTTGTTGGACAGTGTTGTTTTTAAAGCAATTAGTTTAGTTTTTAATTTATGTGGTATTAGAAATCCGTCAAGAAGTCGAGTCAGTGGGGGATGGTATTTCAGCTGAAAGAAACGTATCAAAAATAGAAGGCAGGATTATGTCAATCTGTAAATTAATGGAAATCAATATCGAAATCAATTACCGATTGTCGTGACTTTCAAGAATTCTTATAAGGAAGCTGGAGAAACGAGAGCGATGAGTTCTTCCCGAATCTGAAATGGAAGCAAAGAAAGGCGATGGATGATTCACCAAGAAAGGCTTGATAAGGCTCTGCACAGACAAGCAAATTGCAACGTAGGTCAGATGGATCAAATTATCAAAGCTTCTTATCCAGCAGTGATTTGTACGGTCCCCCATCTTTCCACTAACCACGCGCAACGATGCTTGATTTCGCAGATCTGACGGGAAACTAACTAAGAAATGTGTTTTAAGCTCCTGGAAAACATATGAACAGTGCCTAAGCTATGATATTAAAATTGCCCTCGGCGACTTAAAAGCCAAGCTAGGGAGAGATGTCTTTGGTGGTACAATACGAAAACACAGCTTGCACGACACCACCTCCGATAACGGATTCAGGCTGGTCTACTTTGCTACGGGCCGAAATACTATAATATCTAATACCAAGTTGCTCCAACTCAACATTCACAAAGGTATACAGATATCCCCTGATCAATCAACTGTCAACCAGATTGAACAATTTGCTCCAAATTACTCCAAATTCCAAACTACTCCAGTATGATGATGTCCGAACTTTCCGAGGGCCACACATTGACTCAGACCACTACCTCGTTTTAGCGAAGGTACGACTGAGGATATCCCGATCAACGCCAAGAAGAGGTAATACTGTAAAGAAGTTTAACGTCGAACGGCTGCAATCCCAAGAAATCTCCAGGTCCTTTTCCTATAGAGTCTCAAATAACCATCAAGGAAATCTTTTACAGTCAGAATCAAGCATTGAGAACCAGTGGCAATATTGCCGAACTTCAAGATAGACAGCTATAACTTTGAGATAGTTAGGCACTTTTTCCACTCAGTCCATGCCTCGGCAGCATAGAGCAGCACTGCGATTAAGGTCTTATCCAGAGTCTCCTTTGTCTTTCGAGAGAGGGCTTTGCTAGTCAATTGCCTTCCTAGCCCATAAAAACAGCGATTGGAAATTAAAATCTTGTAGAAATATTTGTATTTAAAGTCCAAACAAAATTCTAAAAGGAAATGAACTTATATTTTGTAGTCGCGTTAATTTGTCTGATCAAAAATATGGAACACCTTTTTGACCACAAACATTAGAAAAATAAAATGAAAACAAAAAAAGAAATTTTATTCTATTTTATTTTTATTGAAAATTGAATGCATTTCGAACCGACTGTGGTTCATCATCAGCAATACACTAATTTGGTAACTACAAAGAAGAAAAAGGAAAATACAAATGAAAACAAAAAAATGAAGAAAGGTTTACATTATATCCACATAACAAATTAGAGTAAAAGAGAAACAAACTAAATTAAATTAAGTTAAACAAGGATGACATAATATTGCCACTATCACTGTTCATGATGTTGTTTTTGTTGTTAAAAAACAGGCTTTCATAGGCATCAAGTCTTCGGTGGTTTGTGACGTGTTTTATCAGTTTTACATCTTCTAAGCTCACATTGAAATGATTGATGGTGAGGGCGTGTGCAGCGACGGAGGACTTTTCGGGTCTGTTGAACTTAATGTGATTCGAGTGTTCATTGAAACGGACACCAAAACTTCGCTTTGTCTGGCCGATGTAAATAGCGTTGCAGTCTTCACATTTAATTTCATATATCCCAGATTTATTAATAGTTGCGGTTTTATCTTCCGTTGAACCTTGCATATTTTTTATTTTGCTATTGCTGGAATAGACGCACCATTAGTGTATTGCTGATGATGAACCACAGTCGGTTCGAAATGCATTCAATTTTCAATAAAAATAAAATAGAATACAAATTTTTTTGTTTGTTTTCATTTTATTTTTCTAATGTTTGTGGTCAATAAGGTGTTCTATATTTTTGATCAGACAAAGCGATTGGAAAGAATAATTGTTTGCTCTATTTTTGACGAGATGTTGTTGTCAGATGTTATAGCGGATCCCAGGTAAATAAAGTTCCTAACTACCTCAAAGTTGTACTTGTCTATTGTGATGTTTTGTCCAATCCGCGGTGTTGTGTCCCTTTTTGTGGACAGCAGGTACTTCTGCTGATACACTGTTACACTGATAGGGGCCAATCAAGTTGCTCATGAAAGATTACAGGCGTTCACATAGTACGGCAGTAGTAGGCGATATTCAGGAGACTTATTCCTCTATAGTTGGCACAAATTAGAGTGTCTTCTTTCTTGTGGATCGGCCAAACGATGCTGAGGTTTCATTCATCAGGCATACTTTCTTCTGACCAAACTTTAGAGATGAGTTGGTGTATGCACTCCACCAGGTCATATGGCCACTTTAAAAAGTTCGATATTGCTATCCTCACTTCATTTTGGTCGGGTAGACGGAAGTTTTGTCTGTCATCGTCCATGCTGAAAGGGTCATTCTGCCTGACAGCGGGATTTTGGTCTTCATCGCCGTTTAACAGTCTACAGAAATGGTCCGTTCATGTACTCAGCACCGATTGTGACTCTAATACGAGGTTTCAATTCCTATCTCTACAGACTTCTGCGCGGGTTTTTTCCATGCTACGTAGCATCTCTCAATATCTTCGATCGCGCGCCTCTTTTTCTTTTGGAGAAGCCGATGTTCTTCCCGTCTTTTCTGCTCGTCGAGCTCACGAGCAGCTTTCATTCTCTTGTTAGGCTGCATGGGCTTGCCTTCATTCGTCAACAAAGCAGAGGTTACGTGGTGGTGATCTGGTGCAACCTAGCACATCAGTTGCGGCATCTCTGATGGCTTGTTGGCAGTGTTGTAGAGCTGTGCCAATCGTTCATTTTCAAAGTTTCAATCGTACATAATTCGGTCATTTCAAAGATTCGGCCTTTTCAATCAATCAATTTACCAATCAATCCCATATCTACTCTCTTTCACTCGTTTCAATTTATACCCATACCGGTCACCGAAATGTTGTGTTGTGACTTGTGAATGTAATAGTGAATACAAAATTTGGCATGGTTTCCATATGTGATATGTATTTCTTCATTTGTATCTATCCGACACCGACATCGACATCCGTCTTCTGTCAGTAAATCATTAGTTTGAGTGTATGTATCTGTCAGGGACGAAGCGTCCATATATTGAGTGGAATGAGTGCTTCCGTTGAACTATTTTAAAAAAAAGTATAGGTACCTAGCAAAGAATATAAAAATTCCAAATTGAATTATTAAAATATTTATATTATCTACTTATCCACGCTTATTTAATGTATTTTCTAAATAACTCGAGCATCAATATAAAAACATTATCATATTTTACCAAAATTACGAAAGAAAATTATGATTTCTCTGCTAATTACGTACAACTTAAAATGCCGCACTGCCAACCAAGAGAGAATGCTCAACGTCACTCCATTATTTATAATACTCAATATAAATAAATCATTCCATTATTTCACGTTCATTACTTAGATCTCAACCCAAAGTGAAACAAATTTTGTTTTGGTTTCTTTCCTTTTCATTAACCTGTGAAGAATGAATTGAGTGAATACATTACGAAATGCAATAAAAGAAAACAAGAGCTAGAGTGAAAACAAATAATGTATCTATTGAGTTGCTTATTGTCTCAAACTGTTAATGAGTTTGATTTCATGGAAAAAAGGAGGAAAAAAGCTTTTTTACTATGTGTGTGTGCAAATTTAGGTGCCATTCATAGAAAACACAGAATTTATTGGTTTGTAAGGTGATAGTTTTTTAATTATTTTGGTTGCCATGCGCGATACTGTTTTGTTTTTTAATTAAACATGAATGCCTGTAATTGTAATTGCATTATAGAAAGTATCTTAAATACACCATTTTCAGCTGGATCATTTGAAGAAACAAAAGTATAATAGATATTAGGAGACCGAAACCTTGTGTAAATATAAATACCGTTACAAAGCGATGTACTAGACATTTTTCAATACAATCCATATAAGTTTTTCGTGGTTAACAGGATGTCTTAAAACAAATAAATTGTACTGTTGGCCTTGCCTTTTATTTTCGAATGAAAAAGTGTTTGGAATAGTGCTGGACCTAATGACATGAACAATTGCCGGGAAGAGGCATGGAAAGGAGTGCGGTTCGAATTTAAGTGCAATGGTGTCAATACAAATGTTTGGTTCTGTTCGGATAGAAAATTTAATTGTTTCATCTCGTTCACTTTCTATTCGAAAATATACTGAAGACGTTAAAAAAAATAGAGACATTTTAAAAAGTTTTATTGATGTGACTTGCCATCTTGCATGTTTGGAGTTACCTTTGTTCGATTTTATTGTACCCTTTTTAAAAAAAGAAAACGTATTTAACCAATTGGTATGTCAAAGCTACATTGGTGCGGCTGTTATGTCGGGAAATTCAAATGGCTTGCAAGCAAAAATAAAAGAAATTATTCCAGTTGCACATTACACACACTGTTTTGCTCATAAGCTAAATTTAGTTTTAACTCAATCAGTGTCTAAGATTAAACCATGTGCTGGTTTCTTCAAAAGTCTGCATAGTTTCGTTAGTTTTTTTTCCATTCATCTAAGAGTTGCAGCATTTTATGCAGTTGTTAAGAGAAAAATTCCTAGCGCTGCTCAAACTCGTTGGGAATATAATGGGCGCATTGTGCAAACTATCTTTAACCTAAAAGAGCACCTTTTAAACTTTTTTGAAAGCATCATAGAAAATGAAGAAGATTGGGACAGTGATGCTATAGTTCTATCTAAAAGTCTGCGTTATTGTTTTAATGTTTAATTGTTCTGCTATATTTTTTCAACGAGTTTTTTTCCACACTTCAATCTAAGTCCAGCGATGTTCAATTTAGTCTAAATAAAATAAGTGGTTTCAAAAATAGTATTTCAGATTTACTTAAATCAAAAAATTTCGAATCTTTTTGGGCACAAATAAAAAAACCAAAATTTGTTACAATTTCACAGCAATAAACGTTCAAAAATAAACCTGTCAACAAAATATATATGTTATCCGGCTGCAATGCAGCGCTTCAATTTCTTCTGGAGCATAGGGCAGCAAAAATAACAAAATGTCAACAAAAGAACATTATAAAACTCTTAGAAACAATTGTCGAGCAAGTCATCACTGAAATCGATAATCGATTTAATTCCTTGTCATGCTTTGTTTTCTTAAAACTTTCGGACACATCATTATATGAAAACTTCAAAACTCATTTTCCCGATAGCTTGCTCGATAACCTTTTTTGTTTTTTGACATTCCAGCACTAAAAACAAAATTAAAGGTTATTTTCAATGATGACAATTTTAAGTCAAAGAAAGGATTAGTGACTAATAAATTCTTGTGTGAGTTTTTGAATCTACAGTAGCAGAGATGCACTTTTTCGAAGCAAAGCTTACTCTTGAAGAATTTGTCATTTCTTCGCAAGAGGTAGTGCTTCTCAAAAGTAAATGAAATAAGGCTTTTTCAGTTTTAAAATAGACTTTTCAAACTTCTTTCGTTTCACTCTGTATATCCTGTCACGTCCTTTTCAAACTAAAATTGCCTATAAATCAAGTTCTTTTTTTACATGCCCTCCTAAAATATTTACTTATAGACTTGATGTAAATCCAAGCGCATGAAATATAGTTTTTTTTATTTATTTCAAAATTTGTTGTCCTCCAAAACAATGATGAACAAAAAAACTCCATCAAATATTCATTAATTTGAAAACTCTCCTCAGTTGCCTTCTGATTCAGTCATCATCCATGACAGTTCAAAAATGTAATTTGAACTTTTAGTGTTCTATACAAAAATGAAAAAAAAAAATTAAATCTCGCAACAGTTGCTGTCGATAAAATGAATAAAATGAAAGGAATAAAAGAAAAAAAATCATGAAAACAAATTTCCATTCAATACAACTCCCAATATTAAACCAAAAACAAACAAGAATCCCGTTTCCAAGCCCCGGATGTAAAACTCCATTCAATATCCGTGTTCATCCCAAATCATCGCATCCAACAAAAAAAAAACAGACAGCAGAAAGTGGAAAAGTTTAAAATAAAATTGTTTTCGACAAAAAACGTAGCAGCTTAGCGAGGAAAAAGACGACCTTTTTCGTTCGTCGTCTTTTATTATATTGCTTCTCAACTCAGCTATTGTCACATTCAGTGTCGGCAATTGGGAAAGATTGAATAAAGATTTTATACTGTAAGGCGGGACGGGAGTGAATGACTTTCCACATAAAAAAGTATTGTCAAAAAAAAGAAGAAAATTCATTGGCCACTTGTCCTCATGCGATCAAGACTCCACCAGGATACTTATACCTCCATTGCGATGAATAATGTGCAACAACAAGCCTATAAATTAAGGACATTTTTTTACGAATCGTTTTCCGCAGTCAATTTGCTTTGGGAAAACCCATTTTCCTTTTTTGTTCCAGTTGAAAATGACTTAGTGACATACGGAACGGCAGCGGACTAAAAAAAGGAAGGACGAAGAAATCGAGTGAAAACTTTTCAACCTCCAAGTGCCAGGACATACTAAAGTTAATATTTTCCCTAAATTGACGTTTTGGGTGTTAATGTTCGCAAAAGTTTTCCCTTGTTTTTTGCTTTTGTTTTGGGGCGACAAAATACCGAATCCTTTTTTTTACTGCTACATTATGTATCCTTTTGGTGCTGCATTTGGGATTTCCTTGATAGGTATGCATTACGCCCTTGCATTTGCAAATACTGCAGTAGAAAAATTCCTCGTTAATATGGAAAGGGAGTAGCTAGTACACACACAAAACGTTCTCTCATCAGCCGAAATTGGGGTACGTAACCTATGGTATGCATGTTTTTTAGTTCGCCGCTTTTTCAATGATAATTCAAGCGACGCGACTGACGACGTGCGACGACGCACGTCGAGAACGACGACGGAAAACGTGACAAAATTTCTCACACTTTGCTGCAAGGATATCATTGCCTCCTATATTTGCACTATTTTGCGACAAGCTGCTGAGGAGGAAGTTTTTGACTTTTAAATTGAAACATAGCTTCTGATGCGCATCGACATGAGGAAGAGACGACATGGATATGGTTATGCGCCGCGCTAGAGATGCGGGGCCGAGTTATAGTCACATTCAAAATGCACACCAAATTGCTGTGCCTCGTTGGAGCACAGACTGTCTCATCTTCTTTTCTTTTCTTTTTTTAATGTTTGCACATAGTTTATGGCTGTCGCGTCTGTGTGCCGCCACCAAAACGTCAGCGTCGTTAGCAGCAGAAGCTGGGAAGAGACAGCGTATATAAGGCATCCGAAGCAGTTTTGTTGTCACAGGGTCGTGTCTTATCAGGGAATTTATAATCATGCAGTACGAGGTATTTTTAGACACCGTTAGCGATAGTAGTATCGAAGAAGTGACTTGACATTGCCCACAGCACAACCAGCGACAGCGGCATCAGCTGAGTTTGAAAAAATAATTTTTCGAATTTCGAAAAACGAATATGTACCTGCCTAACTACGTTTGCTGCAGTTTATATAGTTCGTGCATAATAATGAATAAAACGACATGTTTCTGTGGCAAGGAGTAGGGTCCTCAACAAACAATCTCTTACATGTAACATAGAGATAAAGTTCATGTGTCAAGTGATGTTTTGGGTTGTTTGGGTCGGTTAACAGAGATGAGAAACATCTGACAGGAAGAAGATGGTTTTACCAAAATCGTGCTTATCCTGTTTATTTGGTGCGTGTGTTGTGCTGTTGTATGTGATTTTCTATGAGGTTTCTCTGTACAGGGATAATATTCCCTAAATGGGAAAACTTGTGTTGTCTTGTGAAACAATATTATGCGAAAGTTTGTGTCACACGCACATTTTGTTTTTGGAAATACATTTTGTATAGACAGGCATCAACATAGTAATCTGCCAAATGGAGAGCCTTCAATTGGTGATAATCTTAAAATTTATTAGGCTTTTAGATTTTAATACATTGACATCGACTTCCATCCCCAACATTGCTTCCTACCTATACATTCTAGTGTTGTTGTGAATATTTTAAGCTTGAATGGTTCTGGTATTGATTCCAATTCTGAGTATTTTCTGCCTTCATTTGAATCTTTTCTGATAATTTATTAAGGAGTTTATCTCTTGTGTTTGTTTTTTTTGAATTATCTGTTATTTAAGCTGTTATTAGGTATTGGAAGCACGAACCCAGATGTGTGTTTTCATATTAAGAAAATGTTTAATGTACATGTTGTATGTTCATGTTTATCTATACATATAGGGGGTGAATGTTGATACTAACGTAAACAATATGTCTATCAGAAGAAACGTAACGAAGAGTCTTTTCTGAAAGAAGATAACGTTTTAATGTTAAGCAGACTTGCAGTATGTCAGCAGTTATTTTGTTTAATGATATACACTAAGCCGGAGCACAAGGGGATACGTAAGGATAGCATCGAAATAAGAAAATTAAAAAATGGTCACGACTAGGTCGCTCGTAGATACTTGCTTTTATGTTCTTAATGACATTGGAAGAAAAAATCCTTGATGGAAACAAGTAACATTTACGTAAAAAAGTCACACGTTCTGAACTTAGAATTAGTATCAAAACTACAGACCTTAACGGTTTTGAAGTACGCAATCCCACGTCTTAAATGACAAAGATTTTTTGGAAAAAGTATTACAAAAAATTTAGGAGGTATTTTGATAAAATCCTTTTATGTTTGGTTTTTCGAGATTTTTTGTATTACTAGATTTTGTGATGCAGTTTTTTAGAGATATAAAATTAAATATATTTTTTTATCAGTTTTAAAAGTATTTAATTTTCAAACAAAAAAAATTCAAAATAAATAATAAATAGGCAAAAAAAATATTCAAAAGTTTGGTATACAGGCTCTGACTTCTGAGGAATTCCAAAAGAATCACACATACCAAATTTAAAGGTAATCGCTTAAGCCGCTTAGGCTGCAGCTCGTTATACAGAGTGTCCGCCGGGAAGGTATACTATTTTGTTTTGCCGCAATTTTGGTAAACATTAGTCTTGACAGTTCACATTTGGCAATCGTGAAGTAGACACGTGGCAAATTTATAATGGAAAAATATTCGATAAACCAACGTGTTTTGATTGTTAAAACATTTTATCAAAATCAATCATCGATTACTGTGACGATGAGAAAGTTTGAAATTTTTGTGAGAAACAACGTGCCAACAAGACGCACTATTTATCGTGTAGTGAACGATTTCGAAGAAAGAGGGTCTGTAAGTGATAGGCCTAAGCATGGATCACAACGCGTTGCAAAATCGGCTGAAAACATTACTGCTGCTCAAGAAAGTGTTCAAAACAATCCATCAACCTCAATTCGACGCCGTGCTCAGGAGCTAGGTCTTCAAAGAACAGCTTTGGCCACAATTTTGCACAAAGATTTGTATTTGTTTCCATTTAAGATTCAGTTGGGCAATGGAAAACCCTCAAATTATTCATCAGTCATCTTTGCATCCATTAAAAGTTACAGTCTGGTGTGCAATTTGATCGGGAGGAATCATTGGACCTTACTTCTTTGAAAATGAAAACGGCCGGCGTAACGGTAACTGCGAATGGGGAGCGATATCGTGATATGATTGAAAACGTTTTAACGCCACAACTGATCTTCAAGGAACATTAAAATTTTTAATTGCAATAGGTTAGGACGAAAGTTTCACTGAGTACTTAAAGCTTTGTAAACTAATGCTAACTTTCCCCGTAACAACTGCATCTGTAGAAAGATCATTTTCATGCCTTAAGAGAATAAAAACTTTTCTTAGAAATAAATGTGAACAAGAAAGGCTATCAAATTTTATCTATATCAAGCTATCAAGTTTAGCTCTGATTTCAATTGAAAAAAAGCTTATTAAAAAACTTACAAGCCAAGGGCACATTTTGTGATAAAATAATAGATAATTTCGCTTTGAAAGAAAGAAGGATAAATCTTTTATACAAGGCTTGAAAGCCTTTTTTTAAATTAGCTTTTAATTAAAATATTGTTCATATATATTATTTTATTTTTTATTTATTTATTTAATGATAACAGTGACTGCAAGTAAATTAAAAAAATTGTGATCTAAAAAAAGATGTTTAATTTTTGCATTTATGTTGAGTGCTTCCGCTACCGTAAGTCACGCCTCGTGCCTGGTATCTGTGTATGTCTCGCTCTCTAGTCTTACTCTGTGTCGTATTACATTCAATGATTGATTGAATTTCAGTTTCGTTTTCCGCATCGTATCGTTCTCGTTCATGTAAAAAGTATTGACATTGTGAACGACCGATTTATGGAAGTGTGATTGCAATCATCAATACTTTTCAGTGAACGGGTTGTAAAGACCGAATCAATCACGATCAACAAAGCTCTACAGTGTTGACACTGTTATTCGCATTCTTACCTTGGCTGCAACAAGAATCAATGTTAGTTAATCGGAAGTTGCGTATATCCAAAATACTGGAGGCATGTCTTGCATCGATCGCAAAGTGATCAATCTAACAGAAAATTACAGCGACTATGTATTTTATTTCATAAATTGCTAGTAACTTTATAATCCAAGTGTTAAGTTCAAGCTTTAGCTTATTCACTCTGTATCATTAATGGTGATTACTCCTGTAGTGTTTTTCTATATATGACGTGATTTGCCTTTAATTATAGAAGAAGATAAACTGATTGACGGTTTTTTGATCTGGGTTCCGCCAGGTCCCTTTGTGTATATCGAGATGAATAAACCGTGTGCTGGCAATGGTGACGTTCTGTGCCGCTGCGAAGTCAATTAGCCTTAGTCCATTTCCAGACGTTCTGTCGTGTAGGCTGTTTTCTGACGGTCCTACCACAGATTTCCTCTTTACCTATTTTGCCGTTAAAATCGCCTAGTACGATCGTACTAGGTCGTATTTAGGGCATTGCTCATAAGTTTTGTCGAGGAGCTCTTAGTGGTGTCATCTTCGTCCTCTGTGGCGACATGAGCGCATATTAGGCTAATATGCCTTGATACGGATTGTCACAAGTCGCTCACTTACGTGTCGAAAGCCCAAAACTTCTTGCCTAAGTCTACCGCTTATGACTAATCTGCACCCAAATAAATGCTGTGGTCTTCTTTCACAATCACCGTGTAGTACACGTCACAGTTTTCATCCTCCTTTTCTCCGGCCCATCCCATGGCACTTCCTGGATGGCCGTAATTCCTGCCCTGTAGCAATCTAGTACTTCCGCTGGTTCTTTAGCTGCACGTGACCTGTTAGGAGTTCGAACATTCTACGTGCAGATCCGAAAGTCGTTGTCCTTAAATCGTTTTTCCGGGTCACTTCGCAAATTTTAATTTTTCCATGGTGGAACCCACGAACAACCCCCAACCTAGAGGGCCGGGTCCGTTGTTGGACAAAAAGAACCGGAGAGTCCGGAGTCAGTAACCCGCTTCGGGGATATGAGCGCATCCATCCGCCACCATCTATATTTCAATGCCCTGACTTGCATTAAATTGTCCCAATGACTTTATCTCCAAATACGTCGAAGAAGCTCATTAGGGCATCTGCTTCGTTGACTGTTGACGCCGACGTTAGTCCAATTCATTGGGCTCAATCTTCGTACCTCCTCTTTCTGAGGGGCTCGTGCAAGATTTCTGCAAATCGTTCAGAACAGTTATATTGGTAGATATAAAAACAAAAATTCCACAACTACACTCCCTCCTGCCCATTTGCGTCAATGTATGTACATGGCCACATTGACGGAAGCGCTTGCAACAAAAGCAAGGTAGCCTATCCGAAAGTTACGTTCGTGAACCTACCCATTTTTAAACTCTGTGTAGTGACTCGTTTCCTTCTCATATCGTTTCATTTTTGACAGATACATTCATTCATGATACACAGTAATTTCTGTGTATGGCGTCAGTTAAAGCAATCATTAAAAATTCATCATTAAATGTTGAAACATCTGGAAACTGGATTTTTTTACGTACGGGTAGTTATAACAATCAGTAGTTATGTCAGAAGTTAAAGGCCAACCCATTGAAGTACTAAAGACGTGTTTTTGAAAATAAATGAAGCCTCTTTCTTAATAGTGTGAGTTATCACATACACACAAGTATTAACACTGGGGCGGAGTGCAGAAGATTAAAAACCATCGTGGGGCGCCAACTATAATGTTATAAAGCGTGTAATGGAAATAAATAGTTACTGTAAAATAGATTTAGATTTGTTTTATTATAAAAACATACCTGTTACAAAAATCTTAAAAATACAAACAAGTGAAATTAATTAAAATTAAATAATTTTAAAGTTAAAGGTTTGTTTTATTTAAATAATTTATCACAGTTTTTATTAATTTTATTAGCAGCATTCCCCTGAAATGTATTGTTTCAATTTATATAGCAACATTCCCCTGAAATGTATTGTTTGTTATGTTCGGTTTTTAATAAAAATTCTTTGTATTACAGTCACAGTATATTGTTAGCTACATTCCACTTAAATGTATTGTTTTTTTAAGTTTTGTTTTTATTGATAAGGATTAATTTTTTTTTGACTATATAAAAGTATCTTGTTTTTAAGAAGATTTCTATGATCATTTTGGAGACAATGCTAAAATGACCAGTTTTTGATTGTCCTTCAAAAACAGTTGTACTTATCAATTCTGTTTGCGTATTTATAATTATACGGTCATATATGATTCTTTTTAACATTGTCTTATATTCTTAGCTGTGACAAATATCTTTAAAAAAAACATTTTTATCAAAAATATTCACGATTCACAAATGTAAATTTTTTTCAAACATAAATTCATTCTACATGCACTCAACGTATTGAAGCGCCTTACCAAAAAACAATGAAAACGAATGCGTCCCTGACTTCAACAAAATGGAAAGTGAATTGTTTTCAATGATGCATTTCAATGATAGCTATAACTGGCCCCTTAGTAAACTTTTAACTGAGTGGAACATCAAAAAAATGGACCACAAATAATGGAACGAATCAGTAAAACCAATTTTCATCATTAGGGGCCAGTTATAGCTATAATTGAAAAGCATCATTGAAACAAATCATTGGAATTTTTTTAAGAGATCAGTTATAGCAATCATTGAAATTTTCTGTCATTGGAAAAAAATTTCCTGGTTGAAATACACACGAACAAATTTTTCCGATACAAATCTGTCATTGGAACTGAACGAAATTGGAATTCAAATCAGTGGAACGAGTTGTTCCACTTTCTGTCAAAAAACAAACAGCTGACACGAAAAACGAATTTGCATCAGGAAAACAGATAAATACATTTTTAATAAAAAATATTTGTGCAAATTGGTTTTTTCTTGTTGAAAAAAATTCTTCGTATCATTTGCTATAGATTGGTATATCATTTGTGTTACTAATCAAAGGAAAACATGTAAAAAATCGGTTTAAAGTTTTTCAATGATGCATTTCAATGATACCTATAACTGGCCCCTTAATATGATGAAGGGTTTGTTTTTTGTCAAAACAAATGATTTCAATTAATTTGCCATCGATTGGCATACGTTTCATGTTTTAAATGTTTTTCCAACACACAAAAATATCCAATTGAAATTTTGTATTGATGGTTTTTAATGATCGCTATAACTGGCCCCTATTATACATTCATTTGCATTTTATCGCCTTGATGGAAGCAAGGTTCATACAATTCACTTTATTTGTTTTGATTTGAGTGCTTTTACTCATTAAAAAAATATTTTGAAATATAAGCTTATCAAACAAAACACATATAAAACACTTGCGAATAGATTCTTAGCTCAGACAGTGTGCTAAGTTTATCTCAGTGTGCAGCCCCGAAGAAGAATGGTCTGCAACAGGGAGCCGATTCTTTTCAGTATTTACATCAGCGATTTGGTAGGTAGTCTTACTCGGGCAATTGCGTATGCCAGCGGTCTGTTTTGCAGCGTGACTTCTGTTTCGGACCCCGTTGGCTGGAACTTCAAGGCACACGCGTAAGAATTGGCGCAAAATGGTCATCGTTCGGACAGGAGGACAACAACTAACGAGCATACCTGTAGTGAAGTGCCTCGGTATCTGGTTGGATCAGTATTTGTATTTCGCCACACATATAAGTGTTGCTCTGACCAGAGCCAGAGGAGCTTTCGCTCAGAAAAAAACGACTGTTTTATAGTAGTCGTCTTGACAACAGAGTAAAGGTTATTTGCTTTATGGCTCTCATACGGCCGATGATCGTGTATGTTTCACTGTGTGGTTCAACGTTCCTTTAATTCATATAGAAAATATTCGGGTTTTCAAGAGGCAGTGTCTTCGGCGCTGTCTCGGTTTGTATCGAATGCCCGAATCCGAATACACTTATTATTATTCCAACGGGGTCGTGTGCAATAATCAACAGATTTGACAACTTCGTTATAAAACTTCTTCCTGGTCACTTTGCAAGAGCAATGACTTCGACCAATAGTTTGATTTTTGGGGCGTTTTATCTGAATGCTTTCATTCGACCGGAGGCATTCTTTCATTTTGATATTTGCGGGCTTGTTTAATAGCGAGTTTCATTGAAGAAAAGATTTGCTCCTTCTGTCAAAAGATTTGATCTTTTTCAGTTTTGAGAGTTTCATTGCAAGAAAAAGAGCAAATCTAGATCAAATCTTAACACAAAAGATTTGATCTCTGATGGGGTGGCAGATTTGATCTGAATGCACACATACATGTAAATAATCTTTTCGGTCAGACGTCAAATGGAAAATGTTTTGTAATTTGTTGTTCGTTGTTAACTTGTGCCAGCCTGTGTTAAGCAATAAAATCAACAAATAGCAATAAAAGAAACAAAATAGTAATAAAAGATGTTTTTGAAGTCAGAAAATACCAAAATGGCATTTTGAGTGAATCAACAACTGTGCATAGATATTTTTGTGTGTCGTCAAAATACTGTGTGTGCTCGTCAGATAATCACCAATACTACGATTAAATCGTAAAACAAGTTTCATTGAAAAGAGCAAATCTGAATTTTGAGATCAAATCTTTAAAATTTGAATGAAACTCGCTATAAGATAGTCTGGCGGTTCGGCTTATCTACCACGTCAGACGAAGAATAGTGGACCGGTGGGCGGCTTCTCTATGATCGGGACATCCTCGCCTGGTATTATAAGTCTCACGTAAAATAGGTACAGTAGCAAAAATAAAATATAAATTGTATAGACATATAAGTTTTTATTTGTACATGAAATGTCATACATATATTCACATGGTTGTTAATATAGATCTAGTTCCAGAAAAATAAAACATAAAACAGTAAAAAAAGACAACAAATTAGATACGAGTCTTATAATATAGAAATTATAAAATATGATAGTTTTTATTTGATTGCTGCTGAAGCAGTTCTAGTTTGTAGGTAGTTTTAAGATTTATTTTAAGTCTTAATTTTAAGTAGCTTGTAAGAAAAAAAATTAATGACAATTAGTTTATTGAAATTCAGAATTAAATATAAAAAATACATATATATACTTACAATAAGTTCATACTCCGAAAGGCATTAGTTTTAACAAAATGAATTCAGAATAACTTCGAGCGCTCCTTTTAGGCCAGTAAGTTAGATTTAAGATTAAGTTAAGTATGCTAGTTTTATCATCATCATTCGTCAAGAAAATTTACCTCCGACTTTCTGGCGATTGGTTCGTGTGATTAAGGTTCACCCGGGCAGCGATGGACTAACCCGCAACGCCACTGTTTAGACGACAGCCGACAAATACACACGGGCAGTGCAGAAACTGATTCGACTTCTGAAACCAGAGGATTTCGAGCCGAGCTCGACCGAGCTTGTTGCTCACGAAAAATAACCACGCTATTTTCCCTATAAGGTGCCAGTTATATCGATCAGGAAAAAAATTCAAATGGAATTCAATTTTAAACACAATTCCTATACTAATCGAAGGAAAAACACTCAAAGAATTTTGTTTGCCAAAAAAATTTTCAATTGAACAAATAATTTTTGTATATATCTTTAACGGTACAAAGTTCACTAAACATAAAAAATTTTAATTTACTTAAACTAGCTTAATCAAACGAAAACAAAATGTGTGAGGGAAACACGGAATAATTTATAGAGCTGGTTTAAAAAAAAAAAAAGAATATTTTATGAGATTTAACCAACCCTAACACACAAATATTGAAAAGCAGGCGGAAGTGTGGAGTAATATTTCGATAGCATTTAAGATATATATATATATATAAATATTTTATATTCTTGGCAAATCTTGCCGTGTAAAATATCACAATTTGCATTTTTTATAGCCAGAATTTTAAATACTCGAAACGGTTTATAATATAATATTAATATTTTTATGGAAGTAGCCAGAAACAAGTGTTTTGCCATTTTGAAATCTTGATAAAATGGGCCATTTTTTATATAACTTGCCGAGTTTAGTGCAATACATTTTTTTAATATGAAGTTTCAAAATTATCTCAGAATTTGGCTGAACAACTCAGCGAAATTTTTTTTCCACAAAACTAACAATAATTAATTTTTATGCGGTCCTTATACTTCGCAATATTATTGTGCGAGTATTGCTTGAAAATGCGTCGTCCTTACACCATGTTATATTTGTGCTCAATATTATTGCCTCCCTGCAGTATATTCTGTATTGGTTCGTTTGGGAAAGGTGAAAGGGTTTTTATTTTAACTCGAAAAAGAACCATCACAACCAATTAAATTAATTCGTTGATCCATTTCATATCTGCATTTAATCAAATAAAAACTCAAATCTGTGAACTATTGAAATTTGCCCTACACGACACATTATACTAAGCAATAATTGAAGAAGTTTCAAAAAATATTATTTTTTTTTTAAATTAGACAATAAAGCCGCAATAAAGTCATTACACGGTCAACATTACTGGGCAATACCGAGTATTGTGGAGTGATATTGTGTAGTGTAAGGGTCGCATTAGACTTTTGATTGCGATCAATAGCAGGATTATTATGGATTACGTATAACACAAAAATTTTAAAATTTGTGACAATGAGGCTTAAGCTAGTATTAGACGGTCCTTGTAATTTGTCACTGCAGGGACACTGTGACGTCACAACAAAATAGGTCCTACCACCGTCACTGCCGCGACAAAGACCATCGTGTCACAGCTAGCTACAGTGACTATCACACGAATGACCCATGTCTGTCCTTGTTGTCCCAAAATACAATGAACGTCAAAGTGTGTCCCTGTTGTCCCTGTATCTCGGTGTCACTGCAAGGACATGTAAAACAGTGACCATCACACGACGTGACAACTCTCAAACAGCTGATCGTTGGCGGTGAGCCTAAACTGCTATGACGTTTATCATTTTCAGCAGTGACGAATGACGATCACACGGCGTCACTCAAATGAGTCCCTGTGTCTGGTTGTTTTGGTTGTTTTGGTTAAATATATACGTGTTTCTGAAGTGTTTCAATTACCTAAATTGATTTAATTAAAAAAAAGAATAATACATTTCCAATTACAGTGATTAAAGGCAAAAGTGAAAAGTCAAATAAAGTATGTCCACACGAAATATGGTAGAGGTGGCGATTCTTGCGGCCTACATATTGGAAAGCAGCAGTGACGATGACTCCGACAACAACCAAAGGCCACCGCAAAGAATTCTTTCATTGTGGTCCAAAAATTAGTTGTTGCGACGTGAGAATGAAGGTTTCTGCGCAAAACTAATGCGAGAATTATGAGCTGAGAAGTCAGAGTTCTATCGTCTCGTCAAACAGCCGCGTTTTGACGCCGCGTTGTAATATACCGCAATGCACATCCCATGTCACAAAGAGCGCGATTTCAACGCCGCGTCGAGTTCAACGTGGCGTCAATATGCTGGGTCAAGATTTGGCGTTGAAATAAATAAATAATTTTTTTCACACCAAGTTAGAAAAGATTATTTTTTTGAGCATATATATATATATTATCTATATATATGTATATAGATTATCTATGTGTACAAATTCAGATATTTTCAATAAATATATTAATAACCCTCAATTAAAGGCTTCGTCAAACAGAACGCGTTTTTAACGCGGCGTAATAAATGCGGTGTTAGAGAACGTCAAACAGAGAGCTATCCGCAGCGCGTTTTATATTTGAATCTTGATTTTCATTTTTTCACCAAATGCACAATCAGATTATTTTTTCCATTTAAAACAGTATTAAATGACACAAAATAAATCAAAAAATGTCTACAACAAATTGAGAATAACTTAATTCACCAAGGACAAAATAATTTTAAAAAAATCTTTCTAAAGCGGCGTCAAAAAAATAATTTGTAATCAATCACAACGCGGCGTTTTAACGTCACGTTTTGGAGCGGTGTGGAACTTGACGCGGGGTTGAAAACGCGATCTATGTGACATGGGATATGTATTACTGTATATTAAAACGCGACGTTGAAACGCGGACCTAAAACGCGGCCTCAAAACGCGCTGTTTCACAAGGCCTTAAGTCACTTAAATAATGGTTTTGAAATTTGTTTTGTGTCATTTTCATTTTTAATATCACTTATCATGGAAAAACTGATAGAATGTGTTAGAAAATAGGAAAACATGTAAGAATACATGTAGTTCTGAAAAACGAGATATGGCAAAAAATTGGTAATGAACTATTTCTCCAACGTTGTGTTAAAACGCAGTGTCAAAATAATCTCAACGTCGCTTTAAATAATCAACACCGCGTAAGAAACAAAGCCTTTAATTCTCAAAACAATTAAAAAAATAATCTGTTTCTAACGCCGCGTCAAAATAATAATTTGTATTTATTCAAAGCCGCGCTTAGACGACGCATATTGCCGCCGCGTTGAAAACGCGCTCCTTATGATTTGCCTTTTGACAACTTGCTTTAGTGATTTTTGGCAATCTAAACGGAATTGTAAACAAACAGAAAACAATATATAGGTACTCACGAAACGCACGAAATATCACCATCAGAAGACGAAGACGACGAAGATATCGTGCCTGATGAGAATACTACTAAATTATTTAATATTTTGTTAATTCTTCCTTTTTCAAAAACGTGTTTTTTTAGTGGTAATGCATATTTTTTTCTTGATTTCGTTTAAATTTTGCAAATTTCTTTGAAATAAAATGTTTTTTTCATCATCTCGCCGTCAACTCGTATTTTGGGTATACGAAATTGCAAATCTGATAGCACCATCAAAGCTATTGAATAAAAGTGTGTTCAACTCCGAACGCCCAACCGAGACCAACAGTGCCAACAGTGAGTGACCTGGCAGAAATTCCTGCCAGGTCACTGTGTCCTACCAACAGTGACAGGGCTATTACACGGTCCTAGTAATTTGTCACTGACACTTTTAGGACAGAAAACTACGTCATAGTGACGTCAGAATGATGCAGTGACCAATTACAAGGACCGTCTAATGCTAGCTTTAGGTTCCTAAATATTGCCCTTAAACCTTTACCAATCAAGATACAATGTATTTATTATTTTTCCCAGAACGGATATAGCCTCTTCTTTCCCCCTTTGCAACTTGAAGATGATTTACGGGGCAATATATATTCAATAAGATTATGTTTATTAAAATAAATGAATTCAATAATTACACATATTATAAACTATTTTTTGAGTTTATTTGAGCATATCGATATAATAATGTGAAGTCGACGTAAATCACCGAAGTGATTTAGATCAAAAACAGAAGTAATCTTTTAAAAAACGAATTCGTTAATTGTGTGCTCATTATCAATTGATTGAAAAATAACCTAATATATAGAACCCAGAAATATTACTGACCAGCGATTTTGTTGGGTTAACACCATTTAACCAACAGCTTATAATTTATACATATGTTTACGCTTAAATAACAAGAGCACGAAGGAATTTTTGGGTGTAATCTATACGCTTTCAAAAAGTAAAGTTCAAAACAATTCACTTTACACTTTCTGCCCAACAAGATGCACTGGAAAACTCATAATTTGGGAGCATTCATTGCTTTGTTTAGCTCCCATGGACGCTTTTACGTACATATATATGTAATGTTGTTTAAGATCTAAAAGAACACTCATTCGCGAAGCATTTATTTTATTTTGCTGACACTTTATTCGTCAGATAACGGAAGATAAAAATATGAATATGATAAACCGCACTAAAAATTTATGAGACCGAAGTATAGAATATTATTGCACATTGGAGTTTAAATTGCAAGTGTTGAGATATATGAGCAATTTAATTGAGAAATGTAAACAAAAGAATGAAGCATGTTCACATTCACACCATAGAAAAAAGAAACAAGAACGACAACTTAGAGGATAGTTTTCTCTTTGCACAAACACAAAAAAAAAACTGCGACGTACATTATGTGTAACGGACTCTGTACATTTCTTATAGGCCTACTAAGTCGCCTTTTATACACATATGCATATGCCGCAACGTGACTTAGTATTTAGGCGAAGGTTGGGAAGTGTAGTGGGGATCACAATGACGCAGGGACCGAGAATTTGTTGCGATTCCCTCATTCTCGTTTGTTATTTTCATTGGCCCCGTTCGGTTGCGTATAGCTTTACACTACAATGCTATTGAAATATACTGTGCGTTTGTGAACGCATAATACCCAATAGGTAACAATTTCTGTCAAAACGTACTACATTTGCACAAACAGCTGATTTCGTGGTCAGCTGTTCCATACAATACCAAAGTATATCAGAAATTTAGCGCTACTTGTATTTCGATTTGGAAATCATATGTTTCGTTGTTTGTTATGGTCATCAGCTGTTGATCAGCTGTCTTTTTACACGTATTACAACAACAATGCAATACTTTGGTAGCGCTTCTATGAGATACCGAACGGGGCCATTATCTTCCTCAGTTTGTGTCAAATATATGTTTTGTTATAAGAGGGAGAGCGTTGAAATAAAGAAACGTAAAGGCATAGTAAAGTTTGTCATACACTTTTGCGCGACGCTGATTCAACTTGTGAAATCTACAGGCGTGCTCAAAAGGGAATTGATGAAGAATCGGCGTTATATGACATAGGCATATGCCGCAGCGTGACTTAGTATTTAGGCGAAGGAGTTGAGAAGTGTAGTGGGGATCACAATCACGCAGGGACCGAGAACTTGTTGCGATTCTCTCATTCTCGTTTGTTATTTTCATTGCTTGCTTTATTATTATCAACGTGTGAATGCTACAGTCGTGCCCAAAAGGGAGTTGTTGAAGAATCGGTGTCATATGATTATGTGTATAAAAGGGGACTAAGTGTGCTTTTACACGTTGACTGGCCAGTCATGAAGAACATAGAAAGCAAATTTGAGAGAGACAGCAAATTTGAAAGTTGAGAAGAAAAAATATTTTACCCTGTGGGTCGAGGGTAACTTGTTTATTAACTGTTTTTGACGGTTTTCTTTTGGCTTCTTCTTTTTATCATTGTGTTGCTCCATATGTTTTCGATGCTTGTAGAGCCGGGTTCGCTGTGAGCGAATTCTCTCATATTTGCTTATGCTCTTTCTTACACATTTCCTTGGAAAAAATATTTGTTGAACAGAGAATACGACATAACTGAGCACTTCGAGCGTAATACTACGTTTTCATTAGGTCAAATGAGCTAATTTCGTATCAAATTTCCAAATTTGATTCCAAATCATCTTATTTCCCATACAAAATCATATTTCGAAATCATCTCATTGCTACCTAATTTCGACGAAATTAAGTTGAAATTTATGTAATGTGAAGTCGAACACACCTTATTTGAAAACAATTGAATCATAATTGATCAATGTTCTATAACAAACGTCAAAGTTGACATTATAAAAAGTCAAAGAAGAAAATTAAAAAGTAAGAGGGCACGACTGGGCCGCACTTAGTCGCTTTATGTTCGTAATGACAGTGGAAAACTAGATATTTGAAAGAAAACTATTAACATTTATGTAGAAATAATAGACTGGCACACAGGCATTTCTTGTCACCAACTTTCTTACGCTGCTCTATGATCGTTATTTCATGTTTCACTTTTTATTTCATTTTTTTATATTCACGAATCCTAAACTTGCCTTAAAGGAACCTATAATCGAAAAGTAATACTACGTTTTCATTAGAGTCGAAATTACCTCATTTCGAAATTTGCCGAAAAAGTGTTTTCATCTAAGTTTGCTAATTTCGTTTGACACTTTGTTACTTGCAATTATAGGTACCTTTAAGGCAAGTTTAGGATTCGTGAATATAAGAAAATGAGATACAATTCAAACATGAAATAACGATCATTGATGGTGGATTTTCATTGTTCTGCAACGTCTTGATCTGCAAAATCAAGAAAATTGGAACGGGGGAGATATACGTCATTTTATATAAGAGTGAAGGAATACACATTATCGTATTCATATTTCCTTGCTACAATTTTTTATAGCTCGTTATTGAAAAAAATAATTTGACAGTTATTGGGCCTCCACACACGAGACTAGTTCTGTCGGGATGAAAACCAGTTCCACTCCACTGTTTGACCGCACACGGGATGAATTATGGTGGAAGAAAATTTTTTATACATGAACCATATTTCAATGTATTTGTATTTCCATTTGAACATTTGACGTGAAAAGTTGTGTGTGTATTAGATTTCTTCTTCGTTCTTCCACTCCAAAACAGGTAGAAGATTTTCTGCCATCCCGCCTGCACACTCCGCTTCTCTACCCTAAAAAGTACTACTACCCCAGGAAGAATTAGTCTCGTGTGCGAATGCCCATTGGCTTTGTTGCGTTCAGGTTAGTAGCATTCAGAGGCAAATATTTCAATTTTGAACATGAACATTTGAAAATAGTTGTAAAAACGAGAAAAACTGCTATAATCAAGATGAACATGTTCGTCTTCACCATAATCTTGATCTTGATTTCTCCTATTTTCTATAATCTTGAAATGACTGCCTGTCAGTCTATTATTTCTATGTAAATGTTAATTATTTTCTTTCAAATATCTAGTGATTAAGCACATAAAGCAAGTACGTGCGACACAGTCGTGCCCTCTTAGTTGACTTTTTATAATGTCAACTTTGACGTTTGTTATAGAACCTTGTTCAATTGTGATTCAATTGTTTTCAAATAAGGTGAGTTCGACTTCACATTACATAAATTTCAACCTAATTTCGTCGCAATTAGGTAGTAATGAGATGATTTCGAAATGTGATTTTGTATGGGAAATGAGATGATTTGGAATCAAATTTGGAAATTTGATACGAAATAAGCTCATTTGGCCTAATGAAAACGTAGTATAAGAAAGTGTCAAACGAAATTAGCAAACATAGATGAAAACACTTTTTCTGCAAATTTCCAAATGAGGTAATTTCGGCTCTAATGAAAACGTAGTATTAAAGGTTCCTTTAATTACAAGTAAGACGAAAGTTATGGTGGATTGGTTGCCGATTGGGTGCTTCTCAAACGAATGTCACACATATTTCCATTAGAAAAATAAAATTTCAGGGTTTGCAGGGCAGGAGTCGCAGTTCTTTTTTCTTTTTTCTATAGTTCACTCCATAGAGTAAAAATATAATAAGGAGGAAAATCTTTCGTACGTTCCACCTCCATCACCCATAACGTTTGCTAATTCATTTATTGCTTACGTTCACGTTCATTACTTTTGGAAAGTTTACCTTGTTTTTTTTTTTGTGAACGAACAAATCCAAGCAGATAGGTTACCTCTCAAAATTCAAAGCAAAAGAGAAACACAGTAGGACTGTTCTTAAACCTTTCGACTAGAGCACTGCGACTATCGCTGATTCTCTTTTGTTACCTGTCCTTGTCGCAGAGATACTTTTAAAATTAGCGATTGTGTTTGCAACACTTCAATATGTCATTTCTTGAATTCCATTTTATTTGTGCACTCGCGGCACAACAGTTGTGTCCATATTGTGTCGTGATAACTCATGTACTATTGCTTAAGTGTGACAAGGAAAAATAATAAAATATTCTTGGCTCTTTCACACCTACAAACTCAACAGTAGAAAAAGTGAACAGTATAGAAATGGAACTGTACTATCCGCAGACAATTCAGTTCGGTTCAAGAGCACTCACCTGTGAGTGCACTCAAAAATCACTGTATGGACAGGCACTATGAGGCTTGGTACTTTCTTTGCCGGTCAGTTGTGGCGTTATCACTCTTATAAATAAGATGAATGAAGCATTTGTTTTCATCAGATTGGACAGCTTCGTATGCCGTTTTCATAAAAAATTACATTAAATAAATGGTGCAAATGATCAAGCAGTCGATCAAACCTGCATCTACTATCCAATGCTTTAAGAAAATAGTTCTGAATTGATGTCAGGCGGAAGAGGAGCGCAAACAGAAAAAAATATCTAAGGGGGCAGTTATAGTGATCAATTAAAACCATCATTAAAAAATTTCAATTGGATAATTGTGTGTGTTAGAAAAAGATTTAAAACATGAAACTTATGCCAATCGATGGCAAATCAATTGAAATAATTTTAACAAAAAATGAAACCTAAAAACAGTATTATTTTTTAAAAAAAGCATTTATTTATTTTAATGATAAATATTGGTTTTACTGAATGGCTGATTGTCATTTGACAGAACAGTAACTAAAAGTTTACTGAAGAATTTTGCATCATTAAAACAAATTTGTGGTTATGGCTGGTGTGGTTGGCCTTTAAATTCTGACATAACTTTACTGATTGCTATAACTGGTGTTGGCAAAGAGTTCACTCTCAGAGTTCTGAGAACTCAGTCCTGTTCCTGTCGTTTCACCATCAGAGTGTCGATCTTAAGCTCATAGAGGCCGGATTTCGGGTCGAGGTGCGAGCACAAATAATTAAAACAGAAGTCAAAAACAAAATATTGCGCATTGTTATCGCGAGTATTTAAAAAAAAAATAATATTACACACTCGTTTGAGAAATTGGCAAAACCTCCTCGCATGTGCTGTAAAGAATATATCAATATCCACTCGCGTCGAAGAAAGATAAGATGCCCATTCGCGTTGTGCAAGAAAAAAATTAAAAATAATACACACTTGCATAACAAATCAAATTATCCTCTTATCTGTCCCAAGACCTTTGTGCTTAGCTTAACTGCCTCTTTCTTATCTACTGTAGGCATGGTATGACCATCTAATGCTTGTGGTAAATAGATAAGGGCATTTGATTTTGTCCTATGGTGCTGAATATTTAAATTAATTTTTTATATGCAAGCTGTCTTATGGGCATAACACCTAAGATAGTTTGTTTATTACAGAAATTAATTTGAATTTTCACTGCATGGTTCGACTTAGTCAGAATTGTGTTTTGTGTAAGTATTTTTATATGGTAAGTGCTTTTTGTGTCGTGTATTCTAATGTTCGTGGTATAAGAAAGAATTTCTTTCACGTGTACGTCTACACTGTTCAATACAGGCCAACTGTTTTGGCATTAAGTGAAACCCAAGTTGGAGTAAATACTGATTTATCAGAATTTGCTCTACATGGGTATAGCTTGATGCCAATATCATGTTAGGAATGATATTGTTCAATACAGGCCAACTGTTTTGGCATTAAGTGAAACCCAGGTTGGAGTAAATACTGATTTATCAGAATTTGCTCTACATGGGTATAGCTTGGTGCCAATATCATGTAAGGAATGATATTGCTTGCCAGAGCCTTCCCCAATATGGGCAATGTTTCAACACGGACTTTAATTTCTTATGGCTCAAATTTATTGTCCGCAAGCATGTCATTCATTATTGTTTTATTTACAGGAGTCCAAATCTCGACAGTAATTCGACTTGTAACGAGTTTGATGCGCTGTCTGATTCCATCTCGAAAATTGTTTCCCTTTGTCCTCGCACTGAAATCGTTATTGCGGGCGATTTCAATGTACACAATTCCAATTGGCTCCGCTATTCTGGTCAGACAAGACCTGAAGGAAGTTATGTCGAGCTCTTTGCCAGGTTACACCACCTTACCCAACTGATCGATGTGCCAACGCGTATACCAGATGTTGCTGGGCAAGCCGCCCATACTCTTGACTTGTTTCTTACTTCTCACCCTGATAAATATAGCATTAGTGTAACTTCTTCATGTGGCACTTCAGACCATTGTGTCATTTCCGCTAATTTCTCATCCTTCACCCACCCAGTTAAAGAAAAACTTCCCACCAGGACCGTTTGGCAATACGAGGAAGCCAACTGGGACGGCCTGAATATTTTTTTCCGAAACTTTAACTCGTCACTATGCTTCCTCGATAGTGACATTGATGCCAGTGCTGAAATGATCACAAATGTGAATCTTCTAGAGATGTGTGCTTTTATTCCTAACAGAGTAAAAAGCCTAAAGAAAAGTCTTGGTTTAATTCTGAGTGTAAAGAAGCTATCAGGCCCAAAAAGTAAGTTTCCGATCCTACAAAGCCAACCCTACAGAGGAAAATCGGAAAAACCACAAACAAGCAAGGAACTCATGCAACTCCGTTATTGAAAGAACCAAATTTTTGCATGACCAAAAATTACGACAAAAAATTCTGCTGTGTCCCAAAGGCAGTACAAATTTTTGGTCATTTGTAAAATATATTAAAAACTCCTCAACATCTTCGGTTCCAACACTCATCGACAATAACCGCCCGTTTCGCTGCCTGCTCCACGTTGCTGCATAGCAAAGTTGCCCCTCCTGTACTTGAGAATGTAAATTTTTCCATGGAACTGATTTTTTTCCGCACTCGTACAGTAGCAAGAGTTCTCAAAGATCTCGATATACACAAATTCGCTGGCCCCGATTCTTCTGAAGAGGTGTTCTTCCACACTGGTTAAGCCACTGCGTAAGCTTTTCCATCGCTCTAACTCTTCTGGAATCTTTCCTAGAAGATGGAAAACAGCATTTGTCCAGCCTGTCCCTAAGAAAGGTGACCCATCCTCCCCCTCCTCCTACCGACCCATAGCACTGACATCCCTTCTTTCTAAGGTCATGGTAACACTGATTAACCGTCAGCTTGAGGAATATCTCGAAGATCGAAAGCTTCTCCATGACCGTCAGTATGGCTTCCGCAGCAACCGATCCACTGGTGATCTGATGGCATATCTCACCGAACAGTGGAACAAATCTTTACATCGCTTTGGTGAAAGTAAGATTATTGCTCTTGATATCTCCAAGGCATTTGATAGAGTTTGGCATGAAGCTCTCTTATCGAAAATGCGTGCTTTTGGGATCGATGATACTCTTGTTCGTTGGATTAGAAGCTATCTTCTGGACCGTTCAATACAAGTTGTATTGGACGGATTCAAGTGTGATTCCCACAAAATAAATGCTGGTGTGCCCCAGGGCTCTGTTCTGTAATTTTTCCTCATTTTGATAAATGATCTTCTGTCTGTTACTTCTAATCCACTTAACTGTTTTGCTGACGACTCTGCCCTCAGCTTTTCATATTCGTTCGATAATTCACGTCCTTCGCCTTCGGACGTACAATTGCAACGGTAACGTATGTCAAGCTCATTAAACTCCGATTTATACAGCATTGTTAAATGGGGTAATAGGAATCGTGTGGAGTTTAATGCTTCGAAAACTCAATGCTGCCTTCTGTCGTTAAAGCTTAATATACCCCCAATGCCATTGTCCATGAATGGCACTTACATCGAAGAAACCGAAAAGCTCTCAGTACTCGGTATGTGTGTCAACGATGACCTCCGTTGGAACGACCATATATTTGAAATCGCTAAGAATGCTGCTAGGTGCTTAGGTTTTCTGTATCGGTGTAAAAAATATTTTCCCCATCTGATCTGGCTACAATCTATAAAGCGTTTATACGCCCTAAACTCGAGTATAACTCCCACCTCTGGGCAGGTGCTTCACAAACATCGCTCCACCTGCTTGATAGAATACAAAATCGAGCGTTTAGATTGATAAGAAATAGAACTGCCGCTGAAACAATTGCCTCTCTCGAACACCGACGCAATGTTCTACATTAAAAGGGAAACAAATAGTCCCTTGTGCGCGCGTTAATTATATAAAAAAAAAAATAAAACTACCCGAACGTAAATCATTCCAGTTTCCAGATATTTCAACTTTTAATGATGGAATTTTAATGATCGCTATAACTGGCGTCTAAGAGTAAAGTCAGTAACTTCCTTTTATATTTTATCTACTGTTTAGAGTTGTATTCTAAGGATCCTTAACAGTCGATAAACTAGTGACCCAAGGGCCTGTTTTCTTCAAAAATATGGTTAAAAACATTTAATTTACGCAAAATCATTTCGTTCTGAGTTTCCTGAGCCTTGCAAACCATGTCCTGGATGACCTAACCGTTCTTTGAATTCAGCATAAGTTTTAGCTACATAAGATACTTCTAAAATTAATGAATAATAAATAAAGTATAACAATAATCAATAAAAAATATTAATATTAAGGTACCTTTTTCATTTTCCAAGGTTTTTCATAATGAATAAATATTATATTTAGGTATGAAGACATTGACGTTAGGTCAAATTTCACCATAGAGTAACTATACTATAAAGAGGGAAATCTACTGCCTTCTTTTGACAAGGCCTACAAGCTGGTGCAATAAGTATTGGTGTAGAACTGTCAAAAAATTGACGCCAATTGAGAATGAAGTAGTGCTGAACTGTCAAAAAATTGACGCCAATTTAGAATGTAGTAGTGCTGAACTTACAAAAAATTGACGCCGATTGAGAGAGTAGTAGTCAAATAATTGACTTTTCCTTTCAGTTCCCTTTTCTTTTTCACCACGAAATTGGGCGTGTTGGTAGATACTTGATAATAAAAAGCGCCTTTCCGAAATTGACGTCATCAGTGACTCAAAATGACTAAATTAAATTAACATTTTTCGAAAAAATCCGAAGTGTTAGTGGAATTAAAATGTATATTAAATCAATCAATGTATATTTAATCAATCATTGAACCAAACCTGCATCAATTAAAACTTACTTTTCGGTTTTTTTTCTAAAACGGAAATACATTTATTCAACAAGGGTCACTAATGACGTAAAATACGACAGTCTCTATCTTGTTTTCTTGTACCATGAGGAGCCACTAGCAAGTTACTCGAATGCAAGTTGTTATACTTTATTATTTTTCCCTGCCTTTTACATATTGTGTGCTTGAAAACTCTATATAAACGTTTAAAACTGGTTAAACAATATCCAAGAGTTTCAAACATTTTACCTGATACTGATGATAGTGTATTGATTGTTCTAAGAATAAATTTAAACAAGCATTCGGTCAGAAGAACACCTACTTTGTATATTTGCAAGATTGTATTATACATAGTAGCAGTAAAAGTGTACTTTTTTAAAGTTAAATTATCTCTCTTCACACCTATTATATTCGATTACACAGGAGTAGAAGCCTATGACGCCGCGTTGTAATATACAGTAAAACAAACATATCCCAAGTCACATAGAGCGCGTTTTTTTTCAATATTTTGTGTTTGGTAATTAAGTCATTCTGAATTTGTTGTAGAAATTTATTTTATTAAATTATTTTTTGACTTAATTTGTGTCATTTAATATTGTATTGTTTAAATGGAAAAAATAACCTAATTAGCATTTAGTGAGAAAATGAAAATCAAGATTCAAATATTAAACGCGCTGCGGATAGCTCTCTGACTGAAGTTCTCTAACGCCGTGTTTAGAATGCTGTGTTAAAATAATCTCAACAAATTATTAATCCTACAAACTTAACAAGAAAACTGCATTATATTGGTTTATATTAGAAAATTGTTAACATTATATTTTTCCGTACTAATTAGACAGTGTGTATATGATTCTTCTTCTTTTGGACAGGCACGTACGTTGATGTGTACACTGTTTTGGATTACCCGAATATATCCAATGCTTTCCTTAAAAACTGTACTGTTTTATTCTAAAGAAATTTGCAAAATTAAAAAAAAAACAATTAAAACCATCCATCACCACTAAAAACCATAATTGGGAATTGTTTTCAATTTCAAAGGTTCTTATTTTCACTCCGTGCATACCATTTTCTTTCTCAAACGAGAAACTTTAAACCTCAATCACAAAAAATCTTAAAATTTTCATTCTTCCATTCGTTAGTTTATTCCCCTTACTTTTTTACACCCCTTACCCAGTTGCAAAAAGAAAGAATGAAGAAACATCCGAAAAAGGAATCATGTAAACAAGCTTTAAGACCGAAGAAAATCACCTTAACCTTTACAGGCCGACTCCACACGATATAATTTCTCTCATAATCTTCAACATGAGATGCAATATCCAATGGAGTCGCGTTGTTTCGGAGTCTGTTGGGATGTTAGACATCTCTCTCCGCGGTTTTATCTTGACATCGATGTCTTGATAACAATTTGACGTTTGTGTTTTTTCTTTCTTTTTTTAGGGTTCATCTCATTATTTTTTGTCTCTCATGCGGGTAGTTGCTCTTTTTGTGGGCTTTACAAATTTAGTTTGCAGTAAAAAAGCATGAATACAATATTTTTATTAGTTTATGTGTATTAACAAGAGTAAATGAGACAACATCTATATTTTTTTAATGGAATAAATGTTTTAAAATGATAAAATTAACAAATATAAGAAGAAGAATTTCTATCTTTCGACTTTTGTCAGAGAAACAAACACATTAGCCTCTCTTGCTTTACTGAAATATCAAGACATGAACTGCCCAGCGAAGAAAAAAGAAAATGGTTTGATATTTATGTCAGAGATCTGGTTAGCAATACAGATATCGTGTGGAGTCGGCCTGTTAAGGAATACATTTCGAACACATCCTTCTCGATATGAATTTTGTTAAAAGGACACAATAATTCACGGAGTTCCTTCACTTCGAACAATTTGTGAGAATTTCACAAAATACCACTATCGAAAGACGACGACGACGTGCCTGATGAGAATTGTATCTTGTTCAAGTATTCTCATCATTTGTGAAAATCTCACAAATTGTTTGAAATGAAGGAACTCCCTGAATTATTGTGTCCTTTTTACAAAATTAAACCACTTATCCGTTTTATTAATGATAATAAGATCAAATTTGGAAATTAAAAACGAATTCGACATTAATTGGAAAAAAAGGAAAAAAACTTAAAAAAAGGAATTGCATTCCCAACCTCAACAATTGTGTGTTATTTCTCGCCGACCAAGAATGATCCCGATTGCGTTGCACGTTTGGCCTGTTCTGTGGCTCGCACTCTTCCCAAAGCTGCCACACAGGCTGCTTACAAAGGCCGATTGAAGGTAAATATTATTCTTGATACATATTTACAGCATTTATTTGACTTTTTTTATTCCACAGGGTATGGCCTTGTATTTGGAACCCGACAATGTCGGTGTTGTCATATTCAGTAACGACAAGCTGATCAAACAAGAAGATATTGTCAAGCGTACCATTGCTATTGTGAACGTTCCAGTCGGTGATGAGCTTTTGGGCCGTATCGTTGATGCTTTGGACAATGATTTCGATGGCAAGTGAGCGATTAATACTAAAGGTCGTTTCCGTGTTCAAGGCACTCGGTATCATTCCACTTGTGTTTGAGCGCGAACCTATGCAGACTGGTATTAAGGCCGTCTTGTTGATGTCCCATTGCGTTAGTAAATCTGCAAATTTGTTTTGTTTTTTGTGATACATATGTAATATGCATGTACATACATTTATCAAGTAATAAAATAAAATGTATACATTTATTTGCTGTTTTTTTATTGAAAAACCAGAATTGGAAAACGAAATGTCTTCTGTGCACTAGTTTTTTGGTCGAAATGATGTGCCGCTTATTATAGATTTATATGGCAACATGCCACAACTTTGTTTTCATGATCCTCAGATACTTTCTTCCGAACGACGAGAGCGACGTGAAACCTTTTCAGAAAAATGACCCAGCAAATCTGGTTGTTCATATATCGATTGTCGAACTAAAAAAAAAATATTTTAACTTTAATATTTTAATTTTTTTTTGTGTAAACAAAAGCAATTTACTTACAGTTGTTGTCAACAAGAACAAAATGAAATGTCAAAATGAAGAAAACTCACCACATCATTTTTGTACGCGGACAATGAATGATATACAAAAGAGAACACGAAACACAATGAATGATATACCAAAGCAACAACGAAAATTGAGGGTTTTGAGACGTGGAACGTACGAAAGTTTTTCCACTATATAATATATTTACTCTATGAATTTCACCAATATATATCTCCGCCAAACATTTTCTGAGACGTAATGATGTTTGTAATTAAAATTTCAGGGTTTGCGGGGTATGGTCGGATTGGATCGCAGTTCTTTTTCTTTTTCTATTAAGATTTGTTCGTTCACAACAAAATCGAAACAAAAGCAAGTTAACCTATCCAAAAGATAAGTACGTGTCAGTTTTACGAGGTTGATTTTTTAACTTTACACTGGACAATCATTAGATTAATTTACAAGTTTCGCAGACGATGATTTAAATTCACGAGGTTAATGAGGGTTTTGCGCGATTGCATGAATACCTCTTATATATTTTGTTTATCATGTGTATAAACATTTGCTGTCGATCTGCTGTTATTTATCTTGAAGGTACAACAAAACCGAAACTATTGAGTCATAAAGGAATGCAACCTCGAACGTGAAAACTTTATCAACTTTTAATAATTGCTCTCCTGTTGACTTTTAATCGAAACGATTACTTAAATACTAATTTGTATCAACGAAATTAAAATTGGTTATGGATTCAATTACATCAATCGACAAGTTAAACATTAAAAATGAAACGACCTTTGGTACGTAGCAACATTACATTAGAAAATTGTTAAATAAGTATAATTTTTCCTTGGGACAAAACAAGATTGGTTACGGTTGTAGGGTTGTAGGGGATATTTTTGTAAATTACTAACGAAGTACATACATACATAATAGGTTTGTTCCAGCCATGGACCTAGTAGGACCAGGTTCCGAGAGGAGTCTTAGGGAAAATTGTTGGCTACGTGTACAATTCCAGTGAAGACTCAATCATGAATTATGAAATCTGCCTCGTATGGAAAAATAATAAAAATGATGTGGAAAAATAAAGCTCGTGACTCCGGTGGGCTAGACACCTAGCACGCATAAGCTAAGAGGAACCAGCTCGGAAAGTCTTGCAGTTCTTTTTATGGTATAAGACAACGTGGCAGACATTGCTTACATTGGAAGGATGGTGTAGAACAGGACGCCCGACGCCTTGGGGTGGCCTCGGCCAGAAATCGTGATGTATGGAAGAACTTCTAGAATGAGGCCCGGACCGACTCGGTTGTTGAGCCGATGATAACGAAATTTAGAAATAATCTACGGTTTGGTGATTCGGTTTGTTTATTTTTAAAATTCTGAAGTTAAATTAATAGAACTATCTAAATTTAACAACTTAAATAGAGATGAAACTATTTTTTTTATTGGAATACAAAAACGAAAATGTTTACGATGCTGCACTATATATATATATGGATTTAGAGGATTCTGACGACGACGACGAACAGTTTTTATTGATTTAAATATTAATTTGATCGAGAAGAAACTGAATACATAATTATTTTAATACAACTAGGTTCCTAGTTTTATTTTTTATTTATAATGTTTTTGCTTCTACTTTGTCTGCCTTCAAAAATTTCTTAGTAGAAATTTGCAGGGTGTGGAAATTATTTTCTATCTAACAAGCCCTTCTATATTCTGCCATTTCTTACGAATTTTTGGACTACGGGGACAGTAATATTCAGAAATTCGTGAAAATTCGTACGTGTTCGCAGCTGCATAATTAATTTGGCTACCTAGATCTTCTCAAACATAAAATTTTACAGAAATCCAAAGACCCGTTACCGAGAAGGCAAAAAATTAAAAAAAAAAACTGTTGTATGAAAGGTACCGTTAATAGACTTTTCCCGTAAATTTGGTTAAAATCAAATGATAGCCAATAGCAACAAAAAATACTCAAAAATGTTCATCAAAATCGTTAGAGCCGTTTTCGAGAAAAATAATTTCCTAAACGGTCAATACCTCTGGGGAATGCCAAACGAATCACATCAAATTTGAAGATAATCGCTTAACCCGTTTAGGCTGCAGCTCGTTATACATACTGACAGACAGACAAACAGACAATTTTTGCATTTTTAGACTTCTATATGATCGTAATGTCATGTTTGATCCTTACCTCAATTTGTTTATGTTCACGAATACTAAACTTGCCTCATATTCCCTATAATCGCAAATAAAAATATATCAAACCAGATATGATCCGATACTTGATCAAAATGGCCTAAATGGGGATAAAAGATGTAAACATATTCCTGTGGATTTGAAATTTATGGCTTCCATTATATAAAATTTCAGGTACCTAACCAAATAGTCCGGGAGCCCGCGACCATTTTTAATGTCTTTTTTTGTTACAATGCAGAAGTGAACATCACGAAAAGTCACCGCTTACAACCAGATAGCGGGAAAACGCTGTCTGGGAGCGTCTGAAACATGCAAAAAAAAACTTATTCGTTCGTCCTTGATCTTTCGTAGGGTCGTTAATTAACATCAGATAGCGTAAAAAAAGTGCCATTTACAACCGTTAAGCTGGACAAAATACCGCTAATAAGCGTTCAAAAGTTAAACAAAATTTCGAAATTCAACCAATACGTTCGTAATTGAAATTAAACATATTTATATAATACTTTATTAAATGCTTCATACAAGATATTTACGTTGATATTGCAAAAACGTAGAAACTTCTACGGTACTTCTGCAAACGAATCTTCCAACTACCATATAGTACACCTAACTATGTTATCATGTTAGAGACAGGATTGTCGCCCTTGTTCATACGAACCTTAAAAATGCAAGTGGAGTATGTAATGAAAGATTAAAGATGAATGATAATAGACTACCAAAAATAGTAGCTCTTCAAGTCATAAGGAATAAAAACAAGCTGGTTTGCTGATTGGCTGGATCTAGCGGCAGACTGTGGGATAAATTTAAACCTGGACAGTGAAGAATTAGAAACTTTGCTTTACCAACTCATTGCTGCTGTAGACTTAAGACAGCGTGAAAAATACTTAAATGATGCAACCTGATCTATCTACAGACAACTATACAGTAAATTAGATCATAACTTAGAAGAGAGGAATTATTTTAATGATGTCAACAGTACTGTCGAAATATCAATGATGGAAAAACTGCGGGGAGAACTTATGCCACTAAATTTTATACCACATAGAGATGATTTACCCATAGTTTGCTCTTCGTACAACTTTGGTGAAAGAGAAGATATTCTCCACTTTATAGGAAAGTGTCCAATTTTAAAAGAATTAAGAAGATATGCATTTGGAAGTGACATGTTGACGCAAAGCCATGTTATACTTATGCTTAACAATTTAGATATTAAAAAATTATACAAATTCTGCAGACTAGCTCTTTTCTATAGAAACCAAATCATTAATGAAAGTTTTTAAAAGATATCATTTTTAATTTTTCAATTTTAATTTTTGTTAACGAAAATAAACAATTATAATTTATAAATTTGATGAAAAATGTAATTGTACTTTTCACACTAAATGTATTAATTTTTAATGTTTTTCAACTAGGCAGACGGCAAAAATGCCATGCTTTTTTGTTTTTTGTAATCTTTGTATTCAACCAACGATAAAAATAAGAAAAACAATCTAATCTAATCCATAGTCTTATTTAACGCTTTAAAATAAGAGTTTTACCCTACAAAACGTCGGGTTGCTGAATTTTTGATATGATGTTCGGAATTCCCGGCAAATATAAAAAAAAAATTCTACAACTACGCCCCTTCCGCCCTCGTCACAATTTTTTTTTTTTTTTTTATAATTAACGCGCGCACAAGGGACTATTTGTTTCCCTTTTAATGTAACACACTGCGCGGGCATTAGGAAGATAGGGAGGGGAGAGATAGGAGGTGTCGATTAACATTGGTTTTGAATGCTTGCAAATTGAAATGGCAAGGGAAAATCTCGCCGGGTAAACCATTCCAAAGTCGTGTTGTACGGCTAAAAAAAGAATCCCTATATATCACGGTACGTCCGAAATTGGGCTCAAGGGTGAACTGATGGGCATTCCTAGCAAGACGAGTATTACGGGCGAAACTTTTAAGGGGAGGAATGCAGCTGGCTACCTCGAGTGAACATTTTTTTATAAAAGAAACGATAAAATAAGGAAAGACATGAAACATTGCGTCGGTGTTCGAGAGGGGCAATTGTTTCAGCGGCAGTTCTATTTCCTATCAATCTTAACGCTCGATTTTGTATTCTATCAAGCAGGTGAAGCGATGTTTGTGAAGCACCTGCCCACAGGTGGGAGTTATACTCGAGTTTAGGGCGTATAAACGCTTTAAAAATTGCAGCCAGATCAGCTGGGGAAAAATACTTCTTACACCGATACAGAAAACCTAAGCACTTAGCACCATTCTTAGCGATTTCAAATATATGGTCGTTCCAACGGAGGTCGTCGTTGACACACATACCGAGTACTGAGAGCTTTTCGGTTTCTTCGATGTAAGTGCCATTCATGGACAATGGCATTGGGGGAATGTTAAGCTTTAACGACAGAAGACAGCATTGAGTTTTCGAAGCATTAAACTCCACACGATTTTTATTACCCCATTTGACAATGCTGTATAAACAATCAGTAAAAATGATTAAAAAACCGGCACTATTTTTACTCTAGCTATTCCTCTCCTTAAAAGTTTCTCCCGTAATACTCGTCTCGCAAGGAATGCTCATCGGTTCACCCTTGAGTCCAATTTCGGACGTACCGTGAAATATAGGGATTCTTTTTTTAGCCGAACAACACGAATTTGGAATAGTTTACCAGGCCAGATTTTCCTTGCCATTTTGATTTACAAGCATTCAAAACCAATGTTATTCGACACCTTCTGTCCCTTGTTGGTGGTAGGAAGGTAGGTACGTAAGTCGTAGAAGTTGTCATTGTCAATATCACCTCCATAAACTGTTACAAACAACTTTTTTCCAGCGTCACTGATCTGTGTTCTGATCGTTTGCCAAGAATGTTTCTTGGCTTTTGGCATGGTAGGTGAGGAGAAAACTACTGTGGTTGCTGATTGTAATGCAGAACGGTGGACTCGTTCTGCGGCCTTGGTGCTTTCATAGCCGGAGTTAGTAGGGTAACCATCGAAAGGTACAATCATATTCCTCCTAACGTGTCCCCGCGCGTAGTTGATGTACGTAGATCAAAGCATCTCGAATGTGTTTGTGGGAGTTTTGTCCTACACAACCTTATGAAACAGGTATTCTCCATCAATCACTTTATATGTTCTGTTGGCAAGGTTGACTTCCTCTATGGGGGTTAATATTGAGTACATCCTAAGCGAAGAGTGACATAGTGACAGAAATTTTCGACGAGCAGTAACAGAAGCTTGAGTCACGACCTTCCGTTTCAGTTTCAAATTTCACCATGCCCAATGTCCATCTAGCAAGCACAGAATCCCGCAGAATCCAAGAGTGAGTCCTCCATGCTCACAGCTCTTCATGACCCTATTGAGGGCCTGCTCAAAACTCATGTCGGACCAGATGCCCGACCATCGTTTTTCAAATTGACTAGTGGTGAAGTAGCCATCTGTGGTAACGTCAATATATGCGTGAGGATCTATTCTGTTCTGTTGAGTGGCCATGTCCCGGTAAAAGTGATTCTTGGTGCACAGATTCATTCTTTCAGCTTTAAGGAAGTTTGTTCAGCAACGTACATTTTCGAAAATACTCCATCGATAGAGCAACCATTTTAAATTTATTCTATATATGCATAGGCTATAAAGGATTTAAGATTTCAAGAGAGGAGACTTGAATAATATTTAAGCGATTTGTTTCTAGAAAAAATGAGCAGCATGAATAATATAAAATGCTTTTAGTAAAGCAAAGAAAAGAAACAATTGCCCCTCTCGAACAAAGTCGAATTGTCTCATGTCTCATGTTATTGAAGAAACGGTAAGCCGGAACTGCAGGAATGAAGTTCGAAAGTTTTAACAAAAGTTAAAAAAGAAACTGTCAAAGCTACAGACCTTCAACTGAAGCCTACACGATCTAAGCTTAAGTGCAATAAAGCCAACATAACTTATCTACTTACAACTTGTCTACTTCACCACTGTCAAATCTGACGATATTGACATAATTGAAAGAACAGAGCATGATGTTAGTAGCGCTTGTATGAGTACTGTGTCGGAATCAGCGAATATAGGTTAATGAGTCAATGAGGGCAAAACCAATTATATACAACTTTGAAGTATTTAGGGACTTTGTCTACCTGGGCTCCTCTATCAATACAGTAAACATTACTAGCGCTAACATCAAATGAAGAATAACTTTTCAATTGCTACTTTCATGCTAAGAAGGCAACTTAGGTGTACCATTTTAAGATCCTCTTCATCCAAGTTCTACTGTATGGTTCAGGCGCTTGGACATTGTCCCGTATGCGTTTACGGAAAGTGTAGAAGGAGATACAACTAGGATCTTTACCGTACAACGATACAGCGAAAAAAAGAGTAAAAGTCCAACGCCTCAGAAAGCTGGTTCATATAAAGCGGATCGAAATCGAATCTTCAGACCGTAAATCTTCGGTTTCCCCGAAACATGAAGCAAAGTGTAATTCGATTAATACGCAATTCCAAATAATTATAAATAAGACAAGAGCAGTAATAAACTAAAGTCTTTTACGACTAATATCGAAACCGTTTTTTTTGATTGAAACGCGGGACTTCGAATTTATGAAAAAAGGTTATGTTTAACAGAAATGGAAACGACTTCGATGTACGTACTTTATCTGAATCAGGAAATATGAAGATGAATGTCACGACTGTGGAGCTGCAGTTCGAAACATTGATTTTAATCCCACTTAATTTAAAGTCCATAATTGAGAAGTTAGGTTTAAAAACTGTGCGCCTTCATGCATATCATAGGTTGTTCTATGAAAATCAACATGTAGTTCAGATCCATTCAGGTGGTGAGATCCTTCACGGTAATTAAACCAAATAAAAGCTTATCCAAAACAAACTGACTATTCATTTGTTTTTTTTTTTTGTACATTTGTTTTTGGCAGTTAATTGTTAAAACTTTCGGATACTACTGTTGTTTTTGATATATTTTTTCAGTTTCCACTTTGTATTTATGTATGCTTTATTTTGTTTTGTTCTTTCAGGAAACACAAAAGGCTTTTGCACAAACGAAGTTTCCGATACAAAACCAACGGCGTCAATCTTCGAGTCTAAAAATTCCGGACCAGTTGATTTTCTCCAACTAAAAGAAGAAATGAAGAATAAACGAAGAAAAAAAAAACGAACGAGCTCATCACTACATTCGTCTACTTTTCAAGGTGAAATAAAAAATTGAAAATGTTTTAAAAAGCCACAGTACATGTAAAAAAATATATGTTACATGTTACATTAAATTGGCATATTTAAAAATTTCAATAGTTTTATAACAAAAAAATTTTTATTAACATCTGCAAATTATGAAAAACTATAAGAATCTACTTACATTGTTTTGAATTGATTTTTGAGTTTCATAGTATTTTCATGACTTATATAAATATTTTATTATTATTATGATAATTTATTAACATTAACATTAAAATTACAATGCTAATAAGGAAAAAAAGCACTAGCTAATGCAGATTTGGGTCCTGAGATAAATAACTTAGGTGTATTCATATAAGAAAATCAAAAGAGATAGAAAATAAATATCGATTTAGGTACGTTAACTGCAATATGTACTTGTATTGGAAATTGGAATTAAATCGGCTCGCACTGAAGGGGTGTCGGTCTCAACCAACAAGCTTCTTCAGACAGCTCGGTTTCTAGCTAGCTGCCGACACCGGCTATGCGTCTGCACCACAGAACAGGACTATGAAAAAAAGCGCTGTTGTTGTTCTGTGAGTTAACAGCGGAGCCAACGTAACAAAAGTCTCTAACTACCTCAAAGTTATGTCGATGTTGGGTGTCTTTTGTTGATGATAGCACACCAAGTATATGCTATTTGCCCTAATTTTTGTAATATCATGCAAGGGATTAATGTTGGTTTTGAATGCTTTTAAATTGAAATTTCGGTTTTTCTCGATCCTTTGTGTCTATGAGAACTTCGTGATATCCATTGGCCAAATCAAGAGTAGGAAAATACGGTTAATTTTCTAGCTGGTCAAGAATATCTTCTATCCTAGGCAGAGGGAAAATGTCTTGCACTTTCACCTCGTTCGTTGCGGAAATCGACTACAACCCTCCACCTCTTTTGTCTATGGTTTTCTAAGAAAGAGTAAAAGAGTTGAATGGTTATTTACTGGTTGTAATAATACCATCGTTAAAATTTTTTTTTGACTTGTGAATGTATTTCATCGTAACAACTTGAGTTAGTCTGTGCTGTTTTTGTTAACTAGGTCTTGATCCGTTTGCACAGGTTCATCATCCAAATGAAATATCTCCTTGTATTCACTACTTATTTCTTCAATACAAGCTCCTTCCTCCTTATTTAACGACAGATCTAGTTGGAATGCCTATTCTTTTAAACGCTGGTTTTGAGCTGTGGATATTGTAAATACTAATTGGGTTAATGTCTAAAATTTTAAACTGATGATTGATTAAGATATAAATTAGGTGTCGTTGTATTCAATATCGGTACTTGTATCTTTCCGTCACTCACTTTTACCACAGTGTTGGCTAATTATATACCAAGGTAAATTTCTTGTAAGTGTACTAGAATTTCAGATATTTTCGGTGGTAATTTTAACGTCACAACCGTTTTATTTCCCGTTTTTTTCTAAACCTGCTTTGCTAACCATGCATTAAATGTTGATCAAAAGCATGCCTCACAGGATACTCAGAGACAACTGATATATTAGTTAAAAAAAATTAGCTTTTTGATCAATGTATCGATGACTGTCCCTAACGTTACTCCATTAACACCAAAAGCTCCTCTAATAATTTATTTTCTTTCGTGCATACGGTTAATCAGAAATGTAAGAAAGCATTTCTAAATTTAATGATTATTTCCTTTTAATAATCGATATCAACTTTAAAAAAAATAAAATAATTTTTTTTCTGTGATTTGTGTGTGCGTTTCGAACCAAAATATCAAATAAAAATCTAAAGAAAAAAACTTAACAAAAATATTCGTCCTTAACTAAAAGCAATAACAAATTCATATCACAAAAGTAAGTTAGCAGTTCAAATAAACCTTGAATTAATACAATTATTTTGATTTGTTTTCCAAATAGTGTTGAATTATCACTGTTTTTAAATCCTTCGGTAGTTAAGCTTACCACAAAAGCTGCATTTAATTGTCAAATCTTATCTTGATCTTGAGGCTTTACCTACATATGTATGTATCTTGAGCAGCCTAAAAATTCGGACTGTCGTTAGCGCCACTTTAGATATTAGGTAAAATAGTAGACAGATTGAAACTTGGTGATTGTACGCGGGGATGCCATTTGTTTTCATTAACAACACAATTTTGTGAGCATCTTTAGCTTATTCATTCCAATTGATCCTTTTGCTGCTCAACATGAATTGGCGAAAAATTGGATCGGTATCAATAGTAATTGCTGTATATGCAACTTCCATTTTAAGACAACCGTATTCAGTTGTCATATACATCGTGTCGATTATTTAACTCGCTGTTATCTGTAATTTCCCCAAACGCCTTCCTCTACTACTTTGTGGCATGGCTTTAACTCGGTCATAACATATCCACCGTTTTTGGCATTCAATATTCAATATTCAATATAAATGTATTAGCGCGACAGCTTCTTAAGGAGCCAAGGCCTAGTGACTTATACTTTCAACAAGTCCTATGTGTGTGCTGTTAATCTGCAAAAATGGAAGTGATCTACAGATTACCGCCGAGTCCCAACGGCTAGATGAGATGCACTTTTTTTAGATAAATTTTCTTCTTGGAGGTTTTGTCAGTTCCTCGCAAGAGGCAGTACCCCGGAAAAGAAGGTGACTATTAGGGGGATTCAAACCCAGGCTCATTCGCTTAGCAGTCCGAAACACTAACCACTAAGCCACGGGGCACTAATAAAATAATAAACTCTGAAAAAAAAAAATTTTAAACTAAAAATTAAAAACAGTATTTTATCAAAATCCGTCCTACAATTTTCAAAATACTTTTTTCATAAATTCAATACTATTTCAGACGTTTGATGGTGAGGGGGGGGGGGAGGGAGTGTTACCATTAATGCACTACTCCTTGCATCCAGGCGGTAGCGGAAGAATTCTCTAGATGGAATCAACGGTGGCGTCTACAGTTCCAGTCAGGTTGAACTACTTAGTGAACACCTTATATGGGCTACTACGACGTTTTCGGAGCTCAGGCTTAAAAGGAGCGGTTTATCGGGCTCTTCGTCCTTGGAGTCACAATAAGGACCTGGTCCTCTAGGTTGGGGGTTGCGCCGTCGGGGTAACTTCCCGGCCACGCCAAAAACAACTAGTTGCGAACAACAAGCCTCGGATACGGACGGATTCACTGATGACGAACCCTGCAAACGAAACAAGGACAACGAATTTCGGATATGTACGTGGAATGTTAGGTCCCTTAACAGACCACGTGCAGCCGCACAATTAGCGGAGGCCCTTGACTGCTATAAGGCAGACATAACTGCCATCTAAGAAATGCGATGGGACGGGCCGGGCAAAAAAAAAAGATGAAAAACTGCGATATCTACTATGGCAACGGCTATACACAACAAAAACAGCGCTTATTTGGATGTGGATTCGTCGTTGGAGGCAGGCTCCGGCAAGAGGTTTTGAGTTACAAATGTGTAAACGAGCGCTTCATGACAATCCGCATCAAGGCTAAATTTGCCAATATTAGCCTTATATGTGCGCATGCCCCCACAGAGGAAAAAGATGATGACACCAAAGAAATGTTTTTTGAGCTCCTGGACAAAACATATGAGCAATGCCCTAGCTATAACATTAAAATTGTCCTAGGCGACTTTAACGCCAAGCTAGGGAGAGAAGATGTTTTTGGTGGTACAATCGGAAAACACAGCTTGCACGACACCACCTCCGATAACGGATTCAGGCTAATTGACTTTGCTGGGGGGCGAAATATTGTAATAGTTAGTACCAAGTTCCCACACCTCAACATTCACAAAGGGACATGGAGATCCCCTGATCAATCCACTGTCAACCAAATTGACCACATTGCGATCGATGCAAGGCACTACTCCAGTATGATGAGATGTCAAAATGCCATCAGGGAAGCCACGACTGAAGTGCTGGATTTTACACGGCCACCACAACGAAACCCCTTGTTTGATGATGAGTGTCGGCAAGCACACGCAGCTAAACAAGAAGCATACAAGGCGGCGCTGCAAAGAATTACCAGAACTACCCTTGCACTCTACGAGCAGAAGAGGAAAGAGGAACACCGCCTTCTCAGAAAGAAAAAAGGGGAACATGAGAAGCGCGCGATCGAGGAAATGGAGAGCTGTTATTGCAGGAATGAAGTTCGAAAGTTTTATCAAAAGGTACAAAGAAACTGTCAGAAGTACAGAGCTCGAACTGAAGCTTGCAATGACAATCAAGGGATCATCGTAGTGGAATCGCAGTCGATGCTGAGAATATATAAAAACCATTTCTGCAGACTGTATAATGGCGATGACGAAACGAATTCCGCTGTCAGGCAGAATGGTCCACTTTATCTGGGCGGAGTAGACCAACAATTCCGACCACCACATCTGGATGAAATAAATCTAGCTGTATCTAAACTTAAGAGCAACAAAGCCGCCGGAGCCGATGCCCTAGCGGCCGAGCTCTTCAAAGCTGCAGGCGATGACTTGGCTATAAGTATGCACCAACTCATAAGCAAGATATGGTTAGAAGAAAGCATGCCCGATGAATGGAATCTCAGCATAATTTGCCCGATCCTTAAAAAAAGAGACCCTCTGAGCTGCACCAACTATAAGGGTATCAGTCTCCTCAACATCGCCTACAAGATCTTTTCTGCTGTATTGAACGCCTAAAGCCATTCCTCAACGACCTGATAGGTCCATATCAGTTCGGTTTTAGGCCAGGAAAATCCACTATCGATCAAATATTCACATTACGGCAGATCTTGGAAAAAACTCAAGAACTTCAAATCGATACCCACCACCTTTTCATCGATTTCAAAGCCGCGTACGACAGCATTTATAGAGACGAGTTATATAGAGCAATGTGCAGTTTTAACATCCCTGCCAAACTCGTCCCCCTGTGTTAAATGACGATGGAAAACGCACGCTGTTCCGCCAAGGTCGGTAAAGACCTCACCGACACCTTTAAAGTCAAAAAAAGATTTCGACAAGGCAATGCGCTCTCACACCAATACCAGAGGAACGATCTTTCAAAAGACCGTCCAATTACTCGCATACGCCGACGATTTTGACATAATCGGAAGAACGCAGCTTGATGTCAGTAGCGCTTTTGTGAGTATTGAGACAGAAGCGGCAAAGATCGGTTTAGCAGTCAATGAGAGCAAAACCAAGTATATGCTGTCATCAAGAAGAGACACCCAACATCGACGTCTTCGACAAAACATCACCATAGACAGCTATAACTTGGAGGTAGGTAGGGACTTTGTCTACTTGGGCTCCTCTATTAACTCAGACAACAACACCAGCGCTGAAATCAAACGAAGAATAACTCTTGCCAATCGATGCTAGCTTATTACCTTTTTTAAGAATTTTACCACTTTTTAAACTTTATTAGTTTGGTCTTTGCCATGGAAATTGCGAGAGAAGACAAAGCAAAAGATTGCGTTTTAGGGACAGATTTATCACGAGAATTTAATAGAAATTTCTTTAGTTCAGCGATTTTCACGGGATCACATATTTCACCATTTGTTAGCATTTTTCTTATAGAAACGAGTTCACGAATATTGGCTATATAACGAAATATGAAACCGAGCACACAAAAGAAAACGAGAAGAGTCATCGATAACCTTGCAAAAAATGTTTGTAGAGTCTAGTTTTGCAGCAGACTTGAGGAGGCTTGCAAGTTCTTGGAAGTAACTTCTTCGATAGAATCAGCCCCAGTCATTACGTCATCAACGTAAAAGTCATTTAACAGTACTTCCGAAGCTCGCGGGTGGGTATCTGCTGAATCGATTGCGAGTTGATACAAAGTACGTACAGCTAAAAACGGAGCACAAGAAGTGCCATAAGTTACTGTCAACATACGCTAATGTTTTAACGGAAGATTACTAGATTTTCTCCAAAGAATTCGTTGGAAGTCTGCATGCTCTTTAGAGATTCTGATTTGACGAAACATTTTTTCAGAATGAATTGACACCTTTTGTTGTCGAAAAGCTGACAGTTTCCGTGTTACCACAGACAACCCAACCGAAAATTGTTGGCACAAGATCAGGCATTCCTTGCTTACCGCGTTCTGCAGAGCCATTTATTATACTGAATAGTTTATCAGCACCGATGAGTGCGTCAATATGACCAGGAATATTAAATTTCGGGTCAGCTAAGGTGAACGAACTGAACGACTGTACATTTGAAACCGTAGTAAACGAAGTCGGCAACATGGAAGTTAGTTTTGAAACGACGAAGCACTGAATCTCAATGAATTCTTGAGTAAAGCGAGAATGAAGTTTTGAGGGTCACGATTCCATTCGTAACACCTTCCATTGATTACACTTTGGACAGATTGGACTCGATTCTACGAAATGAGATTGAATGACCTTTGGATTCTTCCCACGAGATTGAGAAATCGGACGAGAAAGCGATTGAGCAGACTCCAAAGCATTGTGATGCGAGTTCAAAAATGTTAAGAATTCATTGATTGAGGCATCTGCCTTTGTCCCTATCTCAAGTGCCCAAGCTTCCTTTGTATCTTGGTCTAATTTCAGCAAAAGGAGGTAAATGACCCAAAGGTCACGCCGGCTCCATCGGAAAGCTTACGAAGAGACTAAATATTAGAAGTTTTGATATATGGAATTGAAAGAAGCGATTGTATATGCGACTGTACCATAAAGTTGGGACGGTCATAGCGCTTTTCTAATTTTTCCCAAGCATCAACGTAATTGACATCCGAAACTTTTATATCGCGAATAAGTTTTGCCGGCTCCCCGCGGAGAAACAATTTCAAATAATGAAATTTTTGTGTCGAAGATATATCGGAGTTGTTGTCTATCGAGCCAATAAAATAATCCCAAAGCTAGGCCATTCTTTGTAATCCCCGGAAAATACCGAAATCGAGAGCTTAGGCAATGCTATGGAACACGTGGATTTTGTTGGTTCATTTAGCTTTTGGAGAAATAAAGCCTGTTGGCTGGCTAATTTGTCTATGACCGATTCCGAGGTGGCAGGTGTAGCAAGAGGTGTAGAAGCTAACTTTCTTTCGCGAATAACTTGTAAACGTAGATTTTGCAGTGTAATATTTATTTTCGTATTCGGGAAAAATCATCACTGGGATCAACGTAGTCTTTGTCATCCGCCGAAAAGTTCGTCAGTCAAAACTACGAATTTATTCCACGCATCATTAAGATTTTCTAATCGAGTTTCGAGAAGTTCAAGTGACACGCGGTCATCTAAATTCTCAGCGAAAGTTGCTGCCCGAATCAAAAGCCCTTTAACATGACCACGTTTAGCTTTAATAGCATTCATTTTTAGAAAAAACAACAACAAAATAAAAGTCTTAATTAATTAAACATATACTTCCCAAAATATCTTTCGCACTGTTTTCTTGATTAATCGGAGGTTTAATTAAATTAATTGCACGTGTTTTATATGCACTGATTCACAATTAATTATTCTCATGTGTAAAAAAGCATTATCATATGTTCAGTTTAGGATTTATATCGTAAATCAACTAATACCATGAAAATAATTGATAAGTTTTTTATTAGATTATAGTAAATCGTCTTTCGTTATTCAACCAGCAAGCAGTCAACATACATTTTGGTAATTGGGTAATATTAATTTTTTTTGTGCTAATAAACAATTGTACCTACTGAATTCGAATCTGTGTGTTGCCCTTTATTTTTCGGTGTTCGATTTTTGCTTGCAATCGCTATTTTCTTGGTTGAATAAAAAGTGGATTTACTATAATTTAATAAAAACTTTTCATGGTATTTAGTTGATTTACGATATAAATCCTAAACTGAACATATGATAATGCTTTTTTACACATTATTTTCAGGTATATAAGGCATGTTATGGATTCACACCTCTACAATTTAAACAGATGAGCCGATATTTTCTAATAATAATAATTTTCTAAAGAAAAAACATTTTTTTTATTTGAATATATACATACATATGTACATATGCAGCCACTAAGCAATTATCACATATGAGCAAGTATGCCATCCAGTCGTGTTATTTATTTATTTAACGTATAAAATAATGATCGTTGATTTAATAGCGATAATAACAATATAAACACAAATTCTAAGAAAGAAAGCAAACAAAGTAAGCGAGAATATAATTGAAATAGAAATATAATGTAATTTGTCCTTTTTCAATGGAAATAGGATACAATACTGTAAATTTGTTTCCGCCATGTTTACAAAAAAATCAATTAAACAAAAAAAAAACAATTTGAATAGCATTTGATGTTTATTAAATACATGAAACCCAAACTTCAGAATTAAAACTGCTTTGGCAATTTTTTGGTTTGGCATTCCGGATCGGGGTGGTTCTGTTACCGATTCCGGATTACCAAAAAAAAAACCCTATTACCTGTCAAATATGATTTGGCAATCCCAACGTAACTTTGTTTGTTCAAAAATAAAATGAAATTTCCGGGTTGTTATTCTCTTGAGCTAATTGCATAAGTGAAACATTATTGAAGATAAACTTATGGGTACTCATCAGTGGCTGATAAACAAAATCGACAATTTTGCACCATGTAAAGTAAATAGTGACAGCTATTTTGGTGTCGTTTTCGTATATTTATGTTTGATTTGATACGGTCGGCTTCAAATTGGTTAGTTTATTATGTTTTAATTAAAAAAAGTCTGTTTTAAAAATCAAAATTTTTATTTTTTAAAGCAAATACAAGAAGACAAGAAAACGGCCAAAATGTCAATGAAAAAATTACCCACGACTCACAGGGTAAAATGCTTTTTCTTCTCAACTTTCGAATTTGCTATCCTTTTAGCTTTTATGTCAGTCAAGACTTAACAGTCAACGTCACTAAGTGAGACTCAGGTTGGAGTAAATACTGGTGCCGAATTAAGGCATCAGTTAACGAGCAATAAGTGCCTGAATTATATGTGCTTGTCATTACCGCTTACGTTATCGAGCATTCTAGTACCATTTTTTGACATTTTCAATTCAGTCATCGAGCAGACTTTCATTCGATAGATACAGTGCAAATATATATAAGTACAAATTTTTGGTCATTTGTAAAAAATATTAAAAACTCCTCAACATCTTCGGTTCCAACGCTCATCGACAATAACAAACCAATTGTTTACTCTTCAGAGAAAGCAAACTTGATCGCCGCTCTTTTCACTGCCAGCTCCACGCTGTCTCACAGCAACGTTGCCCCTCCTGTACTTGAGATTGTAAATTTTTCCATGGGACAGATTTTTTTGCGCACTCGTACAATAGCAAGAGTTCTCAAAGATCTCGATATACACAAATCCGCTGGCCGGGATGGTATACCCCCGATTCTTCTGAAGAGGTGTTTTCCACACTGGCAAAGCCACTGCGTAAGCTTTTCCATCACTCCTACTCTTCTGGAATCTTTCCTAGAAGATGAAAACAGCATTTTTCCAGCCTGTCCCTAAGAAAGGTGACCCATCCTCCCCCTCCTACTACCGACCCATAGCACAAACATCCCTTTATTCTAAGGTCATGGAAACGCTGATTAACCGTCAGCTTAAGGAATATCTCGAGGTTCGAAAGCTTCTCCATGACCCTCAGTATGGCTTCCGCAGCAACCGTGATGGCATATCTCACCGAACAGTGGGACAAATCTTTACATCGCTTTGGTGAAAGTAACATTATTGCTCTTGATATCTCCAAGGCATTTGATAGAGTTTGGCATGAAACTCTCTTATCGAAAATGCGTGCTTTTGGAATCGATGATACTCTTGTTCGTTGGATTTGAAGCTATCTTCTGGACCGTACAATTCAATCAAATCTAATTCCTACAAAATAAATGCTGGTGTGCCCCAGGGCTCTGTTCTGTCTCCGACTCTTCCTCATTTTTATAAATGATCTTCTGTCTGTTACTTCTAATCCACTTAATAGTTTTGCTGACGACTCTACCCTCAGCTTTTCATATTCGTTCGATAATGCACGTCCTTCGCCTTCGAACATACAATAGCAACGTTACCATATGGCAAGCTCATTAAACTCCGATTTATACAGCATTGTCAAATGGGGTAATAGGAATCATGTGGAGTTTAATACTTCGAAAATTTAATGCATGAATGGCGCTTACATCGAAGAAACCGAAAAGCTCTCAGTACTCGGTATGTATGTCAACGACGACCTCCGTCGGAACGACCATATATTTGAGATCGCTAAGAATGCTGCTAAGTGCTTAGGTTTTCTGTATCGGTGTAAGAAGTATTTTTCCCCATCTGATCTGGCTACAATTTATAAAGCGTTTATACGCCCTAAACTCGAGTATAACTCCCACCTTTGGGCAGGTGCTTCACAAACATCGCTTCACCTGCTTGATAGAATACAAAATCGAGCGTTAAGATTTTTTTTTTATAAGTAAACACGTGCACAATTGTGTTGCCCTTATTATGTTTAATACACTGCGCGAGCATGGAGATGTTGTGGAAGGAGGGACAGGAGGTGACGATTAACATTGGTTTTGAATGCTATCAGACTGCAATGGCAAGGAAAAACCTCGCCGGGCAAACTATTCCAAAGTCGTGTTGTTCGACTAAAAAAAGAATCTCTGTATTTCACGGTACGTCCAAAATTGGGCTCAAGGGTGAACTGATGAGCATTCCTTGCGAAACTTTTAAGGGGAGGAATGCAACTGGCTACTTCGAGGGAACATTTTTTTATAAAAGAACCGATAAAACAATGAAAGACATGAAACATTGCGTCGGTGTTCAAGGGGGGCAATTGTTTCAGAGACATGTCTATTTCCTATCAATCTTAACGCTCTGTTTTGTATTCTATCAAGCAGGTGCAGCGATGTTTGCGAAGCACCTGCCCAGAGGTGGGAGTTATACAAGGCGGCGCTGCAAAGAATTACCAGAACTACCCTTGCACTCTACGAGCAGAAGAGGAAAGAGGAACACCGCCTTCTCAGAAAGTAAAAAGGGGAACATGAGAAGCGCGCGATCGAGGAAATGGAGAGCTGTTATTGCAGGAATGAAGTTCGAAAGTTTTATCAAAAGGTACAAAGAAACTGTCAGAAGTACAGAGCTCGAACTGAAGCTTGCAATGACAATCAAGGGATCATCGTAGTGGAATCGCAGTCGATGCTGAGAATATATAAAAACCATTTCTGCAGACTGTATAATGGCGATGACGAAACGAATTCCGCTGTCAGGCAGAATGGTCCACTTTATCTGGGCGGAGTAGACCAACAATTTCGACCACCACATCTGGATGAAATAAATCTAGCTGTATCTAAACTTAAGAGCAACAAAGCCGCCGGAGCCGATGCCCTAGCGGCCGAGCTCTTCAAAGCTGCAGGCGATGACTTGGCTATAAGTATGCACCAACTCATAAGCAAGATATGGTTAGAAGAAAGCATGCCCGATGAATGGAATCTCAGCATAATTTGCCCGATCCTTAAAAAAAGAGACCCTCTGAGCTGCACCAACTATAAGGGTATCAGTCTCCTCAACATCGCCTACAAGATCTTTTCTGCTGTATTGAACGCCTAAAGCCATTCCTCAACGACCTGATAGGTCCATATCAGTTCGGTTTTAGGCCAGGAAAATCCACTATCGATCAAATATTCACATTACGGCAGATCTTGGAAAAAACTCAAGAACTTCAAATCGATACCCACCACCTTTTCATCGATTTCAAAGCCGCGTACGACAGCATTTATAGAGACGAGTTATATAGAGCAATGTGCAGTTTTAACATCCCTGCCAAACTCGCCCCCCTGTGTTAAATGACGATGGAAAACGCACGCTGTTCCGCCAAGGTCGGTAAAGACCTCACCGACACCTTTAAAGTCAAAAAAAGATTTCGACAAGGCAATGCGCTCTCACACCAATACCAGAGGAACGATCTTTCAAAAGACCGTCCAATTACTCGCATACGCCGACGATTTTGACATAATCGGAAGAACGCAGCTTGATGTCAGTAGCGCTTTTGTGAGTATTGAGACAGAAGCGGCAAAGATCGGTTTAGCAGTCAATGAGAGCAAAACCAAGTATATGCTGTCATCAAGAAGAGACAACCAACATCGACGTCTTCGACAAAACATCACCATAGACAGCTATAACTTGGAGGTAGGTAGGGACTTTGTCTACTTGGGCTCCTCTATTAACTCAGACAACAACACCAGCGCTGAAATCAAACGAAGAATAACTCTTGCCAATCGATGCTAGCTTATTACCTTTTTTAAGAATCTTACCACTTTTTAAACTTTATTAGTTTGGTCTTTGCCATGGAAATTGCGAGAGAAGACAAAGCAAAAGATTGCGTTTTAGGGACAGATTTATCACGAGAATTTAATAGAAATTTCTTTAGTTCAGCGATTTTCACGGGATCACATATTTCACCATTTGTTAGCATTTTTCTTATAGAAACGAGTTCACGAATATTGGCTATATAACGAAATATGAAACCGAGCACACGAAAGAAAACGAGAAGAGTCATCGATAACCTTGCAAAAAATGTTTGTAGAGTCTAGTTTTGCAGCAGACTTGAGGAGGCTTGCAAGTTCTTGGAAGTAACTTCTTCGATAGAATCAGCCCCAGTCATTACGTCATCAACGTAAAAGTCATTTAACAGTACTTCCGAAGCTCGCGGGTGGGTATCTGCTGAATCGATTGCGAGTTGATACAAAGTACGTACAGCTAAAAACGGAGCACAAGAAGTGCCATAAGTTACTGTCAACATACGATAATGTTTTAACGGAAGATTACTAGATTTTCTCCAAAGAATTCGTTGGAAGTCTGCATGCTCTTTAGAGATTCTGATTTGACGAAATATTTTTTCAGAATGAATTGACACCTTTTGTTGTCGAAAAGCTGACAGTTTCCGTGTTACCACAGACAACCCAACCGAAAATTGTTGGCACAAGATCAGGCATTCCTTGCTTACCGCGTTCTGCAGAGCAGCACCAGTTTATCAGCACCGATGAGTGCGTCAATATGACCAGGAATATTAAATTTCGGGTCAGCTAAGGTGAACGAACTGAACGACTGTACATTTGAAACCGTAGTAAACGAAGTCGGCAACATGGAAGTTAGTTTTGAAACGACGAAGCACTGAATCTCAATGAATTCTTGAGAATGAAGTTTTGAGGGTCACGATTCCATTCGTAACACCTTCCATTGATTACACTTTGGACAGATTGGACTCCATTCTACGAAATGAGATTGAATGACCTTTGGATTCTTCCCACGAGATTGAGAAATCGGACGAGAAAGCGATTGAGCAGACTCCAAAGCATTGTGATGCGAGTTCAAAAATGTTAAGAATTCATTGATTGAGGCATCTGCCTTTGTCCCTATCTCAAGTGCCCAAGCTTCCTTTGTATCTTGGTCTAATTTCAGCAAAAGGAGGTAAATGACCCAAAGGTCACGCCGGCTGCATCGGAAAGCTTACGAAGAGACTAAATATTACAAGTTTTGATATATGGAATTGAAAGAAGCGATTGTATATGCGACTGTACCATAAAGTTGGGACGATCATAGCGCTTTTCTAATTTTTCCCAAGCATCAACGTAATTGACATCCGAAACTTTTATATCGCGAATAAGTTTTGCCGGCTCCCCGCGGAGAAACAATTTGAAATAATGAAATTTTTGTGTCGAAGATATATCGGAGTTGTTGTCTATCGAGCCAATAAAATAATCCCAAAGCTAGGCCATTCTTTGTAATCCCCGGAAAATACCGAAATCGAGAGCTTAGGCAATGCTATGGAACACGAGGATTTTGTTGGTTCATTTAGCTTTTGGAGAAATAAAGCCTGTTGGCTGGCTAATTTGTCTATGACCGATTCCGAGGTGGCAGGTGTAGCAAGAGGTGTAGAAGCTAACTTTCTTTCGCGAATAACTTGTAAACGTAGATTTTGCAGTGTAATATTTATTTTCGTATTCGGAAAAAATCATCACTGGGATCAACGTAGTCTTTGTCATCCGCCGAAAAGTTCGTCAGTCAAAACTACGAATTTATTCCACGCATCATTAAGATTTTCTAATCGAGTTTCGAGAAGCTCAAGTGACACGCGGTCATCTAAATTCTCAGCGAAAGTTGCTGCCCGAATCAAAAGCCCTTTAACATGACCACGTTTAGCTTTAATAGCATTCATTTTTAGAAAAAACAACAACAAAATAAAAGTCTTAATTAATTAAACATATACTTCCCAAAATATCTTTCGCACTGTTTTCTTGATTAATCGGAGGTTTAATTAAATTAATTGCACGTGTTTTATATGCACTGATTCACAATTAATTATTCTCATGTGTAGCATTATCATATGTTCAGTTTAGGATTTATATCGTAAATCAACTAATACCATGAAAATAATTGATAAGTTTTTTATTAGATTATAGTAAATCGTCTTTCGTTATTCAACCAGCAAGCAGTCAACATACATTTTGGTAATTGGGTAATATTAATTTTTTTTTGTGCTAATAAACAATTGTACCTACTGAATTCGAATCTGTGTGTTGCCCTTTATTTTTCGGTGTTCGATTTTTGCTTGCAATCGCTATTTTCTTGGTTGAATAAAAAGTGGATTTACTATAATTTAATAAAAACTTTTCATGGTATTTAGTTGATTTACGATATAAATCCTAAACTGAACATATGATAATGCTTTTTTACACATTATTTTCAGGTATATAAGGCATGTTATGGATTCACACCTCTACAATTTAAACAGATGAGCCGATATTTTCTAATAATAATAATTTTCTAAAGAAAAAAACATTTTTTTTATTCGAATATATACATACATATGTACATATGCAGCCACTAAGCAATTATCACATATGAGCAAGTACGTGCCATCCAGTCGTGTTATTTATTTATTTAACGTATAAAATAATGATCGTTGATTTAATAGCGATAATAACAATATAAACACAAATTCTAAGAAAGAAAGCAAACAAAGTAAGCGAGAATATAATTGAAATAGAAATATAATGTAATTTGTCCTTTTTCAATGGAAATAGGATACAATACTGTAAATTTGTTTCCGCCATGTTTACAAAAAAATCAATTAAACAAAAAAAAAACAATTTGAATAGCATTTGATGTTTATTAAATACATGAAACCCAAACTTCAGAATTAAAACTGCTTTGGCAATTTTTTGGTTTGGCATTCCGGATCGGGGTGGTTCTGTTACCGATTCCGGATTACCAAAAAAAAACCCTATTACCTGTCAAATATGATTTGGCAATCCCAACGTAACTTTGTTTGTTCAAAAATAAAATGAAATTTCCGGGTTGTTATTCTCTTGAGCTAATTGCATAAGTGAAACATTATTGAAGATAAACTTATGGGTACTCATCAGTGGCTGATAAACAAAATCGACAATTTTGCACCATGTAAAGTAATTAGTGACAGCTATTTTGGTGTCGTTTTCGTATATTTATGTTTGATTTGATACGGTCGGCTTCAAATTGGTTAGTTTATTATGTTTTAATTAAAAAAAGTCTGTTTTAAAAATCAAAATTTTTATTTTTTAAAGCAAATACAAGAAGACAAGAAAACGGCGAAAATGTCAATGAAAAAATTACCCACGACTCACAGGGTAAAATGCTTTTTCTTCTCAACTTTCGAATTTGCTATCCTTTTAGCTTTTATGTCAGTCAAGACTTAACAGTCAACGTCACTAAGTGAGACTCAGGTTGGAGTAAATACTGGTGCCGAATTAAGGCATCAGTTAACGAGCAATAAGTGCCTGAATTATATGTGCTTGTCATTACCGCTTACGTTATCGAGCATTCTAGTACCATTTTTTGACATTTTCAATTCAGTCATCGAGCAGACTTTCATTCGATAGATAAAGTGCAAATATATATAAGTACAAATTTTTGGTCATTTGTAAAAAATATTAAAAACTCCTCAACATCTTCGGTTCCAACGCTCATCGACAATAACAAACCAATTGTTTACTCTTCAGAGAAAGCAAACTTGATCGCCGCTCTTTTCACTGCCAGCTCCACGCTGTCTCACAGCAACGTTGCCCCTCCTGTACTTGAGATTGTAAATTTTTCCATGGGACAGATTTTTTTGCGCACTCGTACAATAGCAAGAGTTCTCAAAGATCTCGATATACACAAATCCGCTGGCCGGGATGGTATACCCCCGATTCTTCTGAAGAGGTGTTTTCCACACTGGCAAAGCCACTGCGTAAGCTTTTCCATCACTCCTACTCTTCTGGAATCTTTCCTAGAAGATGAAAACAGCATTTTTCCAGCCTGTCCCTAAGAAAGGTGACCCATCCTCCCCCTCCTACTACCGACCCATAGCACAAACATCCCTTTATTCTAAGGTCATGGAAACGCTGATTAACCGTCAGCTTAAGGAATATCTCGAGGTTCGAAAGCTTCTCCATGACCCTCAGTATGGCTTCCGCAGCAACCGTGATGGCATATCTCACCGAACAGTGGGACAAATCTTTACATCGCTTTGGTGAAAGTAACATTATTGCTCTTGATATCTCCAAGGCATTTGATAGAGTTTGGCATGAAACTCTCTTATCGAAAATGCGTGCTTTTGGAATCGATGATACTCTTGTTCGTTGGATTAGAAGCTATCTTCTGGACCGTACAATTCAATCAAATCTAATTCCTACAAAATAAATGCTGGTGTGCCCCAGGGCTCTGTTCTGTCTCCGACTCTTCCTCATTTTTATAAATTATCTTCTGTCTGTTACTTCTAATCCACTTAATAGTTTTGCTGACGACTCTACCCTCAGCTTTTCATATTCGTTCGATAATGCACGTCCTTCGCCTTCGAACATACAATAGCAACGTTACCATATGGCAAGCTCATTAAACTCCGATTTATACAGCATTGTCAAATGGGGTAATAGGAATCATGTGGAGTTTAATACTTCGAAAATTTAATGCATGAATGGCGCTTACATCGAAGAAACCGAAAAGCTCTCAGTACTCGGTATGTATGTCAACGACGACCTCCGTCGGAACGACCATATATTTGAGATCGCTAAGAATGCTGCTAAGTGCTTAGGTTTTCTGTATCGGTGTAAGAAGTATTTTTCCCCATCTGATCTGGCTACAATTTATAAAGCGTTTATACGCCCTAAACTCGAGTATAACTCCCACCTTTGGGCAGGTGCTTCACAAACATCGCTTCACCTGCTTGATAGAATACAAAATCGAGCGTTAAGATTTTTTTTTTATAAGTAAACACGTGCACAATTGTGTTGCCCTTATTATGTTTAATACACTGCGCGAGCATGGAGATGTTGTGGAAGGAGGGACAGGAGGTGACGATTAACATTGGTTTTGAATGCTATCAGACTGCAATGGCAAGGAAAAACCTCGCCGGGCAAACTATTCCAAAGTGGTGTTGTTCGACTAAAAAAAGAATCTGTATTTCACGGTACGTCCAAAATTGGGCTCAAGGGTGAACTGATGAGCATTCCTTGCGAAACTTTTAAGGGGAGGAATGCAACTGGCTACTTCGAGGGAACATTTTTTATAAAAGAACCGATAAAACAAGGAAAGACATGAAACATTGCGTCGGTGTTCAACGGGGGCAATTGTTTCAGAGACATGTCTATTTCCTATCAATCTTAACGCTCTGTTTTGTATTCTATCAAGCAGGTGCAGCGATGTTTGCGAAGCACCTGCCCAGAGGTGGGAGTTATACTCGAGTTTTGGGCGTATAAACGCTTTGTATATTGTAGACAGATCAGAAGGGGAAAAAACTTCTTGCATCGATATCGAAAACCTAAGCACTTTTCAGCATTTTTGGCGGTCTCAAATATATGGTCGTTCCAACGGAGGTCGTCGTTGACACACATACCGAGTACTGAAAGTTTTTCAGTTTCTTCGATGCAAGTGCCATTCATGGACAATGGCGTTGGGGGTATGCTTAGCTTTAACGACCAAAGACAGCATTGAGTTTTCGAAGCATTAAACTCCACACGATTCCTATTACCCCATTTAACAATGCTGTATAAATCGGAGTTTAATGAGCTTGACATACGTTACCGTTGCAATTGTACGTCCGAAGGCGAAGGACGTGAATTATCGAACGAATATGAAAAGCTGAGGGCAGAGTCATCAGCAAAACAGTTAAGTGGATTAGAAGTAACAGACAGAAGATCATTTATCAAAATGAGGAAAAATTACAGAACAGAGCCCTGGGGCACACCAGCATTTATTTTGTGGGAATCACACTTGAATCCGTCCAATACAACTTGTATTGAACGGTCCAGAAGATAGCTTCTAATCCAACGAACAAGAGTATCATCGATCCCAAAAGCACGCATTTTCGATAAGAGAGCTTCATGCCAAACTCTATCAAATGCCTTGGAGATATCAAGAGCAATAATCTTACTTTCACCAAAGCGATGTAAAGATTTGTTCCACTGTTCGGTGAGATATGCCATCAGATCACCAGTGGAACGATTGCAGCGAAAGCCATACTGACGGTCATGTAGAAGCTTTCGGTCTTCGAGATATTCCTTAAGCTGACGGTTAATCAGTGTTTCCATGACCTTAGAAAGAAGGGATGTCAGTGCTATGGGTCGGTAGGAGGAGGGGGAGGATGGGTCACCTTTCTTAGGGACGGGCTGGACAAATGCTGTTTTCCATCTTTTAGGAAAGATTCCGGAAGAGTCGGAGCGATGGAAACGCTTACGCAGTGGCCTTGCCAGTGTGGAAGAACACCTCTTCAGAAGAATAGGGGGTATACCATCCGGGGCAGCGGATTTGTGTATATCGAGATCTTTGAGAACTCTTGCTACTGTACGAGTGCGGAAAAAATCTGCTCCATGGAAAAATGTACATTCTCAAGTACAGGAGGGGCAACGTTGCTATGCGGCAGCGTGGAGCTGGCAGCGAAATGGGCGACGAGCAAGTTTGCCTTCTCTGAAGAGTAAACAATTGGTTTTTATTGTCGATGAGCGTTGGAACCGAAGATGTTGAGGAGTTTTTAATATTTTTTTACAAATGACCAAACATTTTTACTGGCTTTGGGACACTGCATGAGTTTTCTGACCAGAATAGCGGAGCCAATTGGAATTGTGTACATTGAAATCACCCGCAATAACAATTTCAGTGTGAGGACAAATAGAGACAATTTCCGAGATGGAATCAGACAGCGCATCAAACTCGTTAAAAACCAGTTGCCCTTATCTATACACAGCATTATCATACGATAAATAATAACAATGCAGTGCATATAGAAGTACAGTAAAGCACTTGGTGGCTATGGATGGTGGAAAATCAGAGTGGCGCGTGGTGTGTACATATTTTTTCTTTTTTTTTTAAGGTAAATGGGAATGAGGAGATTGGTTTGATGATGATGATTGATTTGGTTTTAGTTATGGCACTGAATGTTTTTTTCTTCTCAATGAATTTATTATTTATTGCATATATTTTGAACTGGTTAATTTGTTTTATTTATTCTATTTCGTGTGTTGTGTGATGGATGGTTAAGGTTTTTGGTATGGGCAGGGACAGGGGCAGATAGTCAAAACAAGCACTTCACTTCACGACAATTTTTATTTATTTATTTCATTTTCTTTTTTCTTATTTTGATGTTTTTTTTTCCTCTACACCGCACAAACCACGACTGCTCTGGTTGGCAGATGGATCGACACCCAAGATTGATAGGAAATAGAACTGCCGCTGAAACAATTGCCCTTCTCGAACAACGACGCAATGTTTCATGGCTCCTTATTTTATCGTTTCTTTTATAAAAAATGTTCACTCGAAGTAGCCAGCTGCATTCCTCCCCTTAAAAGTTTCTCCCGTAATACTCGTCTCGCAAGGTATGCCCATAAGTTCACCCTTGAGCCCAATTTCGGACGTACCTTGAAATATAGGGATTCTTTTTTAGCCGAACAACACGAATTTTGAATAGTTTACGCGGCGAGATTTTCCCTTGCCATTTTGATCTGCAAACATGCAAAACCAATGTTAATCGACACTTCCTATCTCTCCCCATCTGAAGTTTTAGTATGTTGTCATTGTATGTTAAACATTTTTCTCTCTAAATTTCATAAGTATTACCTTCGTTTGATGAACATGAATCATTTTTCATATTAAATTAGTTTGCAAAATGTTCACTTTCTTCTGAATTGCAACAATGAAATTCATTTATCCGAGACAAAATTTATCTTAACGACATCTGTTAGCCAATAGAGAAATCAATAAATACACCATGAAGTTGAATATAACTAGTACAATTAGTAATAGTAAAACCATACGTCGGACTACGAATGCCATCATCCCAAAGTGGTTACTCGTGCATGGGTGGTTACACCCATCCACTTACAGAAAACCTTCTCACCAGGACCGAGAATATGATGAGAAAAAAGTAGAGGCTATACCCATGTAGAGCAAATTTTGATAAATCAGTATGTACTCCAACCTGAGTCTCACTTAGTGCCAAAGCAGCTGGTATTTATTGTACAGTGTAGACATACACGTGAAAGAATTTTTTTCTTAGACCGCGAACATTGGAATAGACTACATTACACATATCTAAGGTAATGTCATTAGAGGTCTTATTTTTGCAATCTTCTGCGCATCTGTCTAAATCAAAGTAAAATGGCGGCCGCCAGAGACCATAAGCTTGTTTATTTGTTCTGAAAATAGATCTCGTGGCTATATTTTAAAGTATTTGTGGTAATTAGTTAATAAAAATAGATTTTTAATAAATAAGAAAATAAGAAAAATATAAAACAAACGTGAGGTGTGCAGTTTTGTTCATAACTTTTTTTGATGTAGGTCTCTTACAACCACCATTTATAATACAAAAGAACAGATCATATTTTGACAACCTGCGGGAATAGACGACATTAAAATCACTTACCATTTAAAAAAACTTACACACAAAACACAACTCTGACTAAGTCGAAGTAAGCAGTGAATGTCCAAATTAATTTCTGTAATAAACAAACTGTCCTAGGTGTTATGCCCATAAGACAGTTTGCATACAAAAAATCAATTCAAACATTCAGCACAATAAGACAAATTCAGATGGCCTTATCTATTTACCGCACACATTTTATGATAGTCATACAATGCTGGCAATAAATAGAAAGATGCAATCAAGCAAAAAGGACCGATCTTTAAAAAAGGAGACCCTCTGAACTGCATGAACTAAAGGATTATCAGGCTCCTCAACATAGCCTACAAGGTCTTTTCTGCTGTATTATGTGAACGCCTAAAGCCATTCGTCAACAACCTGATAGATTCATCAGTGCAGCTTTAGTCCACTATCGACAAAATATTCATATTACGGTAGATATTGGAAAAAAGATTTTCAAATCGATATATACCACCTTTTCATTGATAGATAGAGCAATGTGCAGTTTTAGCATCCCTGCCAAACTCGTCCACCTGTGTAAAATGACGATGAAAGACGTACGCTGTTCCCTCAAGGTAGAGGTCGAAAAAGATTTGGACAAAGCCCTGCGCTGTCATGCGACTTTTTATCATACATGAAGGAATATTGCAGAACTCTCGCGCCAACACCAGAGGCACGATTTTTCAAAAGTCCGTCGAACTACTCGCTTACGCTCACAATATTGACATAATTAAGAATACAGCGTGATATCAGTAGCTCTTTTGTGAGTATTGAGACTGAAGAAGCGAAGATGGGTTTAGCGGTCAATGAGGGCAATACCAAGTATATTTTGTCATCAAGAAGAGACGCCAACATCGACGTCTTGGAAAAAATATCATGATATACTGCTATAACTTTGAGGTAGTTATAGATTTTGTCTTCCTGGGCTCCGCTTTTAACTCAGACAACAACACGAGAACTGAAATCATCATCAACATTTTACCTGAACTACGGAACTACACTTGCGTTGCACACGATAGTGATTCCGACCATCAGGCAGTAGAAATGAGGGTAAGACCTAATCAAAGGATATTCTGCGAACAACCAGAACCAGAGCTCCACATGAGGTACAACAAGGTGAACTGGAGAACATTCCGTACCGAAATTGAAAGAGATCTCCCGGAAGTCTCAACCAGCAGCAATCTCTCAAACAGCGAAATTGATAGTATTTGTATTTGTATTTGTATTTATTTATTAACGTAAGTATTTTAAAACAATATGTCTTTTAAATAATACTTAGAAAATTGTTGGTAATATCATTAAATTATAAATAATATAAAAAAGCTAATTTTAAATTATTATATATTAAATATTTTGAAATTAAATTAAACAAATTAAGATAATTACATTATATTTTAGTAAAATTAAATAAAAAAAACAGTAATAGAAGAGGAAAGAAACAGAAATAGAAGTGGAAAAACGTTCAGCAATTGTAAAGATTTCTAAGCAAGCCTTCAATTTTTTTATAATTATCTTGTACTCTCAGAATGGCAGGCAAGGAGTTCAAAGGCCCACAGCATGCACAAAGAACTGTTGTTTGGAGGCTCTATATTTAAATGTTGGAACAATGAGAATATTACTTCTTTGAGATACTGGAAAAATTAGCTTTTCAAAAAGATAATTCGGATTTTTCGTATGAATAAGGTTAAACAGAAATGTCAATGTAAGAAAATCCACATACTTGTCAAGAGGCATATTGAAAACGGTATTTGCCTGAGCAGAAACATGGTCGAAACGACGAAGTCCATAGATAAAGCGGACAACGTTGTTAAAGGCAACTTGAAATTTGCGTTTACTGGCGCTATCTAAACTGCAAAAAATAGGACTACCATAGAATAGAATTGGTAGAATAACTGTTTTGGCAATTATCAATTTAGTTGAGACCGGGAGGAAACTTCCAGAAAGGTATAGAAAACGCAATGAAGTGTATACTCGTCCAATAGTACTTATCAGGTTATTGTCCCATGTTAGCGTTTGGTTAAAGATTACTCCTAGATTTTTTACTGTTTTGACATAATTTAAAGTTGTTCCATTGAGCTCGACGGTTGGAAAGCTAGTTGTATCAAGCACAGAGTTATTTATCACAATTGCCTGGCATTTGTTTGAATTGAGTTTCAAGGAATTATCTCTAGCCCACTGTCCTACACGTGTTAGATCCTCATTTATTTTGACCGTTGCATCTTCTACCATGCCAATTCTATAGCTCAAGTAAATTTGGACATCATCTGCGTACATATGAATGTTGCTATGTTTGAGTTTCGAGGGTAAGTCATTGTTGAACAGTGTGAAAAGAAGTGGGCCCAGAATTGATCCTTGAGGGACACCAGTGATATTAGGAAGAAATGTCGATAGTTTTGAGTTTGCAAAAACTGCCTGAGATCTGTGCCTAAGATATTGTTCAACCATAGATAATGCTGAAGTGTCAAAAAAGAAAAAATTCTTGAGTTTTTTCAAAAGTATTTCGTGTGAAACTGTATCGAACGCTTTTGAAAAATCAAGCAAAACTAGAGTTGTTACATGATTTTTATCAACTTCTTGACGGATATCATCAGTTATTTTAAGAAGTGCGGTTGTACAACTATGTTTTGATCTAAATCCAGACTGCGAAACAGTTATAAGTTGATGTGACTCTAAATAAGATGTAATTTGCCGACTGATAAGTTTCTCAAATGCTTTTGAAATAAAAGGAAGAATAGATATTGGTCTGTACTCTTTTTGTTTAGATGCTGTTTTTTTAGGAATCGGAATTATTTTTGAGGCCTTCCAGAGCTTTGGATAACAGGACTTAGTTATTATTGTGTTAAAAATGTGCGTTAAGAAGGGGGATATAAACGGAAGAATTATTTTTACAAATTTAGGGTTCATATTATCTAGTCCTATTGCTTCCGATTTAATAGCACAAACTGCCTTGTAAACATCAACTTCAAAAACTCTATTAAAACTGAAACTTTGGGAAAAACGAGTATCATTACTTTGAGAAATTATGCTTGCCATAGCACAGGTGCCTATGTTGGAGGCAGAACTTATGAACTGTTTATTGAGTTCATCTACATCGCAGTCATCATCAATATTCATTATTTTCCTTGAGATACCAAGTGATTTAATGTTTTTCCATAGTTTTTTTGATGACACATTGTGAAATTTTGAAGCAAAATACTTTCGTTTAGACTTTTTAATTTCAGTATTTACTTTGTTTCGTAGGTTTTTATACTGCACAAATAGTTGTGGCAATCTAAATCTTTTCCATCGTCTAAAAGCGTAGTCTCTCTTCACAATAAGTTGTTGAATTTCTGATGTTAACCAACCCGGCAGATTACTTTTAATTCGAATTGTTTTTGTTGGTACAAATCTTTCAAAAAGCGAATTAATTTTCGAGGTAAAGTATTCAACCTGTTCATCAATATCTGTGAGATCATAGATATTTTCAAAATTAGTTTCAAAAATACCAGCTACTAGCGATGGCATGTCAATAGATTTAAAATCTCGAAACGAAATATTTTCATCTACTAAAGTTGGATTTAATATTAAATCATAGAAGGCGACAATCAAGTCGTGTCTGGAGAAGCCAGGGACATCTAGTTGACTGTAGAAGTTAACATTGTCGGGTTGGTTGACCAGAAAAACGTCAAGTAAGGTAGAGCTGGAAGACGAGAAATGTGTAGGAGAGTCACTGTTTATTGGAAATATATTAATAGACTTCAAATTGTCACAAAAAGTCTTAACCCGTCCATTTTCGCTATCTAAAAGATCTATATTTAAATCCCCTGGTATTAAAATGTGATTATAGTTAGGTGATAATTGTTCTAGAATGTCTGAAATAGAAGTTGAGTCTATAATGTTTGGTGGTTTGTATATTACGCCTATCAGACACTTCTCAACTGCACTTGCAACTTCGATGAATAAGTATTGAACACTTTCATTTCTTTCAGAAACCTTAACAATTTTACTTTTGAAACCCGTCTTTATAAATATGGCCACGCCTCCACCCCTTGATAATACCCGGTCAGATCGATATATTCTATATTTATCCATACTTAGAAACCCACTGTCTATCTTATCTGTCAACCATGTTTCTGATACGCAAATAATGTCCATTGCTGAATTATTAAAAGTGTTTTTGAACTCATCAAGATGTTTTGTTAAGCTTTGAGCATTTATATGACAAATAGATAATCCATTGTATCTCTTCCGAAAAATATTCAACATTGTTCTTGTTTTGTTAAAGTTAGTAAAACTGCTAGCCTGTGAAACTCTACTATTATCAACTGCACTCATTACAATTCAGAAAAATTATATTGCCTCTGAGTAGGAAAAGACAACGGCTTTGTAAAAGAAAAGCTAATTTAACAGATAACATTACTGAAGGTATTTCCAATTCAGAACAATTGTAGCTAAGAAAAAGGTAACGAAATAAAAACTTAATGTTAAAAAAGGTAGAAATAAGATATAAATTATTTAAATAATAAAGAGAGGTATGACTTTTAAGCAATAAATATGATTTAGAAAGATTAAAGATATTCAATATAAGTAAGAAAAATAAAAATAAATTAGTTACTGCAGTAGAAAAAAGAAAAGTACTAAAGTAGCTCCGGAGACAGCTCTGGTGAATCATTGTCGAAACTTGGTGTAACTCCATCTTTGTTGTTTTTCCTTTGCCCTTCTTCGTTGTTAAACTGATAATTAGCTTGTTTATGATTTTTGACAGTTGAAATAAGCATGTCCAAAGAGTTAACTGTTGTTGGTTTATCGTTGTTTGTAAGTTTAATGTGCACAATACCATTTGTAGTGAAAACAGAAAAAATTTCGTGTTTGCGCCTTAAACGAATTGCTTGTCGAAGAATAGTTCTATTGTTTTTGGTTAGACTCTCGTGTAGATATATAGGAGTATCCGATTCTTCACCAAGATCTCTTAGAAGTAGTTGCCGCGAATTTATCTTTCGAAAAACAGCAAAAGCCTTGAGTGTATTGTTTTTATCGTGCGTCGAGAAAAATTTAATGATTATTATAGAATCTTCTCTATGACTTGCACGAAAGATTCTATACAGTTGTGGTGGTTGAAAATCGAGCTTGTAGCAAATACTGTTAAAGATATTTTTTAGTATTTCTCCGGGCATTGTCGGTATTCCGATGAGAATGGCGTCCGTTGCCAAGCTTTTGACATTTATCGTTTCTATCTGTGCCTTCAAGCTTTCAATTTCAGTGCAGACCTTGTTTTCTGTGGTTAATTCGGTTTGCATAACAACGTTCGGTGGTGCGGTGCTAATTTTGTTTACCTTTTCATCTAGACAATCGACTCGTGCAATAAGTGCTTCCAGTGTTGTGACTCGATCAGTAAGTTTGGTTACATTACATTCCAGATCATCGATAATTTTCATTTTTTGTTCAATGGCGTCGATTCTTGTTGATAAATTAAATTCCATTAACTTTAACTGCCGGGAAAGTGAATCTCCTTGTAATTTAATGGAATCGAGGATTTTGGTTATGTCCATGTTTTTTGTTGTTGTTTCCGATGAAGTGGAAGTGTTGAGCGAATCTTTTAAAAGCTTAGCTTTCCCCATACGTGTTTTTGGCTGTACAGGGGATGATGGTGAGGATGGATGCGGTGAGTTTTGCATTTTAATAATCTTTGAGTGTTTATTCATTACTCATGTATTAGAAAAAGTTAAACGGTTTAGCACAACGGATTTATATTTAAATGTGTGTGATTTGAGATTTAAAGTGATTTGCAAAGTTTGCAAAGCAAAATAAAAAATAAAACACTGACTATTTAATTAAGTTACAACTTCTTTGTAAAACAACTTTTTTCAACGATTTTATACTTTAATAGCACTATTGAGTTATGTTCCATAAACAAGGTGGGGTTGAAAAAGTTAAACTGGTTAAGGAGAAAGAGCTCAGGAAAAAGACGTCCGATCGCTAGCACATTATATATTATTATGATAGTGCCATACTCCAATTCGAGACAACAGTTACCAACGCCTTGGAAAAGCTTAAGACTGCAAAAACCAGCAGAGACCGCTATGCGAATGTGCCCGAACATATACAGGCCATATATGTTCACAGCCAGAGACTCCGCAAAAAGCTTCAACGGATATACCACAGGTTGTTTAACAGAGAGAATGAGAAGTATAGACGCATATACTCAGAACTCCAATGCACCAACACCATGTTCAACCAGGCAGTGAAACTTCACCAGGATAATGAATTCAGAAAAATACTTGTGAACATCAAACCGGGACCCGATGCCTTCAAGAAAATTAACCAGCGGAAAAAGTGCTTGATGCCAGATACAATAATGCACGGGCAACGTTCTGCAATAACACCAACCGAAAAAGCAGAAGCTCTCGCTAAGCATTTTGAATTCATCGAAGAAGTTGAAAACAAGTTTGAAGAAGTTGCAGCCTCTAATACTTCAGTCACCAACTTTAATGAGGACAATCCTGCACACGGACCAACTGGAGATGGTTTTACTTCCATCGAGGAAGTAACTGACATAATCCACGGAGGAAATTATAAGAAGTCAGAAGGAAATTATGGGATTTCTAACTGTCAGCTTAAAAAGCTGCCAAATCTCACCATCCTAATGCTGACGATTATCTTCCATAACTGCCATAATAACAGCTACTTCGAAGAAAACCAACAGGACTAGCGTCGAGGGATATCGGCCGATTTCGCTTCTATGCTGTGTCAGCAAAATCCTGGAGGGACTTATCCTGAGAAAACTTATCATTTCTTCAGGGAAAGGGAATTCATACCTGAATGTCAGTATGGTTTCCGAGCACGACAGTCCACCATCCATCCGCTTCTTGGTCTGCACTCCGATGTGACACACGGACTCAACAAGAAAGAGACGACAGTCGCCTGTTTACTGGACATCGAAAAGGCCTTCGACACAGTTTGGATAAAAGAACTAATATTAAACTGTCAAGTCTAGAACTACCTGAACATTGAAATGAATCAAAAATGTTCTAACCCATAGATCCTTTTATGTACAGGTAAACAAAGAATATTCACAAAGAAAGACGAACAGCGCTGGAGTTCCACAAGGTTCCAAGCTGGGCCCCATACTTTTCAACCTTTATGCAGCTGATCAGCCTACCAACATCCCAGAGACGAAAACAAAGCTATATGCCGATGACTCCTTAACATATGCAACATCTATTTTACCAGAAATCGCAGCCAGGAGAGTTGAAGGTCACATACGAAACTCGTGGGACTACTACCTTAAATGGGGACTATAGATAAGAGCGAGCTTATCAGAACCCCAACAACAGCAACAAGAGGTCAGCGACGTTTCGCTACCAGACAACACAGTGATAATGACAAAGGCAACAACAAAATACCTTGGAGTGAATTTCAATAACCGCTTCAAATTCAACAAGCATGCTTCATTTATGCTTAAGAGAGCCAACTTCTCCCTACATCTGGTCCACCCGCTTCTTAGAAGAAGAAACGGACTAAACACTAATACCAAACTCCTCATCTATAAGCAACTGATCCGTCCAGTTCTGACGTACGCTTGTCCTATTTGGTTCACCATTTCACCAACATATATGAAGAAGATCGAAGTTTTTGAAAGGAAGATACTCCGTAGCTGTACAGGCCTACACCGAAACCCCATTACAAGGAAATATGTCCCAAACAAGAAGCTATATGAAGACAGCAAAGTGATCCCAATAAATCAGTTCATGACACAGCTCTCCAAAAATATTTTGACGAACTTGGAGGACCACCCCAACTTGGAAATCCAGCAACTACTCCAGCAACAACTAGAGCCCAGCCATCGCTACCTCAACATTCAAACCATCACAGACGATCGATTCGAGGATATAATGAACAATGACGGAGCCCCGTTTTACGAGAGAACCAGCAGCGGACACAACAGAGGATAAGCAACACCGCATCCTAACCCCAATTTTTTAAAACCAAAGACAGTAAATTATAATTAAGAATTTCAATTAAAAGATTATGCAAACAAAAATATGATATAAGTAAAAATATAGCATTGTATAGTCATCTGAAGTACGTCGGGCCCCTGCTGTTGAGCCGACATGATTTATTTTAGTTATAAGTTAGTTTAAGACCAATTGTACATAGATTCTAACGAATGCTATACAAATAATCTAATCTAAAGAACTGAAATCAAACGAAGAATAACGCTTGCCATTCGCTGCTTCTTCGGGCTTAGAAGGCAATTGAGTAGCAAAGCCCTCTCTCCGGCAACTAAATTTTCCCCTTATAACATCCTCATCATTCCACTCCTGTTCGTGCAGACGTATGGGCGTTGTCAAAAGTTGATGAGAACGGTTTAGGTGACCACGAGCAAAAGATTATTCGGGTGATTTTTTGAAAAAGATACAACGAAATACTGTACCGGCTGTTAAAAAAATCGACGCCAATTTTTCACAGTTTTTTGTCACGCCACTTTACTGGTTTTAGTTTATATAAAGGTCAATTTTGACTTTTTTGTTTTGTTACATAATTATTTTTAAACCTTTTGTTTATTGTTATTTTTTTCTATTTAGAACTGGAGTTCTTTAATTTACGTATATTTTTACCAACAAAAATTTCATTAAGTATTTTTTGTGTAACATTACATTATATTATTCTTAAGGCATTGCAATTGCATCTTTTAAGAACGGTTTCTTTCGAAGCAACTTTTACTATATATTAAGCTTATAGGACTTTCCTTTGGGGAAACAAATTAATTTATTTTTTATCTAAATCTGTCAAAACACAGATTTCCCCAGTTTTTGCATTCCTTTGGGGAAAAAAGATTTTTTTTTTGATCTGAGATCAATTTTTCAGATCTGGATTTTTCGGCGATTTACCCCTCTTTTCAGTAATACCAGTTTTGAGCAGTCAGTTTGACAAATGTGTTTTTGCTCTGTAATTTATTTCAATTTTGAACAAAAATGCTTATTTTTAAATAAATAATCAATCATGGATCTAGCTTATCTTCCTTTTCAGAATTAAGTGATACAAAATTCTATGAGCTTGTACAAGTTTTGTTCGAAAGGAATTTGTTACTAACAGCGTTGCCGAAATGGTAGTGCTTTTTTACAAAATAATTTCATTGTGCACGGTGGCACGAGGATTACTGACCTTCCTTTTCTACACAGAATTTAAGCATACAAAGTATTTTTTCACACTTCAGGGCTTTAGCTTAAAGATTTTCTCATCTATTTGAGTGCGAAAAAGGTATTCCGTTTTCCTTAATGAGAAAATATTTAAATTTTGGCCTGGCTGAAAACGTTCTTTTTTATTCAAAAGCGTTTTGGATTAAGTTGTAAAAAAAATATAGAAATAAAGTTTTTTTTTTTTTTTTAAATAAATCTTAGTTTTTTACTATGGTAAAATGGCAGGCTTCTTTGAAAAAATTGCAATCAATTTTTCTTTGGCGGCAACGCTAGATGCTAGCATGACATATCCACTAATTCAATGACAAAAATAAATCTAAATTTCTATAGAGGAATTAGTCTCCTGAATATCGCATACAAGATCCTCTCTGCCGTACTATGTGAACGCCTGAAACCTTTCGTCAGCAACCTGATTGGCCCCTATCAGTGTGGTTTCAGACCAGGAAAGTCCACAATCGATCAAATGTTCATGCTACGGCAGATCCTGGAAACTACCCAAGAATTCCAAATCGATAGCCATCACATCTTTATCGATTTTAAGGCCGCGTACGATAGCATTTATAGAGACGAGCTATACAGAGCCATGTCAGGTTTTGGCATCCCCACAAAACTCGTCCGACTGTGCAGGATGACGATGGAGAACTCTCTCTGCTCCGTCAAGGTTGGTACTGACCTCACAGAAGCTTTTGACGTCAAAAAAGGATTCCGACAAGGTGATGCGTTATCGTGAGATTTCTTCAACTTAATATTTAAAAAAATTATAAGAAACTCGCAAGTCAGAGCTCCACATGAGGTACAACAAGGTGAACTGGAGAACATTCCGTACCGAAATTGAAAGAGATCTCCCGGAAGTCTCAACCAGCAGCAATCTCTCAAACAGCGAAATTGATAGTGCCATACTCCAATTCGAGACAACAGTTACCAACGCCTTGGAAAAGCTTAAGACTGCAAAAACCAGCAGAGACCGCTATGCGAATGTGCCCGAACATATACAGGCCATATATGTTCACAGCCAGAGACTCCGCAAAAAGCTTCAACGGATATACCACAGGTTGTTTAACAGAGAGAATGAGAAGTATAGACGCATATACTCAGAACTCCAATGCACCAACACCATGTTCAACCAGGCAGTGAAACTTCACCAGGATAATGAATTCAGAAAAATACTTGTGAACATCAAACCGGGACCCGATGCCTTCAAGAAAATTAACCAGCGGAAAAAGTGCTTGATGCCAGATACAATAATGCACGGGCAACGTTCTGCAATAACACCAACCGAAAAAGCAGAAGCTCTCGCTAAGCATTTTGAATTCATCGAAGAAGTTGAAAACAAGTTTGAAGAAGTTGCAGCCTCTAATACTTCAGTCACCAACTTTAATGAGGACAATCCTGCACACGGACCAACTGGAGATGGTTTTACTTCCATCGAGGAAGTAACTGACATAATCCACGGAGGAAATTATAAGAAGTCAGAAGGAAATTATGGGATTTCTAACTGTCAGCTTAAAAAGCTGCCAAATCTCACCATCCTAATGCTGACGATTATCTTCCATAACTGCCATAATAACAGCTACTTCGAAGAAAACCAACAGGACTAGCGTCGAGGGATATCGGCCGATTTCGCTTCTATGCTGTGTCAGCAAAATCCTGGAGGGACTTATCCTGAGAAAACTTATCATTTCTTCAGGGAAAGGGAATTCATACCTGAATGTCAGTATGGTTTCCGAGCACGACAGTCCACCATCCATCCGCTTCTTGGTCTGCACTCCGATGTGACACACGGACTCAACAAGAAAGAGACGACAGTCGCCTGTTTACTGGACATCGAAAAGGCCTTCGACACAGTTTGGATAAAAGAACTAATATTAAACTGTCAAGTCTAGAACTACCTGAACATTGAAATGAATCAAAAATGTTCTAACCCATAGATCCTTTTATGTACAGGTAAACAAAGAATATTCACAAAGAAAGACGAACAGCGCTGGAGTTCCACAAGGTTCCAAGCTGGGCCCCATACTTTTCAACCTTTATGCAGCTGATCAGCCTACCAACATCCCAGAGACGAAAACAAAGCTATATGCCGATGACTCCTTAACATATGCAACATCTATTTTACCAGAAATCGCAGCCAGGAGAGTTGAAGGTCACATACGAAACTCGTGGGACTACTACCTTAAATGGGGACTATAGATAAGAGCGAGCTTATCAGAACCCCAACAACAGCAACAAGAGGTCAGCGACGTTTCGCTACCAGACAACACAGTGATAATGACAAAGGCAACAACAAAATACCTTGGAGTGAATTTCAATAACCGCTTCAAATTCAACAAGCATGCTTCATTTATGCTTAAGAGAGCCAACTTCTCCCTACATCTGGTCCACCCGCTTCTTAGAAGAAGAAACGGACTAAACACTAATACCAAACTCCTCATCTATAAGCAACTGATCCGTCCAGTTCTGACGTACGCTTGTCCTATTTGGTTCACCATTTCACCAACATATATGAAGAAGATCGAAGTTTTTGAAAGGAAGATACTCCGTAGCTGTACAGGCCTACACCGAAACCCCATTACAAGGAAATATGTCCCAAACAAGAAGCTATATGAAGACAGCAAAGTGATCCCAATAAATCAGTTCATGACACAGCTCTCCAAAAATATTTTGACGAACTTGGAGGACCACCCCAACTTGGAAATCCAGCAACTACTCCAGCAACAAGTAGAGCCCAGCCATCGCTACCTCAACATTCAAACCATCACAGACGATCGATTCGAGGATATAATGAACAATGACGGAGCCCCGTTCTACGAGAGAACCAGCAGCGGACACAACAGAGGATAAGCAACACCGCATCCTAACCCCAATTTTTTAAAACCAAAGACAGTAAATTATAATTAAGAATTTCAATTAAAAGATTATGCAAACAAAAATATGATATAAGTAAAAATATAGCATTGTATAGTCATCTGAAGTACGTCGGGCCCCTGCTGTTGAGCCGACATGATTTATTTTAGTTATAAGTTAGTTTAAGACCAATTGTACATAGATTCTAACGAATGCTATACAAATAATCTAATCTAAAGAACTGAAATCAAACGAAGAATAACGCTTGCCATTCGCTGCTTCTTCGGGCTTAGAAGGCAATTGAGTAGCAAAGCCCTCTCTCCGGCAACTAAATTTTCCCCTTATAACATCCTCATCATTCCACTCCTGTTCGTGCAGACGTATGGGCGTTGTCAAAAGTTGATGAGAACGGTTTAGGTGACCACGAGCAAAAGATTATTCGGGTGATTTTTTGAAAAAGATACAACGAAATACTGTACCGGCTGTTAAAAAAATCGACGCCAATTTTTCACAGTTTTTTGTCACGCCACTTTACTGGTTTTAGTTTATATAAAGGTCAATTTTGACTTTTTTGTTTTGTTACATAATTATTTTTAAACCTTTTGTTTATTGTTATTTTTTTCTATTTAGAACTGGAGTTCTTTAATTTACGTATATTTTTACCAACAAAAATTTCATTAAGTATTTTTTGTGTAACATTACATTATATTATTCTTAAGGCATTGCAATTGCATCTTTTAAGAACGGTTTCTTTCGAAGCAACTTTTACTATATATTAAGCTTATAGGACTTTCCTTTGGGGAAACAAATTAATTTATTTTTTATCTAAATCTGTCAAAACACAGATTTCCCCAGTTTTTGCATTCCTTTGGGGAAAAAAGATTTTTTTTTTGATCTGAGATCAATTTTTCAGATCTGGATTTTTCGGCGATTTACCCCTCTTTTCAGTAATACCAGTTTTGAGCAGTCAGTTTGACAAATGTGTTTTTGCTCTGTAATTTATTTCAATTTTGAACAAAAATGCTTATTTTTAAATAAATAATCAATCATGGATCTAGCTTATCTTCCTTTTCAGAATTAAGTGATACAAAATTCTATGAGCTTGTACAAGTTTTGTTCGAAAGGAATTTGTTACTAACAGCGTTGCCGAAATGGTAGTGCTTTTTTACAAAATAATTTCATTGTGCACGGTGGCACGAGGATTACTGACCTTCCCTTTCTACACAGAATTTAAGCATACAAAGTATTTTTTCACACTTCAGGGCTTTAGCTTAAAGATTTTCTCATCTATTTGAGTGCGAAAAAGGTATTCCGTTTTCCTTAATGAGAAAATATTTAAATTTTGGCCTGGCTGAAAACGTTCTTTTTTATTCAAAAGCGTTTTGGATTAAGTTGTAAAAAAAATATAGAAATAAAGTTTTTTTTTTTTTTTAAATAAATCTTAGTTTTTTACTATGGTAAAATGGCAGGCTTCTTTGAAAAAATTGCAATCAATTTTTCTTTGGCGGCAACGCTAGATGCTAGCATGACATATCCACTAATTCAATGACAAAAATAAATCTAAATTTCTATAGAGGAATTAGTCTCCTGAATATCGCATACAAGATCCTCTCTGCCGTACTATGTGAACGCCTGAAACCTTTCGTCAGCAACCTGATTGGCCCCTATCAGTGTGGTTTCAGACCAGGAAAGTCCACAATCGATCAAATGTTCATGCTACGGCAGATCCTGGAAACTACCCAAGAATTCCAAATCGATAGCCATCACATCTTTATCGATTTTAAGGCCGCGTACGATAGCATTTATAGAGACGAGCTATACAGAGCCATGTCAGGTTTTGGCATCCCCACAAAACTCGTCCGACTGTGCAGGATGACGATGGAGAACTCTCTCTGCTCCGTCAAGGTTGGTACTGACCTCACAGAAGCTTTTGACGTCAAAAAAGGATTCCGACAAGGTGATGCGTTATCGTGAGATTTCTTCAACTTAATATTTAAAAAAATTATAAGAAACTCGCAAGTCAGAGCTCCACATGAGGTACAACAAGGTGAACTGGAGAACATTCCGTACCGAAATTGAAAGAGATCTCCCGGAAGTCTCAACCAGCAGCAATCTCTCAAACAGCGAAATTGATAGTGCCATACTCCAATTCGAGACAACAGTTACCAACGCCTTGGAAAAGCTTAAGACTGCAAAAACCAGCAGAGACCGCTATGCGAATGTGCCCGAACATATACAGGCCATATATGTTCACAGCCAGAGACTCCGCAAAAAGCTTCAACGGATATACCACAGGTTGTTTAACAGAGAGAATGAGAAGTATAGACGCATATACTCAGAACTCCAATGCACCAACACCATGTTCAACCAGGCAGTGAAACTTCACCAGGATAATGAATTCAGAAAAATACTTGTGAACATCAAACCGGGACCCGATGCCTTCAAGAAAATTAACCAGCGGAAAAAGTGCTTGATGCCAGATACAATAATGCACGGGCAACGTTCTGCAATAACACCAACCGAAAAAGCAGAAGCTCTCGCTAAGCATTTTGAATTCATCGAAGAAGTTGAAAACAAGTTTGAAGAAGTTGCAGCCTCTAATACTTCAGTCACCAACTTTAATGAGGACAATCCTGCACACGGACCAACTGGAGATGGTTTTACTTCCATCGAGGAAGTAACTGACATAATCCACGGAGGAAATTATAAGAAGTCAGAAGGAAATTATGGGATTTCTAACTGTCAGCTTAAAAAGCTGCCAAATCTCACCATCCTAATGCTGACGATTATCTTCCATAACTGCCATAATAACAGCTACTTCGAAGAAAACCAACAGGACTAGCGTCGAGGGATATCGGCCGATTTCGCTTCTATGCTGTGTCAGCAAAATCCTGGAGGGACTTATCCTGAGAAAACTTATCATTTCTTCAGGGAAAGGGAATTCATACCTGAATGTCAGTATGGTTTCCGAGCACGACAGTCCACCATCCATCCGCTTCTTGGTCTGCACTCCGATGTGACACACGGACTCAACAAGAAAGAGACGACAGTCGCCTGTTTACTGGACATCGAAAAGGCCTTCGACACAGTTTGGATAAAAGAACTAATATTAAACTGTCAAGTCTAGAACTACCTGAACATTGAAATGAATCAAAAATGTTCTAACCCATAGATCCTTTTATGTACAGGTAAACAAAGAATATTCACAAAGAAAGACGAACAGCGCTGGAGTTCCACAAGGTTCCAAGCTGGGCCCCATACTTTTCAACCTTTATGCAGCTGATCAGCCTAACAACATCCCAGAGACGAAAACAAAGCTATATGCCGATGACTCCTTAACATATGCAACATCTATTTTACCAGAAATCGCAGCCAGGAGAGTTGAAGGTCACATACGAAACTCGTGGGACTACTACCTTAAATGGGGACTATAGATAAGAGCGAGCTTATCAGAACCCCAACAACAGCAACAAGAGGTCAGCGACGTTTCGCTACCAGACAACACAGTGATAATGACAAAGGCAACAACAAAATACCTTGGAGTGAATTTCAATAACCGCTTCAAATTCAACAAGCATGCTTCATTTATGCTTAAGAGAGCCAACTTCTCCCTACATCTGGTCCACCCGCTTCTTAGAAGAAGAAACGGACTAAACACTAATACCAAACTCCTCATCTATAAGCAACTGATCCGTCCAGTTCTGACGTACGCTTGTCCTATTTGGTTCACCATTTCACCAACATATATGAAGAAGATCGAAGTTTTTGAAAGGAAGATACTCCGTAGCTGTACAGGCCTACACCGAAACCCCATTACAAGGAAATATGTCCCAAACAAGAAGCTATATGAAGACAGCAAAGTGATCCCAATAAATCAGTTCATGACACAGCTCTCCAAAAATATTTTGACGAACTTGGAGGACCACCCCAACTTGGAAATCCAGCAACTACTCCAGCAACAAGTAGAGCCCAGCCATCGCTACCTCAACATTCAAACCATCACAGACGATCGATTCGAGGATATAATGAACAATGACGGAGCCCCGTTCTACGAGAGAACCAGCAGCGGACACAACAGAGGATAAGCAACACCGCATCCTAACCCCAATTTTTTAAAACCAAAGACAGTAAATTATAATTAAGAATTTCAATTAAAAGATTATGCAAACAAAAATATGATATAAGTAAAAATATAGCATTGTATAGTCATCTGAAGTACGTCGGGCCCCTGCTGTTGAGCCGACATGATTTATTTTAGTTATAAGTTAGTTTAAGACCAATTGTACATAGATTCTAACGAATGCTATACAAATAATCTAATCTAAAGAACTGAAATCAAACGAAGAATAACGCTTGCCATTCGCTGCTTCTTCGGGCTTAGAAGGCAATTGAGTAGCAAAGCCCTCTCTCCGGCAACTAAATTTTCCCCTTATAACATCCTCATCATTCCACTCCTGTTCGTGCAGACGTATGGGCGTTGTCAAAAGTTGATGAGAACGGTTTAGGTGACCACGAGCAAAAGATTATTCGGGTGATTTTTTGAAAAAGATACAACGAAATACTGTACCGGCTGTTAAAAAAATCGACGCCAATTTTTCACAGTTTTTTGTCACGCCACTTTACTGGTTTTAGTTTATATAAAGGTCAATTTTGACTTTTTTGTTTTGTTACATAATTATTTTTAAACCTTTTGTTTATTGTTATTTTTTTCTATTTAGAACTGGAGTTCTTTAATTTACGTATATTTTTACCAACAAAAATTTCATTAAGTATTTTTTGTGTAACATTACATTATATTATTCTTAAGGCATTGCAATTGCATCTTTTAAGAACGGTTTCTTTCGAAGCAACTTTTACTATATATTAAGCTTATAGGACTTTCCTTTGGGGAAACAAATTAATTTATTTTTTATCTAAATCTGTCAAAACACAGATTTCCCCAGTTTTTGCATTCCTTTGGGGAAAAAAGATTTTTTTTTTGATCTGAGATCAATTTTTCAGATCTGGATTTTTCGGCGATTTACCCCTCTTTTCAGTAATACCAGTTTTGAGCAGTCAGTTTGACAAATGTGTTTTTGCTCTGTAATTTATTTCAATTTTGAACAAAAATGCTTATTTTTAAATAAATAATCAATCATGGATCTAGCTTATCTTCCTTTTCAGAATTAAGTGATACAAAATTCTATGAGCTTGTACAAGTTTTGTTCGAAAGGAATTTGTTACTAACAGCGTTGCCGAAATGGTAGTGCTTTTTTACAAAATAATTTCATTGTGCACGGTGGCACGAGGATTACTGACCTTCCCTTTCTACACAGAATTTAAGCATACAAAGTATTTTTTCACACTTCAGGGCTTTAGCTTAAAGATTTTCTCATCTATTTGAGCGCGAAAAAGGTATTCCGTTTTCCTTAATGAGAAAATATTTAAATTTTGGCCTGGCTGAAAACGTTCTTTTTTATTGAAAAGCGTTTTGGATTAAGTTGTAAAAAAAATATAGAAATAAAGTTTTTTTTTTTTTTAAATAAATCTTAGTTTTTTACTATGGTAAAATGGCAGGCTTCTTTGAAAAAATTGCAATCAATTTTTCTTTGGCGGCAACGCTAGATGCTAGCATGACATATCCACTAATTCAATGACAAAAATAAATCTAAATTTCTATAGAGGAATTAGTCTCCTGAATATCGCATACAAGATCCTCTCTGCCGTACTATGTGAACGCCTGAAACCTTTCGTCAGCAACCTGATTGGCCCCTATCAGTGTGGTTTCAGACCAGGAAAGTCCACAATCGATCAAATGTTCATGCTACGGCAGATCCTGGAAACTACCCAAGAATTCCAAATCGATAGCCATCACATCTTTATCGATTTTAAGGCCGCGTACGATAGCATTTATAGAGACGAGCTATACAGAGCCATGTCAGGTTTTGGCATCCCCACAAAACTCGTCCGACTGTGCAGGATGACGATGGAGAACTCTCTCTGCTCCGTCAAGGTTGGTACTGACCTCACAGAAGCTTTTGACGTCAAAAAAGGATTCCGACAAGGTGATGCGTTATCGTGAGATTTCTTCAACTTAATATTTAAAAAAATTATAAGAAACTCGCAAGTCAGAGCTCCACATGAGGTACAACAAGGTGAACTGGAGAACATTCCGTACCGAAATTGAAAGAGATCTCCCGGAAGTCTCAACCAGCAGCAATCTCTCAAACAGCGAAATTGATAGTGCCATACTCCAATTCGAGACAACAGTTACCAACGCCTTGGAAAAGCTTAAGACTGCAAAAACCAGCAGAGACCGCTATGCGAATGTGCCCGAACATATACAGGCCATATATGTTCACAGCCAGAGACTCCGCAAAAAGCTTCAACGGATATACCACAGGTTGTTTAACAGAGAGAATGAGAAGTATAGACGCATATACTCAGAACTCCAATGCACTAACACCATGTTCAACCAGGCAGTGAAACTTCACCAGGATAATGAATTCAGAAAAATACTTGTGAACATCAAACCGGGACCCGATGCCTTCAAGAAAATTAACCAGCGGAAAAAGTGCTTGATGCCAGATACAATAATGCACGGGCAACGTTCTGCAATAACACCAACCGAAAAAGCAGAAGCTCTCGCTAAGCATTTTGGATTCATCGAAGAAGTTGAAAACAAGTTTGAAGAAGTTGCAGCCTCTAATACTTCAGTCACCAACTTTAATGAGGACAATCCTGCACACGGACCAACTGGAGATGGTTTTACTTCCATCGAGGAAGTAACTGACATAATCCACGGAGGAAATTATAAGAAGTCAGAAGGAAATGATGGGATTTCTAACTGTCAGCTTAAAAAGCTGCCAAATCTCACCATCCTAATGCTGACGATTATCTTCCATAACTGCCATAATAACAGCTACTTCGAAGAAAACCAACAAGACTAGCGTCGAGGGATATCGGCCGATTTTGCTTCTATGCTGTGTCAGCAAAATCCTGGAGGGACTTATCCTGAGAAAACTTATCATTTCTTCAGGGAAAGGGAATTCATACCTTGGTCTGCACTCCGATGTGACACACGGACTCAACAAGAAAGAGACGACAGTCGCCTGTTTACTGGACATCGAAAAGGCCTTCGACACAGTTTGGATAAAAGAACTAATATTAAACTGTCAAGTCTAGAACTACCTGAACATTGAAATGAATCAAAAATGTTCTAACCCATAGATCCTTTTATGTACAGGTAAACAAAGAATATTCACAAAGAAAGACGAACAGCGCTGGAGTTCCACAAGGTTCCAAGCTGGGCCCCATACTTTTCAACCTTTATGCAGCTGATCAGCCTACCAACATCCCAGAGACGAAAACAAAGCTATATGCCGATGACTCCTTAACATATGCAACATCTATTTTACCAGAAATCGCAGCCAGGAGAGTTGAAGGTCACATACGAAACTCGTGGGACTACTACCTTAAATGGGGACTATAGATAAGAGCGAGCTTATCAGAACCCCAACAACAGCAACAAGAGGTCAGCGACGTTTCGCTACCAGACAACACAGTGATAATGACAAAGGCAACAACAAAATACCTTGGAGTGAATTTCAATAACCGCTTCAAATTCAACAAGCATGCTTCATTTCTGCTTAAGAGAGCCAACTTCTCCCTACATCTGGTCCACCCGCTTCTTAGAAGAAGAAACGGACTAAACACTAATACCAAACTCCTCATCTATAAGCAACTGATCCGTCCAGTTCTGACGTACGCTTGTCCTATTTGGTTCACCATTTCACCAACATATATGAAGAAGATCGAAGTTTTTGAAAGGAAGATACTCCGTAGCTGTACAGGCCTACACCGAAACCCCATTACAAGGAAATATGTCCCAAACAAGAAGCTATATGAAGACAGCAAAGTGAACCCAATAAATCAGTTCATGACACAGCTCTCCAAAAATATTTTGACGAACTTGGAGGACCACCCCAACTTGGAAATCCAGCAACTACTCCAGCAACAACTAGAGCCCAGCCATCGCTACCTCAACATTCAAACCATCACAGACGATCGATTCGAGGATATAATGAACAATGACGGAGCCCCGTTCTACGAGAGAACCAGCAGCGGACACAACAGAGGATAAGCAACACCGCATCCTAACCCCAATTTTTTAAAACCAAAGACAGTAAATTATAATTAAGAATTTCAATTAAAAGATTATGCAAACAAAAATATGATATAAGTAAAAATATAGCATTGTATAGTCATCTGAAGTACGTCGGGCCCCTGCTGTTGAGCCGACATGATTTATTTTAGTTATAAGTTAGTTTAAGACCAATTGTACATAGATTCTAACGAATGCTATACAAATAATCTAATCTAAAGAACTGAAATCAAACGAAGAATAACGCTTGCCATTCGCTGCTTCTTCGGGCTTAGAAGGCAATTGAGTAGCAAAGCCCTCTCTCCGGCAACTAAATTTTCCCCTTATAACATCCTCATCATTCCACTCCTGTTCGTGCAGACGTATGGGCGTTGTCAAAAGTTGATGAGAACGGTTTAGGTGACCACGAGCAAAAGATTATTCGGGTGATTTTTTGAAAAAGATACAACGAAATACTGTACCGGCTGTTAAAAAAATCGACGCCAATTTTTCACAGTTTTTTGTCACGCCACTTTACTGGTTTTAGTTTATATAAAGGTCAATTTTGACTTTTTTTTTTTGTTACATAATTATTTTTAAACCTTTTGTTTATTGTTATTTTTTTCTATTTAGAACTGGAGTTCTTTAATTTACGTATATTTTTAAAAACAAAAATGTCATTAAGTATTTTTTGTGTAACATTACATTATATTATTCTTAAGGCATTGCAATTGCATCTTTTAAGAACGGTTTCTTTCGAAGCAACTTTTACTATATATTAAGCTTATAGGACTTTCCTTTGGGGAAACAAATTAATTTATTTTTTATCTAAATCTGTCAAAACACAGATTTCCCCAGTTTTTGCATTCCTTTGGGGAAAAAAGATTTTTTTTTTGATCTGAGATCAATTTTTCAGATCTGGATTTTTCGGCGATTTACCCCTCTTTTCAGTAATACCAGTTTTGAGCAGTCAGTATGACAAATGTGTTTTTGCTCTGTAATTTATTTCAATTTTGAACAAAAATGCTTATTTTTAAATAAATAATCAATCATGGATCTAGCTTATCTTCCTTTTCAGAATTAAGTGATACAAAATTCTATGAGCTTGTACAAGTTTTGTTCGAAAGGAATTTGTTACTAACAGCGTTGCCGAAATGGTAGTGCTTTTTTACAAAATAATTTCATTGTGCACGGTGGCACGAGGATTACTGACCTTCCCTTTCTACACAGAATTTAAGCATACAAAGTATTTTTTCACACTTCAGGGCTTTAGCTTAAAGATTTTCTCATCTATTTGAGCGCGAAAAAGGTATTCCGTTTTCCTTAATGAGAAAATATTTAAATTTTGGCCTGGCTGAAAACGTTCTTTTTTATTCAAAAGCGTTTTGGATTAAGTTGTAAAAAAAATATAGAAATAAAGTTTTTTTTTTTTTTAAATAAATCTTAGTTTTTTACTATGGTAAAATGGCAGGCTTCTTTGAAAAAATTGCAATCAATTTTTCTTTGGCGGCAACGCTAAATGCTAGCATGACATATCCACTAATTCAATGACAAAAATAAATCTAAATTTCTATAGAGGAATTAGTCTCCTGAATATCGCATACAAGATCCTCTCTGCCGTACTATGTGAACGCCTGAAACCTTTCGTCAGCAACCTGATTGGCCCCTATCAGTGTGGTTTCAGACCAGGAAAGTCCACAATCGATCAAATGTTCATGCTACGGCAGATCCTGGAAACTACCCAAGAATTCCAAATCGATAGCCATCACATCTTTATCGATTTTAAGGCCGCGTACGATAGCATTTATAGAGACGAGCTATACAGAGCCATGTCAGGTTTTGGCATCCCCACAAAACTCGTCCGACTGTGCAGGATGACGATGGAGAACTCTCTCTGCTCCGTCAAGGTTGGTACTGACCTCACAGAAGCTTTTGACGTCAAAAAAGGATTCCGACAAGGTGATGCGTTATCGTGAGATTTCTTCAACTTAATATTTAAAAAAATTATAAGAAACTCGCAAGTCAGAGCTCCACATGAGGTACAACAAGGTGAACTGGAGAACATTCCGTACCGAAATTGAAAGAAATCTCCCGGAAGTCTCAACCAGCAGCAATCTCTCAAACAGCGAAATTGATAGTGCCATACTCCAATTCGAGACAACAGTTACCAACGCCTTGGAAAAGCTTAAGACTGCAAAAACCAGCAGAGACCGCTATGCGAATGTGCCCGAACATATACAGGCCATATATGTTCACAGCCAGAGACTCCGCAAAAAGCTTCAACGGATATACCACAGGTTGTTTAACAGAGAGAATGAGAAGTATAGACGCATATACTCAGAACTCCAATGCACCAACACCATGTTCAACCAGGCAGTGAAACTTCACCAGGATAATGAATTCAGAAAAATACTTGTGAACATCAAACCGGGACCCGATGCCTTCAAGAAAATTAACCAGCGGAAAAAGTGCTTGATGCCAGATACAATAATGCACGGGCAACGTTCTGCAATAACACCAACCGAAAAAGCAGAAGCTCTCGCTAAGCATTTTGAATTCATCGAAGAAGTTGAAAACAAGTTTGAAGAAGTTGCAGCCTCTAATACTTCAGTCACCAACTTTAATGAGGACAATCCTGCACACGGACCAACTGGAGATGGTTTTACTTCCATCGAGGAAGTAACTGACATAATCCACGGAGGAAATTATAAGAAGTCAGAAGGAAATTATGGGATTTCTAACTGTCAGCTTAAAAAGCTGCCAAATCTCACCATCCTAATGCTGACGATTATCTTCCATAACTGCCATAATAACAGCTACTTCGAAGAAAACCAACAGGACTAGCGTCGAGGGATATCGGCCGATTTCGCTTCTATGCTGTGTCAGCAAAATCCTGGAGGGACTTATCCTGAGAAAACTTATCATTTCTTCAGGGAAAGGGAATTCATACCTAAATGTCAGTATGGTTTCCGAGCACGACAGTCCACCATCCATCCGCTTCTTGGTCTGCACTCCGATGTGACACACGGACTCAACAAGAAAGAGACGACAGTCGCCTGTTTACTGGACATCGAAAAGGCCTTCGACACAGTTTGGATAAAAGAACTAATATTAAACTGTCAAGTCTAGAACTACCTGAACATTGAAATGAATCAAAAATGTTCTAACCCATAGATCCTTTTATGTACAGGTAAACAAAGAATATTCACAAAGAAAGACGAACAGCGCTGGAGTTCCACAAGGTTCCAAGCTGGGCCCCATACTTTTCAACCTTTATGCAGCTGATCAGCCTACCAACATCCCAGAGACGAAAACAAAGCTATATGCCGATGACTCCTTAACATATGCAACATCTATTTTACCAGAAATCGCAGCCAGGAGAGTTGAAGGTCACATACGAAACTCGTGGGACTACTACCTTAAATGGGGACTATAGATAAGAGCGAGCTTATCAGAACCCCAACAACAGCAACAAGAGGTCAGCGACGTTTCGCTACCAGACAACACAGTGATAATGACAAAGGCAACAACAAAATACCTTGGAGTGAATTTCAATAACCGCTTCAAATTCAACAAGCATGCTTCATTTATGCTTAAGAGAGCCAACTTCTCCCTACATCTGGTCCACCCGCTTCTTAGAAGAAGAAACGGACTAAACACTAATACCAAACTCCTCATCTATAAGCAACTGATCCGTCCAGTTCTGACGTACGCTTGTCCTATTTGGTTCACCATTTCACCAACATATATGAAGAAGATCGAAGTTTTTGAAAGGAAGATACTCCGTAGCTGTACAGGCCTACACCGAAACCCCATTACAAGGAAATATGTCCCAAACAAGAAGCTATATGAAGACAGCAAAGTGATCCCAATAAATCAGTTCATGACACAGCTCTCCAAAAATATTTTGACGAACTTGGAGGACCACCCCAACTTGGAAATCCAGCAACTACTCCAGCAACAACTAGAGCCCAGCCATCGCTACCTCAACATTCAAACCATCACAGACGATCGATTCGAGGATATAATGAACAATGACGGAGCCCCGTTCTACGAGAGAACCAGCAGCGGACACAACAGAGGATAAGCAACACCGCATCCTAACCCCAATTTTTTAAAACCAAAGACAGTAAATTATAATTAAGAATTTCAATTAAAAGATTATGCAAACAAAAATATGATATAAGTAAAAATATAGCATTGTATAGTCATCTGAAGTACGTCGGGCCCCTGCTGTTGAGCCGACATGATTTATTTTAGTTATAAGTTAGTTTAAGACCAATTGTACATAGATTCTAACGAATGCTATACAAATAATCTAATCTAAAGAACTGAAATCAAACGAAGAATAACGCTTGCCATTCGCTGCTTCTTCGGGCTTAGAAGGCAATTGAGTAGCAAAGCCCTCTCTCCGGCAACTAAATTTTCCCCTTATAACATCCTCATCATTCCACTCCTGTTCGTGCAGACGTATGGGCGTTGTCAAAAGTTGATGAGAACGGTTTAGGTGACCACGAGCAAAAGATTATTCGGGTGATTTTTTGAAAAAGATACAACGAAATACTGTACCGGCTGTTAAAAAAATCGACGCCAATTTTTCACAGTTTTTTGTCACGCCACTTTACTGGTTTTAGTTTATATAAAGGTCAATTTTGACTTTTTTTTTTTGTTACATAATTATTTTTAAACCTTTTGTTTATTGTTATTTTTTTCTATTTAGAACTGGAGTTCTTTAATTTACGTATATTTTTACCAACAAAAATTTCATTAAGTATTTTTTGTGTAACATTACATTATATTATTCTTAAGGCATTGCAATTGCATCTTTTAAGAACGGTTTCTTTCGAAGCAACTTTTACTATATATTAAGCTTATAGGACTTTCCTTTGGGGAAACAAATTAATTTATTTTTTATCTAAATCTGTCAAAACACAGATTTCCCCAGTTTTTGCATTCCTTTGGGGAAAAAAGATTTTTTTTTTTGATCTGAGATCAATTTTTCAGATCTGGATTTTTCGGCGATTTACCCCTCTTTTCAGTAATACCAGTTTTGAGCAGTCAGTATGACAAATGTGTTTTTGCTCTGTAATTTATTTCAATTTTGAACAAAAATGCTTATTTTTAAATAAATAATCAATCATGGATCTAGCTTATCTTCCTTTTCAGAATTAAGTGATACAAAATTCTATGAGCTTGTACAAGTTTTGTTCGAAAGGAATTTGTTACTAACAGCGTTGCCGAAATGGTAGTGCTTTTTTACAAAATAATTTCATTGTGCACGGTGGCACGAGGATTACTGACCTTCCCTTTCTACACAGAATTTAAGCATACAAAGTATTTTTTCACACTTCAGGGCTTTAGCTTAAAGATTTTCTCATCTATTTGAGTGCGAAAAAGGTATTCCGTTTTCCTTAATGAGAAAATATTTAAATTTTGGCCTGGCTGAAAACGTTCTTTTTTATTCAAAAGCGTTTTGGATTAAGTTGTAAAAAAAATATAGAAATAAAGTTTTTTTTTTTTTTAAATAAATCTTAGTTTTTTACTATGGTAAAATGGCAGGCTTCTTTGAAAAAATTGCAATCAATTTTTCTTTGGCGGCAACGCTAGATGCTAGCATGACATATCCACTAATTCAATGACAAAAATAAATCTAAATTTCTATAGAGGAATTAGTCTCCTGAATATCGCATACAAGATCCTCTCTGCCGTACTATGTGAACGCCTGAAACCTTTCGTCAGCAACCTGATTGGCCCCTATCAGTGTGGTTTCAGACCAGGAAAGTCCACAATCGATCAAATGTTCATGCTACGGCAGATCCTGGAAACTACCCAAGAATTCCAAATCGATAGCCATCACATCTTTATCGATTTTAAGGCCGCGTACGATAGCATTTATAGAGACGAGCTATACAGAGCCATGTCAGGTTTTGGCATCCCCACAAAACTCGTCCGACTGTGCAGGATGACGATGGAGAACTCTCTCTGCTCCGTCAAGGTTGGTACTGACCTCACAGAAGCTTTTGACGTCAAAAAAGGATTCCGACAAGGTGATGCGTTATCGTGAGATTTCTTCAACTTAATATTTAAAAAAATTATAAGAAACTCGCAAGTCAGAGCTCCACATGAGGTACAACAAGGTGAACTGGAGAACATTCCGTACCGAAATTGAAAGAAATCTCCCGGAAGTCTCAACCAGCAGCAATCTCTCAAACAGCGAAATTGATAGTGCCATACTCCAATTCGAGACAACAGTTACCAACGCCTTGGAAAAGCTTAAGACTGCAAAAACCAGCAGAGACCGCTATGCGAATGTGCCCGAACATATACAGGCCATATATGTTCACAGCCAGAGACTCCGCAAAAAGCTTCAACGGATATACCACAGGTTGTTTAACAGAGAGAATGAGAAGTATAGACGCATATACTCAGAACTCCAATGCACCAACACCATGTTCAACCAGGCAGTGAAACTTCACCAGGATAATGAATTCAGAAAAATACTTGTGAACATCAAACCGGGACCCGATGCCTTCAAGAAAATTAACCAGCGGAAAAAGTGCTTGATGCCAGATACAATAATGCACGGGCAACGTTCTGCAATAACACCAACCGAAAAAGCAGAAGCTCTCGCTAAGCATTTTGAATTCATCGAAGAAGTTGAAAACAAGTTTGAAGAAGTTGCAGCCTCTAATACTTCAGTCACCAACTTTAATGAGGACAATCCTGCACACGGACCAACTGGAGATGGTTTTACTTCCATCGAGGAAGTAACTGACATAATCCACGGAGGAAATTATAAGAAGTCAGAAGGAAATTATGGGATTTCTAACTGTCAGCTTAAAAAGCTGCCAAATCTCACCATCCTAATGCTGACGATTATCTTCCATAACTGCCATAATAACAGCTACTTCGAAGAAAACCAACAGGACTAGCGTCGAGGGATATCGGCCGATTTCGCTTCTATGCTGTGTCAGCAAAATCCTGGAGGGACTTATCCTGAGAAAACTTATCATTTCTTCAGGGAAAGGGAATTCATACCTAAATGTCAGTATGGTTTCCGAGCACGACAGTCCACCATCCATCCGCTTCTTGGTCTGCACTCCGATGTGACACACGGACTCAACAAGAAAGAGACGACAGTCGCCTGTTTACTGGACATCGAAAAGGCCTTCGACACAGTTTGGATAAAAGAACTAATATTAAACTGTCAAGTCTAGAACTACCTGAACATTGAAATGAATCAAAAATGTTCTAACCCATAGATCCTTTTATGTACAGGTAAACAAAGAATATTCACAAAGAAAGACGAACAGCGCTGGAGTTCCACAAGGTTCCAAGCTGGGCCCCATACTTTTCAACCTTTATGCAGCTGATCAGCCTACCAACATCCCAGAGACGAAAACAAAGCTATATGCCGATGACTCCTTAACATATGCAACATCTATTTTACCAGAAATCGCAGCCAGGAGAGTTGAAGGTCACATACGAAACTCGTGGGACTACTACCTTAAATGGGGACTATAGATAAGAGCGAGCTTATCAGAACCCCAACAACAGCAACAAGAGGTCAGCGACGTTTCGCTACCAGACAACACAGTGATAATGACAAAGGCAACAACAAAATACCTTGGAGTGAATTTCAATAACCGCTTCAAATTCAACAAGCATGCTTCATTTATGCTTAAGAGAGCCAACTTCTCCCTACATCTGGTCCACCCGCTTCTTAGAAGAAGAAACGGACTAAACACTAATACCAAACTCCTCATCTATAAGCAACTGATCCGTCCAGTTCTGACGTACGCTTGTCCTATTTGGTTCACCATTTCACCAACATATATGAAGAAGATCGAAGTTTTTGAAAGGAAGATACTCCGTAGCTGTACAGGCCTACACCGAAACCCCATTACAAGGAAATATGTCCCAAACAAGAAGCTATATGAAGACAGCAAAGTGATCCCAATAAATCAGTTCATGACACAGCTCTCCAAAAATATTTTGACGAACTTGGAGGACCACCCCAACTTGGAAATCCAGCAACTACTCCAGCAACAACTAGAGCCCAGCCATCGCTACCTCAACATTCAAACCATCACAGACGATCGATTCGAGGATATAATGAACAATGACGGAGCCCCGTTCTACGAGAGAACCAGCAGCGGACACAACAGAGGATAAGCAACACCGCATCCTAACCCCAATTTTTTAAAACCAAAGACAGTAAATTATAATTAAGAATTTCAATTAAAAGATTATGCAAACAAAAATATGATATAAGTAAAAATATAGCATTGTATAGTCATCTGAAGTACGTCGGGCCCCTGCTGTTGAGCCGACATGATTTATTTTAGTTATAAGTTAGTTTAAGACCAATTGTACATAGATTCTAACGAATGCTATACAAATAATCTAATCTAAAGAACTGAAATCAAACGAAGAATAACGCTTGCCATTCGCTGCTTCTTCGGGCTTAGAAGGCAATTGAGTAGCAAAGCCCTCTCTCCGGCAACTAAATTTTCCCCTTATAACATCCTCATCATTCCACTCCTGTTCGTGCAGACGTATGGGCGTTGTCAAAAGTTGATGAGAACGGTTTAGGTGACCACGAGCAAAAGATTATTCGGGTGATTTTTTGAAAAAGATACAACGAAATACTGTACCGGCTGTTAAAAAAATCGACGCCAATTTTTCACAGTTTTTTGTCACGCCACTTTACTGGTTTTAGTTTATATAAAGGTCAATTTTGACTTTTTTTTTTTGTTACATAATTATTTTTAAACCTTTTGTTTATTGTTATTTTTTTCTATTTAGAACTGGAGTTCTTTAATTTACGTATATTTTTACCAACAAAAATTTCATTAAGTATTTTTTGTGTAACATTACATTATATTATTCTTAAGGCATTGCAATTGCATCTTTTAAGAACGGTTTCTTTCGAAGCAACTTTTACTATATATTAAGCTTATAGGACTTTCCTTTGGGGAAACAAATTAATTTATTTTTTATCTAAATCTGTCAAAACACAGATTTCCCCAGTTTTGGGGAAAAAAGATTTTTTTTTTGATCTGAGATCAATTTTTCAGATCTGGATTTTTCGGCGATTTACCCCTCTTTTCAGTAATACCAGTTTTGAGCAGTCAGTTTGACAAATGTGTTTTTGCTCTGTAATTTATTTCAATTTTGAACAAAAATGCTTATTTTTAAATAAATAATCAATCATGGATCTAGCTTATCTTCCTTTTCAGAATTAAGTGATACAAAATTCTATGAGCTTGTACAAGTTTTGTTCGAAAGGAATTTGTTACTAACAGCGTTGCCGAAATGGTAGTGCTTTTTTACAAAATAATTTCATTGTGCACGGTGGCACGAGGATTACTGACCTTCCCTTTCTACACAGAATTTAAGCATACAAAGTATTTTTTCACACTTCAGGGCTTTAGCTTAAAGATTTTCTCATCTATTTGAGTGCGAAAAAGGTATTCCGTTTTCCTTAATGAGAAAATATTTAAATTTTGGCCTGGCTGAAAACGTTCTTTTTTATTCAAAAGCGTTTTGGATTAAGTTGTAAAAAAAATATAGAAATAAAGTTTTTTTTTTTTTTAAATAAATCTTAGTTTTTTACTATGGTAAAATGGCAGGCTTCTTTGAAAAAATTGCAATCAATTTTTCTTTGGCGGCAACGCTAGATGCTAGCATGACATATCCACTAATTCAATGACAAAAATAAATCTAAATTTCTATAGAGGAATTAGTCTCCTGAATATCGCCTACAAGATCCTCTCTGCCGTACTATGTGAACGCCTGAAACCTTTATAGTTAGGGACTTTGTGTACCTTGGATCTGCTATAACATCTGACAACATCTCGTCAGAAACAAAGCGAAGAATTACTTTTGCCAATCGCTGTTTCTATGGGCTAGGAAGCCAATAGAGTAGCAAAGCCCTCTCTCGAAAGACAAAGGAGACTCTGTATAAGAGCGAATGGACAACAATGCTCCGGCTCGCAGGATCTTCGATTCCATCCCAGAGGGTAGACGCAGTCAAAGAAGACCTCGCCTTAGGTGGCGCGCTCAAGTGAAGGACGACCTCAAGGTTGGTTGAGGCCCAGGTTCGGCCCGAACTGTAGCGCCCCCTAAGAAGGTAAGTAAGTCTAGCATACTTTTGAGTTTTGTGTATTGAAGTTTAATGATGATTTTTTTTTTTGACTCGGTTATAGTGTTTGGAGGTATAGGTGTAGACTTTGTTTTTCTTGTATATATTTAGGACATCCGTTTCAGACTGACGCGTGGGCACCTTCGGAATCATCACATATTTTGCTAGAGAACGTGGAAGGGGAGCTTGCATTCCGAACAAATAAGGTTGCCTGTACATACATTTTTTGTGTGACCTAACTTTGGACAATTATTACGTCTCATAGGGTTTGTGAAGTAATCTTTGACATGTACTTTAATCCAGGAAGCTACTAGTTTTTTCGGGATCAGGTACGAGGGTTTACACAGAGTTCTTTTTTCCGTGCTTACTATGAAGATTGATTAAATCTTCATTACCCCAGCTGCTGTATTTTCATCGGCGTACATATCATATTTGACAAATTATTAATATACATGGAAAACAAAAGCGGACCCAGTACTGAGTCTTGTGGAACCTCCCGCGCGACATGTACAATTCTGACACGGAGCAATTTGCCACAACTGCCTGTAATCTGAAATTCAGATAAGACTGGATTAACATTGGTAATAGGGAAGAGAAATTCACCTTTTTTATTAGCTTGATAGATAAAATCTTGCGGTAGAACGTATTAAACACTTTAGAAAAATCCAAGAGAACGAGAAACATAACATTGTCGCTGTCAACATCTCGCAGTACAGCTGCAAGCTTTTTTTAGTTAAATCATTTTGATTCATTGGTCATTTCTTTGCTTGTTTTTATGCAGAATGACATAAATTGTATGACAAATTAGATTAGATTAGATATGCTTAAAACCAAATAAAATTCTTTAATATATTTCTTACTGCTTAACAGTCCTAAGGCATCAATATTTGTACTAACTTGATTTATTTCTTTTATTTTAAAAGAACTATATAAACTTACTGGAGAAATCCTTGGAGAAGGGGCTTATGCGTCTGTGCAAACTTGTATCAACACTTACACTGACATAGAATATGCTGTAAAGATTATAGAAAAAGTACCTGGGCACGCAAGAGCTCGCGTTTTTCGAGAAGTTGAGACATTTCACCAATGCCAAGGCCATCCGGCAATAATACAGTTAATAGAATTCTTCGAAGATGATGATCGATTTTATTTAGTCTTTGAGAAGGTAAGACGAATTTTTATTAGATTATTTTAAGTTTTTGATTATGTCACCTTAGATACATGGAGGACCTCTGCTTAAAAAAATTCAAGAATCTGTTTATTTTGCTGAAATTGATGCCGCCGAAATAGTTAAACAATTATCTTGTGGACTTGATTTCTTACATACAAACGGCATAGCACATCGTGATCTTAAACCAGAAAATATTTTATGTGTAAACCAAGGAAAATTGAATCCGATTAAAATTTGTGATTTTGATTTGGGCTCAGGAATTAAATTAAATCTTGACAATTCTATGCCATCAAAAACTCCTCAGTTGTTTACACCTGTAAGTACTCAAAACATTTTCTTAAAAAAATATCACTTACAATTTTTGAACATAGTGTGCAGATTAACTTATTAATCGATAAGTTTTTTAAGGGTAGGTTTTCTCCACAAGCGATTCAGAATGCAAGTAAATGTACTTTTATGGTGCCAAAGTAAAATTCTTTCTATATCTGATGTCAACGTTCTCCATTCGATTTGTATTTATAATAAATGTGCTCTCTCCTCTATGTGCTATTTTCCACCATCACCATCCAAATCCTACTTGCAATTTTTCCACTGACACTGTCTGTAGAACAAAATGTTCCTGTTTGTGTCTGACATCTCCGTAGGGTGGTTTTGTGTCGTGTTTTGTTGGTTTTATTTTCATCTTGCGTTTGCGATATAAAAACGTCAATCCTGGAAATCTAAATTATGTCGGGTTTTTGTTATATTGGCATAGATCACAGTTCAATATTTACCTTCTTTTTTATAATTAGCCAACAGTAAAGTGGGTTAGGCTACCCTTAAACTGTTGATAAAACTTAGCTGCGTTTAAGCAAAATATGGAAAGATTTAAAAGGAATTACCGATGCACATTTGTTTTAAAGTTCTAAATTACAAAATGGGAGGTTAACAGAGTCCGGCAAGGTATTCCACATTCGCGTGGTACGACTAATGAGCATCTCTGTATTAAATTGTACGCCCGACGATAGGCTTAAAGGGTAAACTAACCGGCATTCAGGGGGGTAGTACAGATATAAAAAATTTTAGTGAATTACTGATATAAGCATAAATTGAAATTAAATAACTTTAAGGGGAGCTTTCAATGATAGCTATTCAAATAGAAAAGATTAATTTTAAAAAGTTTTGTTGTTCAAATTTTCGCCTAATGGAAAGTGGAATTTCATTCAACAGGGATATAAAGTGAACGAAAAATTGCCTGGAGCATTTAAACGCATTTGGTGCAATAGTTAAGTTACGTGTTGATCGCGAGAAAGATAAGTTTTCATATACGTACTCCGGATTGTTCGTTTGAATAGTTTGATGAGTAGGTTCATCGTTCGGAATTTCAGATATTTTTCAAGCTTGTATCCAAGTATATAGAACTTCCATATGCTGAGACGTGGTCATACCTGCGTAGGTAGTTGCAGCATTGAAGACTACTCTAAGTTCACATTCACATTCATAAAATACAATATGCACTATTACTGCCTTGACTAATTTAGTTTTAATTTGTGTTGGGAAGTAGTTCTTACTGATGAAGAAACTACGAAGAGAGAGGTAAATGTAAGAAACAATATGATGTATGTGCTTTTACCAAGACATGTTATGATAGGCGAAAAATCTTCTAAGGTTAGTTTTGTTTGAAAAAATAGGATTACTTAAGATTTTGATGGATTGATGAAATCAGTTAAGAGCCTAGTAATGAGCCTTGACGAACCCTCTAATAACATCAGAAAAAAAAAAACAGTTTACCATTATTTAATACTGCTTTGTAGAACAAGACATGTTGAAAAAGGTTTTTAATTTACTTCATAGCAAAACTGAATCCACTGAATCGAAGGTCCAATAATGATAACAGTGTAACGTATCTTTTTTTGGATGGGTATGACTTGCTTGTGTCCACGAAAGAAGATACTCAGAAAAAGTAAGAATTGGATTAAAAAATTGTTTTATGTAAATGTGTAAATGTTGAAACGCGGAAGAAGAATTTTGATGAAATCAGTTTGATTTTCTATCAACCCCCATATATTTTGATTCTATTGACAAAACTAATTCACAAGTTGTTATAGTATCAATGTAAGACAATAAAATGAAAAGTCGTCGTCAGGTTAACGTTTTCGTTGCATTGATATGGTTTACCTAAACCCAGTTTATGGACCTGATTTCAAAGATGTTTGTTTGGAGGAACGGTCAGAATTAAAATTGGCACTGTAATATGATCGTTTTGCCTGTTTTAACAAGTATGTCATACTATTTCTGGTTTGCTTATATTCTTTTAACATGATTAAACACTCAAACAGTTTCCAGAGGTGGAACAGGCGATCTCTTTCCGACCTAATTTCTTATATCTTTATATATATGACAGCAAAAAGAAGATAATGCCGCGAAAAAGCTGTGAAAGGCAAATGGCTGTATGGTTTCAAAAGATTATTGCCGCTTAAAAGCAGAATGTCTTTAAGAGTGGGTAGTCTATTAGTACCGAAATGGGTGGGGTTTCCCCGTACGTCCCAGTTCGACCCAGCTTATTTGATACATACAGCGACATGTTTTTGATTAAAATTTTGTTAGTTCCTGAAGTTCGTCGTCGCTTCACTTTTTTCTTGTGCCCTGTTGTTTTATTTTGTGAACATAAACATGTATTATACTCACATTATGAAATAAAAAATGTGTATCTTTGGATAGCAACCCACTGGTTGACCTGCTTTTATTATAAATTGTTTGGAGTTACATTGTTTGAAGGTGGTTTGAGGGTTTGAACTCAACCAAACCTCATTTTTAGTAATTCGAAAACTTGAATTTTTTTCTTGTACTGAATGCGATATCTATGTAACTCTTTTACTATTTTAGAATGTTTATTTAAATTCATCAATCTTATTAACGAGGCTCTGAGCATTTACATCGCAAAGTTTTAAGCTGTTGCACTCATGCTGTTTACACATAATATTTATTATAATGCGAAAGCTTTTGGCCACACCAATCTCGTCATTAAAGGTATTTAGAATGTTTGAAAATTATAAATATAAAATTTTAACATAGAGAAAAAAAGGATAGTATGGAAAAAAAGAAAAAAGCAATCATTGAAAAACTCCTTAAATGTGTGATGAAAAAAGTAATAATATTTACAGTGGCAAATCAGGAAGAAGTAGTGCCCCGTGGCTTAGTGGTTAGTGTGTCGGACTGCTAAGCGAAAGAACCTGGGTTCAAATTCAGCTCATAGCTACCTTTTTTCTGGGGTACTGCCTCTTGCGAGGAACTGACAAAACCTCCAAGAGTAAAATTTGTCTCGAAAAAGTGCATCTCATGTAGCCGTTCGGACTCGGCGGTAAACTGTAGGTCCCTTCCATTCTTGCAGATTAACAACACACACACAGGAATGGTTGAGAGTATAAGTCACTAGGCCTTGGCTCCTTAAGGAGCTGTCGCGCCAATAAATTTATTTATTTTTTTAAATCAGGAAGAAGCTTAGATGCTTCATCATTGTTGTCGTCATCAGATGAATGTAAAGTTGTGGTATTTTTATTTTACTTTACTTTTAGGAGATGTAAACCCAATTTCACTCAGTTTGAGTGAGAATTTTGCGTTCTTGCATTGATTCACTATCTCTTATCTCTTTTATCGCAAATCTAAACAACAAAGCACGCTTAAGTTGTCTTTGTTTCTTAAGGGCATGGTGACTTTCCCCTGAAGACAACGCTGTTCGGCGTTTATTGATGTGTTTATATTTTGGATATTTTTTGCTAGTGACTTCTTAGCATTGTTTTCTTAATGCAAGTACCATTCATGGCTAGTGGCATCGAAGGTACGATTCGCTTAAACGACAAAAGGAAATATTGAGTTTTTGAAACGTAGCATTTGCCACGATTTCTTATTCCCCACTGAACAATGAAGTCAAAAATAAAATTTAATGAACTTATCATACGCTGCTGTTGCCCTTTATCGGATTAGTAGTTTCAATTAATAAGTCCTTGATAAATATACGTAAAAGAGCGGGAGACAAAAAAAGCCCTAAGGCGCACAATTTATTATATTAGTTGTTTCAGTTAATAAGTCGTTGATAAATATTCGGAAAAGAATTTGGAGATGAAATATAAAGCTGTAGGGCGACACCAGCATGTATTTTCTGTATATCAGTGAATATCGGACTTGAATGCGGCCAACACAATTGGATGGTGTCAAGTCTGACTCTCATAAATTAAATGCTTGTGTGCCATGGAGATCAATCGCAACGGTACCGTATGATAAGCTTAGATTAGATTATTTTAATTATATTCGTTAGAATTTATGTACAATTGGTCTTAAACTAACTTATAACTAAAATAAATCATGTCGGCTCAACAACAGGGGCCCGACTTACTTCAGCTGACTCTATACAATGCTATATTTTTACTTATATCATATTGTTGTTTGCATAATCTTTTAATTGAAATTCTTAATTATAATTTATTGTCTTTGGTTTTAAAAAATTGGGGTTAGGATGCGGTGTTGCTTATCCTCTGTTGTGTCCGCTGTGTCATGAACTGATTTATTGGGATCACTTTGCTGTCTTCATATAGCTTCTTGTTTGGGACATATTTCCTTGTAATGGGGTTTCGGTGTAGGCCTGTACAGCTACGGAGTATCTTCCTTTCAAAAACTTCGATCTTCTTCATATATGTTGGTGAAATGGTGAACCAAATAGGACAAGCGTACGTCAGAACTGGACGGATCAGCTGCTTATAGATGAGGAGTTTGGTATTAGTGTTTAGTCCGTTTCTTCTTCTAAGAAGCGGGTGGACCAGATGTAGGGAGAAGTTGGCTCTCTTAAGCATAAATGAAGCGTGCTTATTGAATTGGAAGCGGTTAGTGAAATTCACTCCAAGGTATTTTGCTGTTGTCTTTGTCCTTATCACTGTGTTGTCTGGTAGCTTGATACTGATATTATCACAGCGTGATGCGAAACGTCTTCGACCTCTTGTTGCTGTTGTTGGGGTTCTGAAGCAGATAAGCTCGCTCTTATCGCTATTTATCTTTAGTCCCCATTTAAGGTAGTAGTCCCACAAGTTTCTTATGTTACCTTCAACTCTCCTGGCTGCGATTTCTGGTGAAATGGATGTTGCATATGTTAAGGAGTCATTGGCATATAGCTTCGTTTTCGTCCCTGGGATGTGAGTAGGCTGGTCAGCTGTATAAAGGTTGAAAAGTATGGGGGTATGATAAGCTCATTAAACTCTGATATACACGGCATTGTCAAATGGGGTAATAGGAATCTTGTGGAATTTAATGCTTCGAAAACTCAACCCGGTCTCCTATCGTTAAAGCTTAACATACGCCCTATGCCATTATCTATGAATTGCACTTGCATCGAAGAAACCGAAACGATTTCAGTACTCGGTATGTGTATTAATGGAATGACCATTTATTTGCGATCGCCAAAAATGCCGATAAGTGCTTAGGTTTTCTGTACCAATGCAAGAAATGTTTCCCCTTCTGATCTGGCTACTATTTATAAAGCGTTTATATGGCCAAGACTTGAGTATAATATCCACCTCTGGGCAGGTTCTTTTAAAGCATCGTTTTTTTTTTTGTATATATATATTTAGTCCGCACTTAAGGGATTTTGACTACTCTTAGAATGTTAATTAAACACAGCGAGGGCTTAAGGAAAAAGAACTGTTGCTTCTCTCGAACACCGACGCAATTTTTCTTTCTTTCTTTATTTTATCGTTTCTTCAAAAAAATGTTCTCGCAAGGAATGCTCATCAGTTCACCCTTGAGCCCGATTTCGGACGTATCGTCAAATATAGAGATTCCTTTTTTAGTCAAACAACACGAATTTGGAATGGTTTACCCGGCGAGGTTTTTCCTTTCGATTACAATTTGAATGCATTAAAAACTAATGTTAATCAACACCTTATGTCCCTTTTTCCCTAACTACCTATGCGCGCGCAGTGTGCGCGCGTATAAATAAAAAAAAATGTTTGGTCTGGCGGTGTTTCCATCCACATCTTTGCAGGGCCCAGGACGGCTAGTAGAAAATACTCTTCTATAGAAGTTTCGCATCTCTTTTCCTGTTAAAACAACTCTGCATCTTCTGGACTTTACATAGTTGCTGATTTGTTTTCTTTCTCCTGACTAAACGTTAATTAATACTTCATTCCCTCAATTATTAGATGGTCTAGTATTTTTGCGGAGCAACGATCTGTATGCCTCCGTTTTCTTATGTCTTGTTGACGTACAAGATCTTGGTTTTTGGAGTTCATTCCGTCAGCATAAGCTGTGGCGTTCGCTTCCGATTTGAGTCGGCGAATTCGCAATTTTAAGATTTTTTCAGGCCCGTTCCATCTCATCGCCTCTCCTGAAGGGCGGTTATATCAGCTTTGAAACTGGCGAGGGTCTCGGCTACCTATTTAGCTTTGCGCGGTCTGTTAAGCGTGCGTGCGTTCTATGTGCAAACACGTAAATCGGTGTCCGTTTTTCGTTTTCATCACAATACGATTCTACATCACCGGCTTTTGAGGCCTGTGCAGTAACATTTAGATCGTGTTTGGGTTGGATAATCAGAGCGTATCTTTTCTCCTGCTCCTAGTTTCTGAGAAGGTGACTACGGTATCTAAAGCCCATAAATCCGATGGATCCAACCCTCGTCATTAGTTCACTATTCATTTATCCAGCGGGCACCGCATGGGGTTGGCGATGCGATTGACTGAATTGCTTCCTTCTAGAACACCTGAGGTAACAAATATTTCATCCACAAATACCATTTGCTTACGACCTTACAAATAAGATTTTAGCGAACCCAACAAGGGATTTGGAATTCTAAATCACAGTTTACTCTATTTTAAGCTTTAGTGAAATTAGAGTTAACTATACGAATTTGCTTATTTTTGTCTTCATTGAAAAATTTGTAATTTCACCCAAATTCGACAGTATGACCCAAAAAATGTCCTTAACTAGACAATCCAACATCTTTTGTATGATAGAAAATTTTGATATTGATTTATAATTGAAGTTTTCCACTTATCCCGAAAAATACCAGTAGATAAGGACTGATTGAACAATTCAATCAATCTGTTCAAAATGCATTGTTGACGGAAATCCATCACTTTTTCGTTTTAAGTTAATGTAATACCAAAATTGATTTGGAATCCATTTCAATGTTGACGCTAATGACTTGACATAGTTGCAATGAAAAAATTTAGATAAAAAAAACAAACTCTTTCCTCAGATGGCAAAAAAGTTTAAGTCATGGAATTTGATTGCTTAAAATGGTTGTGGGCAGAATTTTGCGCATTCTTTAATTTCTTAAGTCTATTGTTATACCAGTTTGGACTAGGATTTGACTTTCTACGAATGAAAAGAACAACATTATTTAAAGCTTCATCTACAAATTTGTTTGGTTTAGAAAATTTTATAGATAAATCATAGTTTTTGAATTCAGATTTCCAATTTATACTACTCAGTTGCGATTTAGTTTAATTCATTAGTGTTATATTTATGATCGTCAAAAGTGCTGCTAACTGCCATTGAAAAACATTCAAAACCAATGTTAATCGATACCTTCTATCCTGCCCTCACTAGTTTCCCCAATGCTCACGGAGTGTGCTTACATTAAAATGGAATTAAATAACCTCTTGTACTCGTAGTCGTTATTAAAAAAACAGTGCCCGTTGTAGTTTATTTTTATAATATGCACGCGCGAAAGGGGTTATTTTTCTACCCTTAATATGTTAAAACACCGTGCGAGCATTAGGTAAATAGAGAAGGAGGTAAAGCGAGATGTCGATGCACATTAGTTTTGGAATTCGCTAGAGCATTGTTAAAAAAAAAATTTAAAAAAATAAATCAAGGGATGTAAATGTTTCTGTTATTGTTTTATTGCGTATCATTTTCAAAGCTCTTTTTTGAATTCTATCGAGAAAACTCAAGTGGGTTATGGAAGCACCTGCCCAAAAATGCGAATTATACTCGATTTTTGATCGAATATATGCTTTATATATTGTAGCCAGATCAGACGAAGGTGAAGAATTTCTTGCATCTTCGAAGGAAACCTAAACACCTCGCAGCATTCTTGCCGACGTCAAATATGTGCTCATTCTATAGAAGGTGTAATGCATATACCGAGAACTGACAGTGATCAAGTTTCTTTGATGCAAGTGCCACTAATGGATAGCGGACTACAAACGATAACGTCCAGTTTTTGAAGCATTAAATTCTACACGATTTCTTATTTCCCATTGTATAATGCTGTCAAGATCAGAATTAATGAACTTATCATACGCTGCCGTTGCATTTCCAATCCGAAGAGAATGGATGTGAATCTGCAATCGAATATGAAACCTGAGAGTACTTCGCCAGCGAAAAATTTATTGGATTAGTTGTTTCAGATAATACATTGTTGATAAATATAAGAAAAAGTGTCGGAGACAAAGCAGAACCCTGGGGAACACCAGAATAGCAGTGAATATCAGATTTGAATCCATCCAACACAACTTTTATGGAGCGGTTCGAAAGGTAAATACTAATCCAACGAAGAAAAGATTCCTTGTATTCAAATGCACGCATTTTCGATAAAAGGTAACAAAACGGTTGAAGGATTGATTCCACTTTTCGGTGAGATATACCATCATATCATATTGTTGCGAAAGTTGTACTGCCGATCATTAAAAAGATTTGGATCTTCAAGGAATAAGGGCATTACATTACATTACAAAAAATTTATTCTACTCCTTAAATACATTTACGAAGTATACAAACTTACAAGGACTGGCTACTGCAAACTGCTACTGCTATGAGCATCAGCTCGCACAAGACTACGTTCACAGACAGAGAGAGAGAGACATACAGGACAGAGGAAAGAGATGAAGGACAGAGAATAGAAAAGTTGTCAACAGCACGCAGTTCGTTTTTCGGGCGGTCCCCATCCTAGTACTAACCTTTACGTTATATCTATGGAGGTGAAATTGCGATTGTTATTGTTTTGTTCGTCTACTTGGGTTAAGTTAAGTGCCAAAACAACTAGCCTATTTAACGCAATTTATATGTAAAGACATTTCGAACCCCATGCGTTGCTGAAATTATCAGCTGTTGGCCACACGGAAAAACGTTGCAATGGTAATGCGAAATATGAAACATGTAATTTACCACCTCACACACGACAGCTATTTAATCGCAGTATATGCGCTATTGCTCTCTTTCCAATCCCTCATCCTTAAAATCATGCCCATCCTACCAACAAGCAGAAGAAATTGTAAAAATAATGACTTTGAATAAATGCACAATGGCAGAGGCGAAACAAATGTAAAATCAGCAAATTGCATAATGAAAGTTTTTGTTTCTGCCTCCATGTTGTCGAGATTTAAGAAAAGATAGCGAAAATTCTATTTAAAATAAAACTAAATGTTTTCCTTTTTAAGATTTTTCAATTTTACTATTTATTTAAATTTTAAAACAACATTTATTTAATAAAAAATGGCGACGCGCGTTTGAACTTTTATCCCACAAATGAAAAAAAAAGTTTGTATTTTACCAACATATGGAGGAACACTGAAAACATTTGCCAGGCATTTCGGGAAATTACAGGCAACAGCGAGTGAAATCATCGACGCAAGTTATAGGACTATTAAATCAGGTGGTCTTAAAGCAGAAGTTGCAAATATGTACAGTTATTACAACTTTTAAAATAGGACTTACCGATCCAATTCTTCGCCAATTCATGCTGAGCAACATAAGCATGAGCCTGAAGAGGCTCAAAAAAGTTTGTTTATTGCTAATCCAACCGAACTCTATGAATTAAATGGGATGCGGGCCAGCGTAGAATGTTTCATTTCTGTTAGATCATCCTAGTTAGCTGTACCAAAGTCCTGTATACCACCAACAGGCTCATACTATGTGAACACCACAGATGTATATCTCAAATCATGAGTCCTTACCGTTCAAACTCGGGTAAAATATCTGGTGTGCTTCAAGTCAAGATATCAAGTCAAGTATGTGCTAATGAACAGACGTCTCCCGCAGTGCTGCTTATTTTAAACCTTTTCATTTGATTTTTACCCAAAGTTTATAATAACCAAAAGCTTTACACCTACTTATAATTATCTCTTATCTCTTAAATTCGAAAGTATTGAATTGAGAGTTATTACTTACCTATCAAAATTCTTTAATTGCTTAAATAAATGAAAATTCTAAGTTAACAAACAAAGAAAATTACAAACACTAACTAATACTAAGTTAATACAAAACAAAGAAAATTACCAACACTAACTGGGACTCACACACAAATAAAACCTTTAAAATGACCGATCCGTCCATCTGTCGCTGCGTCATTCTTAACACCACACTCGGCTCACGGCAAAAAAAACTCTCCACTTTCTGGTACACCCACTGCGTCCTTCTCATCACCACTCTCTAAGGCAGAAACCACTACCAAATCTAAAGCCTCCATCAGAGAAGTTCTAGCTCTCATAAAAGCCCAGGGCGAAGATCTATCTAAACAACTTAACCATGGCGGATAATTTAACCAACCGAATAAACTCAATTAAAAATGAATTAAAAAAACTGGACGATTTGGACAGAGATTTAAAACATGTTTACAACCGTGTCACTGCATTGGAGGGGTTGATAGTCTGGAATAAAAGATAGAGCAAATCAAAATCACAACAACAAACACTATTAAAACCACTGATAATAACAACAACACGGCAAACACCGAATTTGAACATTTAAAAGTGAGAGGCTTAATGTGAATGCCTTGGATTTTAATCGGTATAACATATATGCCAAACGAATTTTTAAAAAAAACTTCTAATAATATTTGTCATCCCTTGGAAATTCAACCCCCTCAAATATCTTCAATCTTTCGCAGTGAGGATTCTGTTATCATAATAATTTTTTTTATCAACGTATGATAAAAATAAAAAAAACCGACGACAACTTACTTTGAGGGATTTTGGCGAAAACTCTGACGTACCGATTTATCTTCACGAGAGTCTGACTAAAAATAATCGAACTATTTTCCGTCATGCATTACACTTTAAATGACAACACCTTCTTTTCTCCGGTTTTTCCGTCAACGGGCTTGTTTATATTAAGCTTTCTAATCGTCGACACACTTAAATAATTTGTAAACAGTAGAATGAATCAAACCACTGAAAACCGTGAAACACAGAAAGCAACAATTATCTTTTCTTGCTAAAAACGGATGCCCTTATGGCTCCTTCATTGGAAGAGAATGTGCTTAATTTTAACAAAACAAGAACCATGTTAAACAAATTTCGGAATAGAAACTCCGGATTTTCAATCTGCCACATCAACGCACAAAGCTTGGGAAAACACTTATATGAGTTTAGGGGCACGTTTAGGGATACGGATATGGACATTATATGCGTCTAAGAAACTTGGCTAACTAAACAAATTGAGAATCGCTTTCTAAATAAAAATGAGTACAAGGTATTTCGTTCAGACCGTGAAGGTTCGAGGGGTGGAGGATCGCCATATTTATAAAAAAGCTATATCCTGCCAAGTTGTAATCTCATCTAATAGAACCAATAGACTGAAATTTCAGTTTTTGGAACACGGCTAAAGAAAATCAGGGAACATGAGGGGGAGGGGACCAGTCAAAACAACTGAGCTGCGCCTAAAAAGGTTTCACAACCCGGAAATTTAAAAATCTCATCACAAAAATTCTTACCTGAACAACAATATGACGACAGACAACAGGCAAACTAAAAAATATGAAAATGGCTTACGATGATAACTTTTTGTGTTTGACTACTTGTTAAAAAATAATACAAATCATACAAGAAGCCAAACGAATTATATCAAACAGTTTAAAATATATAGTTGTTGGCATTTTTCGGTTAGAAAATAAAGAGATAAATTGCAAAGCAAAAATAAACTCAATCCAGAAAACAATGTACATATATGTCGAGCTACCTATGGCATTAGCCACTAAAGGAAATATTTTAGAGCCGACAGCAGTTTACTAAAACTGAGTGTTTTAAAAATATACAAATATATGACGGAAAGAAATTAAAGAGTTAGAAGGAGCTTCTGGTGGTAATGGAGTAATGTTATGAACTGTCAGAGCAAACAGCAAAATGGCATTTTGTAGACAATAGAAATGATATCACAGTCGATAGTATTCTAGGGCGGGATATACTTTCGAATCATTCCGTCCATACACAGACGTGGAGGAGCAGTTATTTATTTAAGAGATTTTGGTAAATGGATCGGGCAGACATTGAGTATATCTACTAGATCCATACACCAAAAATCTTCCAAAACAATAACTGCGTCTCTAGGACTGGATTGAAGGATCGCAAATCAGAAAATAAATTTGTTCACTCATACTTTTATATGCCTATATCTGGTTATGTAGAAGTTCAAGCTAAGTGTGTTTTGCATTTTCAGATGGGTATTGAGTTCAGCTACCCGATCCATTTACAAAAAATCTCTTGAAAAAATAACTGCGACTCCAGTAGCGGATTGAAAAGTCGCGTGGCAGAAAATAATTTTTTCTCGCAAGACTTCGTGTGCCTGTATCTCGATATGTAGAGGTCTAAGCTGGGTATATTTTGCATTGACAAATAGGTATTGAGTCCAGCTACGTAATCCATATACAAAAATCTCCCAAAAAAATAACTGCGTCTCCAGGAGCGGATTAACTGGTCGATCAGAAAATTAACTAAAATGAAGGCCAACATGATCATCAGAGTAGAAAATTAGCGTTTTATTAATTCTGATTGGTGGGGGGTAAATTTAAAGGGTGTCAAGAGTTTGTAATTTTATTCAGGAATCATAATCACAACAACAATTGATCATATTTCGAGTATACCAGAATTGAGGGGGAAATCTGCAGTTTTTAGCACATTTTAGGGAAATTTTAAAAATTACCTTTTTTCGAAGCGTATCTTCGGAACGAATTGACATACAAACATATTTGAGTAATCAATATTGTATGAAATTGTATGCTCTCCAAAATATACCAGAACGCTTTTAGTTATTAATGAAAAAGCAAAGAAAGGTCGATAATTTCGCAGTCTCCCCCACATTATTTGCACACTTAGTGCACCCACACCCCCACGAGGTCCAAAACTTGATTATCCCAAAGTTTTATTAAGTTTCGACTTTTGTCGACCTAACGACTGGTATAAATGCCAGAAATGAAATACATTTTGTGAATACACGAAAATAAGCCATGATAATACCTCATTTAAAGAAAGTCTATCGCTGGAACTGGATAGTGTGTATTTTTCAATATTAATGTGATAAGCGAAAAAAAATTTAAGAGAGATGCGCAGTAGAATGGCCAGGTAAATTGGTTCTTACTTACTTACTTAGGGGGCACTACAGTTCGGGACGAACCTGGGCCTCAACCAACATGCCTCTCCAGCCAGCTCGGTCTTTGGCTAGCTGCCTCCAGTTTTGCACTCCAAGTTGGTTGAGCTCGTCCTCCACTTGAGCGCGCCACCTAAAGCGAGGTCTTCCTTGACTGCGTCTTCCCTCTGGGATGGAATCGAAGATCCTGCAAGCCGGAGCATTGTTGTCCATTCGCTCTACATGATCTAGCCATCTTAAACGTGATATGCGTATTTTTTTGACCAGGTCAATGTCGCTGTACAACTCGTATAGTTCTTGGTTGAACCTTCTCCTCCAAAGCCCGTTAACGCAGATAGGGCCAAAACTCCTCCGAAGAATCTTACGCTCGAAACGACTAAGGGTATTTTCATCCGCTTTAGATAGAGTCAATGCCTCGGCGCCATAAAGCAGGACTGGGATGATTAGGGTCTTACACAGAGTCTCCTTTGTCTTTCGAGAGAGGTCTTTGCTACTTAATTGCCTTCCTAGCCCATAGAAACCGCGATTGGCAAGAGTAATTTTTCGCTTTATTTCTGACGAGATGTTGTGAGATGTTATAGCGGATCCGAGGTACACAAAGTCCCTAACTACCTCAAAGTTGTATCTGTCTATTGTGATGTTATGTCCAATCCGCCGGTGTTGTGTGTCCCTTTTTGTGGACAGCAGGTACTTCGTTTTGGCCTCATTGACTGCTAGTCCCATCTTAGCCGCTTCAGCTTCAATGCTAGCAAACGTTCCAGTGACAGCTCGCCGAGTTCTGCCAATGATGTTTATGTCGTCAGCGTATGCTAGCAATTGCACAGACTTGAAAGAAATTGTCCCACCACAATTGACTTGCCAGTTTCTTATAATTTTTTCAAGTATTAAGTTGAAGAATCATCATCTTGTCGGAATCCTTTTTTGACGTCAAAAGTTTCTGTGAGGTCATTAGACGGAGCAGCGAGAGTTCTCCATCGTCATCCTGCACAGTCGGACGAGTTTTGTGGGGATGCCAAAACCTGACATGGCTCTGTATAGTTCGTCTCTATAAATGCTATCGTACACGACCTTAAAATCAATAAATAGGTGATGGGTATGGATTTGAAATTCTTGGGTAGTTTCCAGGATCTGCCGTAGCGTGAACATTTGATCGATTGTGGACTTTCCTGGTCTGAAACCACACTGATAGGGGCCAATCAGGTTGCTGACGAAAGGTTTCAGGCGTTCACATAGTACGGCAGAGAGGATCTTGTAGGCGATATTCAGGAGACTAATTCCTCTATAGTTGGCGCAGTTTAGAGGGTCTCCTTTCTTGTGGATCGGGCAAACGATGCTGAGGTTCCATTCATCAGGCATACTTTCTTCTGACCAAACTTTAGAGATGAGTTGGTATATGCACTCCACCAGGTCATCACCGGTCGCTATAAAAAGTTCGGCGGGTAGTCCATCGGGTCCAGCAGCTTTGTTGTTTTTTAGTTTAGATATTTATATCCTTACTTCAATTTGGTCAGGTGGACGGAAGTTTTGTCTGTCATCATCCATGTTGAATGGTTTATTCTGCCTGACAGCGGGATTTTGGCCTTCATCGCCGTTTAACAGTCTGCAGAAATGGTCCTTCCATGCACTCAGAACCGACTGTGACTCTACTACGAGGTTTCCATTCCTATCTCTACCGGCTTCTGTGCGGGTTTTTTTTCTTTGGCACGTTCATTTTACCTACGATCGCGCGCTTCTCTTGCTCTCTATTTTTCTTTTGGAGAAGCCGGTGTTCTTTCCGTCTTTTATGCTCGTAGAGCTCGAGAGCAGCTCTCGTCTTTCTTTGCAGCGCCGCTTTATATGCCTCTTGTTTGGCTGCATGGGCCTGCCTGCATTCGTTATCGAACACGAGGTTTCTTGGTGGTGGTCTGTTGAAACCTAGCACATCAGTTGCGGCATCTCTGATGGCTTGTTGGCAGTGTTGCCACTGATCTTCGGCACTTGATGCTGGCGGTACTGGATTTCTTGAGAGGTTACGGGATATTCGATCGGCATAGGTTCTGGCGGTTTATTGCGATTGCAGCTTTTCGACGTCATACTTCCTCACAGTATTACTCCGTTGTTGTGGAGTTCGGGTTATTCGCATTCTTACCTTCGCTGCAACAAGGTAGTGATCCGAGTCGATGTTAGCTGCTCAGAAGGTGCGAACATCCAAGATACTGGAGGCGTGTCTTGCATCGATCGCAACGTGATCAATCTGATTGACGGTTCTTTGATCTGGGTGTCGCCAAGTCCCTTTGTGTATATCGAGATGAGGAAACCGTGTGCTTGCAATGGTGACGTTATGTGCCGCTGCGAAATCAATTACCCTAAGTCCGTTTTCAGACGTTGTGTCGTGTAGGCTATGTTTTCCGACAATCCTACCAATGATTTTCTCTTTACCTATTTTGGCATTAAAATCGCCTAGTACGATCTTAACGTCGTATTTAGGGCATTGCTCATAGGTTTTGTCGAGGAGCTCATAGAAGTCATCCTTGGTGGCGTCATCTTTGTACACTGTGGGAACATGAGCGCATATTACGCTAATGTTGGTGAATTTAGCCTTGATACGGATTGTCACAAGTCGCTCACTTACGTGTCGAAAGCCCAAGACTTCTTGCCTAAGTCTACCGCTTATGACGAATCCGCACCCGTGATCTGTTAAGAGTTCTAACATTCCACGTACAGACCCCAAGGTCGTTGTCCTTAATTCGTTTTTCCGGATCGTCAACAGTTAATCCGTCCTTTTCCGAGGCTATTGGTCGCTTCACAATTTTTTTTCCGTGGCAGGGTTTTTTTTTTTTTTTTTTTTTTTTTTTTTTTTTTTTTTTTATAATTAAGGCGCGCACAAGGGACTATTTGTTTCCCTTTTAATGTAACACACTGCGCGGGCATTAGGAAGATAGGGAGGGGAGAGATAGGAGGTGTCGATTAACATTGGTTTTGAATGTTTGCATGTTGAAATGGCAAGGGAAAATCTCGCCGGGTAAACCATTCCAAAGTCGTGTTGTACGGCTAAAAAAAGAATCTCTATATTTCACGGTACGTCCGAAATTGGGCTCAAGGGTGAACTGATGGGCATTCCTAGCAAGACGAGTATTACGGGCGAAACTTTTAAGGGGAGGAATGCAGCTGGCTACCTCGAGTGAACATTTTTTATAAAAGAACCGATAAAATAAGGAAAGACATGAAACATTGCGTCGGTGTTCGAGAGGGGCAATTGTTTCAGCGGCAGTTCTATTTCCTATCAATCTTAACGCTCGATTTTGTATTCTATCAAGCAGGTGAAGCGATGATTGTGAAGCACCTGCCCACAGGTGGGAGTTGTACTCGAGTTTAGGGCGTATAAACGCTTTATAAATTGTAGCCAGATCAGATGGGGAAAAATACTTCTTACACCGATACAGAAAACCTAAGCACTTTGCAGCATTCTTAGCGATCTCAAATATATGGTCGTTCCAACGGAGGTCGTCGTTGACACACATACCGAGTACTGAGAGCTTTTCGGTTTCTTCGATGTAAGTGCCATTCATGGACAATGGCATTGGGGGAATGTTTAGCTTTAACGACAGAAGACAGCATTGAGTTTTCGAAGCATTAAACTCCACACGATTTCTATTACCCCATTTGACAATGCTGTATAAATCGGAGTTTAATGAGCTTGACATACGGCACCGTTGCAATTGTACGACCGAAGGCGAAGGACGTGAATTATCGAACGAATATGAAAAGCTGAGGGTAGAGTCGTCAGCAAAACAGTTAAGTGGATTAGAAGTAACAGACAGAAGATCATTTATAAAAATGAGGAAAAGAGTCGGAGACAGAACAGAGCCCTGAGGCACACCAGCATTTATTTTATGGGAATCAGACTTGAATCCGTCCAATACAACTTGTATTGAACGGTCCAGGAGATAGCTTCTAATCCAACGAACAAGAGTATTATCGATCCCAAAAGCACGCATTTTCGATAAGAGAGCTTCATGCCAAACTCTATCAAATGCCTTGGAGATATCAAGAGCAATAATCTTACTTTCACCAAAGCGATGTAAAGATTTGTTCCACTGTTCGGTGAGATATGCCATCAGATCACCAGTGGAACGGTTGCTGCGGAAGCCATACTGACGGTCATGGAGAAGCTTACGATCTTCGAGATATTCCTTAAGCTGACGGTTAATCAGTGTTTCCATGACCTTAGAAAGAAGGGATGTCAGTGCTATGGGTCGGTAGGAGGAGGGGGAGGATGGGTCACCTTTCTTAGGGACAGGCTGGACAAATGCTGTTTTCCATCTTCTAGGAAAGATTCCAGAAGAGTAGGAGCGATGGAAAAGCTTACGCAGTGGCTTTGCCAGTGTGGAAGAACACCTCTTCAGAATAATCGGGGGTATACCATCCGGGCCAGCGGATTTGTGTATATCGAGATCTTTGAGAACTCTTGCTACTGTACGAGTGCGGAAAAAAATGTGTCCCATGGAAAAATTTACATTCTCAAGTACAGGAGGGGCAACGTTGCTATGCGGCAGCGAAATGGGCGGCGAGCAAGTTTGCCTTCTCTGAAGAGTAAACAATTGGTGTGTTATTGTCGATGAGCGTTGGAACCGAAGATGTTGAGGAGTTTTTAATATTTTTTACAAATGACCAAAAATTTTTACTGCCTTTGGGACACTGCAGAATTTTTTGCCGTAATTTTTGGTCATGCAAAAATTTGGTTCTTTCAATAACGGAGTTGCATGAGTTTCTTGCTTGTTTGTGCTTTTTCCGATTTTCCTCTGTAGGGTTGGCTTTGTAAGAACGGAAACTTACTTCTTTGAGCCTGATAGCTTCTTTACACTCAGAATTAAACCAAGACTTTTCTTTAGGTTTGATGCTTTTTACTCTGTTGGGAATAAAAGCACGCATCCCTAGAAGAATCACATTTGTGATCATTTCAGCACTGGCATCAATGTCACTATCGAGGAAGCATAGTGACCAGTTAAAGTTTCGGAAAAAAATATTCAGGCCGTCCCAGTTGGCTTTCTCGTAATGCCAAACGGTCCTGGTGGGAAGTTTTTCTTTAACTGGATGGGTGGAGGATGAGAAATTAGCTGAAATGACACAATGGTCTGAAGTGCCAAATGGAGAAGTTACACTAATGGTATATTTATCAGGGTGAGAAGTAAGAAACAAGTCAAGAGTATGGGCGGCTTGCCCAGCAACATCCGGTATACGCGTTGGCACATCGATCAGCTGGGTAAGGTGATTGTAACCCGGCAAAGAGCTCGACATACCTTCCTTCGGGTGTTGTCTGACCAGAATAGCGGAGCCAATTGGAATTGTGTACATTGAAATCGCCCGCAATAACGATTTCAGTGCGAGGACAAAGGGAAACAATTTTCGAGATAGAATCTGACAGCGCATCAAACTCGTTACAAGTCGAATTGCTGTCGAGATTTGGACTCCTGTAAATAAAACAATAATGAATGACATGCTTGCGGACAGTGAATTTGAGCCACAAGAAGTTAAAGTCCGTGTTGGAACATTGCCCATATTGGGGAAGGCTCTGGCAAGCAATATCATTTCTAACATAGGGTTGTTAACCCTACGCACAACCCCCAACCTGGAGGGTCCGGTCCTTTGGTGGATTCCTTGGACAAAAGGAACCGGAGAATCCGGAGTCAGTAACCCACTTCGGGGATATGAGCGCTGCCGTTGGGGTTCATCCGCCACCATCTCTATTTCAATGCCCTGACTTGCATTGAATTGTCCCAATGACCTTATCTCCAAATACGTCGAAGTAGCTCATTTCATTAGGGTATCTGCTTCGTTGACTGTTGACGCCACCGCCGGCGTCATCCGCCGTACGTCCTCTTTCTGAGGGGCTCGTGCAAGACTTCTGCGAATCGATCAGAACAGTCATTAAAGCAGAGCATTATAGTGTTGCTATTTTTCTGTGTTCAACACTCGCGCTTATAAGTTTAGCAGGAATGTTCGGATGGACAGACCAGTACCCGGTGGTTACCGCGGAGAGGTAAAATAAGCACAATTGATGTGTGCGAGATAGTTGCAGCAACCGTGCATCACCAGTTTGATGCCTTTCAGTGCCTACTCTATTCATACAGCACCCAACCACCACCAGGTAAATTGGTTCAGGCTATACCAATTTTAGTTATCCCTCCACTACCAGAATTAGCTGTCAGCTCTTAGACTCTTATCAGCAAACCTGTTTACTAATTCTTAACCTACCCCACGAAGTATTAAAAAAAATCATCCCTCATAAAAATACACAGTCAGAATTGCTATCCACAGACACAAAATTTCCTTCTAAATCCCAAGATCCCGCTAACCATTCTAACCATTCTACACACAAAATAAGAACAAAATAAACAAAACTTGTTGAAGTTATTCCTTATATAACTTATTCCTGTTATCCTGTTGAACTTATAACAACAACAATAAAGAAAACTCTAGACTTTAATTGAACAAATAAAGAATGTTTATTTAACGAGCAAACTAGATAGACTAAAAAAGATATTTATACAAAAAAACCTTTCTACGCTATAATTCAAAATTCAATTTAGGTAACTATAGCAACTAATGAAAAAACACAAAATAACAAGTTGTTCAGACTACTTGATAAATAAAAGACTTGTCAAAACTGAGTATGATATTTACAACAAAATTGAATTTGGATACAAAATCTGAAGAGAAAAAGCACCACATACAACTTTTAAATTATTTTATCAGAAGAACTTTTTATAAGGCCTTTTAAAATGAACTTTTTTGGTTTCATAAAGCCTTTTTTCAAATAATGATGAGACATCAGTCTGTGATATCACCCTACAAATCTTCAAAATTCTCAAAACGAAACTTTAAAAAAATTATGCAATTTTTTAATTTTTTTAATTAATTTTGATTTTTACTGCTTTATTATGAAAGTTAAACTTTAGTTGCTAAGAATTATTCTATTCTAATCTCTACATTATAAATATGTAACCAGGTATTGGCCATTCTACTGCGCATCTCTCTCCATATTTATCTGCTCATCTCATGAATTTTGAAAGATACACACATTGGGCCTGCAAACACGAGATTAATTTATCCGGGGGAAAACTGGGTTTCTGGGCAAAGGAAGAGAAATGTGTGGTGTACATTGAACTAAAATCCTCAACCAACTTTTGAGTGGATGAACGGAGAGGAAAACTAATACTAACATACAATTTTGGACGATTTTGTGTCTACAAAAGGCAAAAGAAATATTAACACATAGAAAAGAAGTTCATGTATAAATTTTTTTTCTACCAGATTAATTCATCCCGTGTGTGCTTGAATTAAGGTTTGAAACCGGTCTTCCCCCATGTTGAAATCATCTCGTGTGTGCAGGCCCATTGAATAAGAACTACAGGAAGACGTGTTGCGTTGTTAAGAGGAATGAAGACATTTCTTTTCACAAGTAAGTATTGCTTTATTTAGAAAAGTAAAGTGGTAATTTATATTATATTATAAACAGAGTATAACATTTTAAAATAGAGTTTGTGCGCTGTTCACCAATGAAAATAATAAATTTGTAGAATATAACAATGTACAACTTTGATGGACAACATCACTTCCTATCTGTCAAATGACAGAACTGAAATCAAGGGCGCATTCGTTTTCATTGTTTATGGTAAAGCCGCTTCAATAAGAAAAGCGCCCGTAGTGTGAATGAATAGGAACAAACTCAAACCCGAGAAAAAAATTTTACGAAAGTAATTTTATATGCCATGCTAACGGAGGTGGTAGAAGATTTATGTAGTAAAATTGATAAAATTAGTGGATTTCAGATGAAAAAGAAAACACTGAAAAAATATTTAAAGAAAACAAAACTGAACTTTAAAATTTAAGAAGAAAAATGTTTAATTATTTGACTTTATTTATGTATTTATTATTTTTTTAAATTGTTGTAACAAATCTATTTGGGCTTAGATACACACACGGAAAAAAGATAGATTTCCATGGCTCCACAAAAGAAAAAATTAAGCTACTTAAAAGTAGAACGTTTTGACAATGAAATATGGGGCCCTATTCCTGAATACGAGTCGAGTAAGTTTTAATGTGAGATCGACAAATTGGTGTTCTCAAACACGACTTACTAATCATCGGTATTCCCCACCTCGAATGTCGAACGTCGAATGAAACATACTTATTCCTGAACTCGGAAGTGAAGCTTTTTCTGTTAGAATCATTCATATTTATATAGTGTTCGAGAGCAGTAGTGATGTACGCAAAAATGAAGTGTTTGAAACAAAATTTAAATATTTTTTGGTGTAGGTATTTGGCATAGACGACGATCTGGCGTTTGTTTTAAATTTGTGCTCCATTACTCGCAGCAAATATACAAAAATTGTTCTATAAAACATCTACGTACTTATCATATTAATTTTTTTTGTACTTTTACGATTTAAACTGATTAATTTACTATCAAATTACATTTAACGATAAGTTCTCAAATCAAAAGATTTTTTTTTGTGAAACGCCAAGTCAATACATAGTGAAATTAGCTACAATTCAAAGGCTGTGTTCAAAATTTTCAGAGTCTTGTCATGTTTTGGCTCCCACTAGAGCTAGTGAAATACAGATTCGAACTCGCCTCGACTGTAAGCGACTCGAGCGACATCTCACTCGACTCGTATTCAGGAATAGGCCCCATGATTTTTAACTCAAAACTCATATAACGAAACTTATCATTTTTTTTCATCCTTTTACTTCTTTTTCATCATCCACATAACATTTGAGTTAGCGCCTAACTAGACTTCTCAGTGCTGAACAATCCGCCCAGTGGTAATACTTGTACGTGTGGCCACATCTCTTTTGAAGAGCACGTCCTCCTGTAGTTCTTATTCAATGGATACCCACAATCACGTTCCAGCGGTAAATTTTCTTTACATGAGGTATGAGCACGGCTTATTATACAGTGGCATTATAATCATTAAATCTTTTGAGAACCATTTTTGTTCTCTTGAATATCTCTCTCCGCCCGATCGTTTGCCAACTGATTTGGTTTAAGCTATAACATGATTTCACTGAAGAAAAATAAATTTAAACTTGAATTTGTATTTACAGGTCGGTAGTGCAGAATTTATGGCTCCAGAAGTGGTAGAACTATTCTTAGGTGAAACAAATTCGTATGATAAGCGATGTGACTTGTGGTCTCTAGGAGTAATTGTATATATCTTGCTTTGCGGCTACCCACCATTTTCTGGAAACTGTGGAAAAGTTTGTGGTTGGGCTCAAGGTGAAACATGCCTTAAATGCCAGAAATTACTTTTTGAATCAATAAAAGAAGGTATGACTAAAATTGATTTAATAATTAAAATGTACGTTTTTATTTATATGAAAAAAGTCTTACTATAATTTTTTTTTACTTATAAGACTGCTATTGGTGTTATTATTACTTGAAAAAATATAAAAAAACATAATTTATTAAAAGCTATAATCGCTTGTTCAAGATTGCATTTGCAGAAAACAATAATCCACACAACGCGTGAAAAACATTCATTAATTACCTCCGTTGTTGATATTATATGATATCGTATCGTAACCTGTTTCATCGCAAATCCTCTCCAATTTTTTTAAATTTCACATGTTAAAAAATATTATTTATCAACATATACAGGGTATTAAAACGGAAATCATTAAAAGGAGAGGTCATACACGCACGTAGAACAAAATGTTCAGATGTTGTTATGACCACAGGTCCACATCATGTTGCTACATAAGAAACGTTGACAAGAAACAAAAGAAACTAGGGGTAGAATCGTCTAAGGGGATTATGATAAGTGATTGTCACAATTAAAAAAATCAGTCTGCGTTAGGTGATGTCAGAATTTGTAATTTTTGTGGAAATCAGTTAACGCAGACTTAAAATTTAATATTATCACATGGGACTATCAGAAATGTGACTTTCACATATCACCTTAACCGATTCCACACCTGATTTTTTTGATTGTGACAATCACTTATCACATATCACTTTAGCCGATTGGGATGGATGGATGGGATTGTTTTTGATTGCAATGAACCCTACGGATCGTCGGTCGTTGACGTCGTCGTGTCTCGTGCAGTAAAAAGTAAAAATAAAAAAACTCCTTTTTTCTAATAGGTTGAAATGAGAAGCACGAGATCATGAAGTTTTTTCTTAATAGATTTGTGGTTGGATTTGGTTTCATTTATGAGATTTTGGTTTAATTTAATTTTTTTTTCTTTTTCAAAGAAAAAAAAGTAGGAAGTCATATTGATGTTCGAGTAAGGTTTATAATTGATAAGGTATTCGGTGATGGATGCAAATAGATGTATTTTAATCAAAGGTGAATCTTCAATATTTGCAAAAAAAAAACAGTTTATAGAGTATAAGTTCATATTATTAATTCCTTTTAGATAAAGTTTTTTATTTTCGGAACTTACCGCGTTATAAGAAATATTTTCTTATTTATTTCTACCCGACGTTTCGAAGAAGTTTCATACTTCGTGGTCACGGGACCACGAAGTATGAAACTTCTTCGAAACGTCGGGTAGAAATAAATAAGAAAATATTTCTTATAACGCGGTAAGTTCCGAAAATAAAAAACTTTATCTAATATGAATATCATCCGCGAAAATAAAAACCTAAAATCTCATATTAATTCCTTCTTCTCAAACGTATAAATTTGCATTTAACAATTAATAATTTGTTTAACCATTTAAATTTTGTTCTTGCGATTATAGGTATATGTACTATGAACAATGTATTTTATGCATTCTTTCAAATTAAGAAAATTGAGATAATAATCAAACATGACATTACGATGATAAAACATTTTATTTTTAAAATGTTTTATTTGACAGTGTGGCAAAGTTCTGTCTGTCTGGATGGATGTAATTTGAAATAGGTACCGCCTGAACGGTAGAGCCAATCGTCTTCAAATTAAGAACATAAGTTTATTTTGAAATTCCGCACAAAATATTTTTCAAAGCTCACAAATAACTATCAAAAACAAACTTTGAAATGCCTTTAATACATACCTATATTATATATTAAATTTTAATCGACGAGCAGATAATTAAGAATATTGTATATAAACTGCCTAGAACTGCCAAAAGAATCACACTTAAAAAAAATTAGCTCTTGCACCTGCATTTCTCTGTTTGTTGTTGTTTCAGCCAAATACCTAAAAAAAAAATAAGCAAAAACAACATCCCTTTCATTGTGCAACAACTACAACAGCGCGTACACGACGACGACGATCAGATCCCCAAAATTGATTGTAACTAAAAACAACACTGAAGTAGACTGAAAATAGTGTTAACGCTGTGTTTGTTTGTGTATTACAAACAGAATTTGTGAGTCCATAAAAATAAAGAATGAAAATGAAAAAAGAATTTTGCTTGGCAAAAAAATGGCCGAATATAATTTAATTTTGTTGGCCCGAAAAAACGAATATGATAAATTTTTACTTCTTCTTTGATTTCGATGCAGAAAGACGTTTTAGTTTCAGGTGCTGGAAATATAAAGGCAATGTTTTTACTAAATGGGAAGTGCTGTGGAAGCAATGTGGGAGGTAATTCGCACATTAAACTTTTTAAATTTCCTTCAAACTCGGATTTGGCTGAAATTAAAAACCTTTACTGTTGCGATTTGCATTTGTCTGCGGTTTTTAACGAAAAACTCTGTACCCACTTTGCTGTTGCCAGTTGATGAAGTTAAAAATGAAATGACGATTGAGGAGGTGGATGATGATTTCAATATGAATGACTTTGTTCTTTTGAGAACTCTACCTCTGGAATTGAAGCAGGTGGATGATGATTTCAATATCATTATTATTATTATAATTTATTAACATGTTATTAAAATAATATAAGAAAAGAAGCACAAGCTACTATGGCCTTCGGCTCATTATGAAGATTTTTATGTTTCATATAAAGAATTATTTTTAAAATAAAGAAAAATTAACTTCGGTTATATAAATCGAGAGAAAAAAGGAAAACCTAGGTATCTATTTGACGTTTTTTTATAAAGTTGTAAACTTTAACTATATTTTCGTGACTAGGGTTTTTTAAGGCTTCACTGATGGATGTTGACTGTTGTTGATTAGATGTAGTGGTTGGACAGGTGTTGAAGTTTAGAATGTGGTTAATATCGAATTGACAGTTGCAAATTGGCCATGTAGGTGGGCTTTCTCTACGAAATAGATGTTGGCAACTGGTGATAATATACCCAAGGCGCAATCTAATGAAGCATGTATTCATTGAGTTCGAAGTTGTTGTTGGAAATGTGGGTTTTACGTTAGAGTAATTTTTTTTTTTTTATAATTAACGCGCGCACAAGGGACTATTTGTTTCCCTTTTAATGTAACACACTGCGTGAGCATTAGGAAGATAGTAAGGGGAGAGATAGGAGGTGTCGGTTAACATTGGTTTTAAATGTTTGCAAATTGAAATGGCAAGGGAAAATCTCGCCGGGTAAACCATTCCAAAGTCGTGTTGTACGGCTAAAAAAAGAATCCCTATATTTCACGGTACGTCCGAAATTGGGCTCAAGGGTGAACTGATGGGCATTCCTAGCAAGACGAGTATTACGGGCGAAACTTTTAAGGGGAGGAATGCAGCTGGCTACCTCGAGTGAACATTTTTTATAAAAGAAACGATAAAATAAGGAAAGACATGAAACATTGCGTCGGTGTTCGAGAGGGGCAATTGTTTCAGCGGCAGTTCTATTTCCTATCAATCTTAACGCTCGATTTTGTATTCTATCAAGCAGGTGAAGCGATCTTTGTGAAGCACCTGCCCACAGGTGGGAGTTATACTCGAGTTTAGGGCGTATAAACGCTTTATAAATTGTAGCCAGATCAGATGGGGAAAAATACTTCTTACACCGATACAGAAAACCTAAGCACTTAGCAGCATTCTTAGCGATTTCAAATATATGGTCGTTCCAACGGAGGTCGTCGTTGACACACATACCGAGTACTGAGAGCTTTTCGGTTTTTGCGATGTAAGTGCCATTCATGGACAATGGCATTAGGGCTAGGTTTAGCTTTAACGACAGAAGACAGCATTGAGTTTTCGAAGCATTAAATTCTACACGATTCCTATTACCCCATTTGACAATGATGTATAAATCGGAGTTTAATGAGCTTGACATACGGTACGGTTGCAATTGTACGTCCGAAAGCGAAGGACGTGAATTATCGAACGAATATGAAAAGCTGAGGGTAGAGTCGTCAGCAAAACAGTTAAGTGGATTAGAAGTAACACACAGAAGATCGTTTATAAAAATCAAGAAAAGAGTCGGAGACAGAACAGAGCCCTGGGGCTCACCAGCATTTATTTTCTGCGAATCAGACTTGAATCCGTCCAATACAACTTGTATTGAACGGTCAAGAAGATAGCTTCTAATCCAACGAACAAGTGTATCATCGATCCCAAAAGCACGCATTTTCGATAATAGAGCTTCATGCCAAACTCTGTCAAATGCCTTGGAGATATCAAGAGCAATAATCTTACTTTCACCAAAGCGATGTAAAGATTTGTTCCACTGTTCGGTGAGATATGCCATTAGCTTACAAGTGGAACGGTTGCTGCGGAAGCCGTACTGACGGTCATGGAGAAGCTTTCGATCTTCGAGATATTCCTTAAGCTGACGGTTAATCAGTGTTTCCATGACCTTAGAAAGAAGGGATGTCAGTGCTATGGGTCGGTAGGAGGAGGGGGAGGATGGGTCACCTTTCTTAGGGACAGGCTGGACAAATGCTGTTTTCCATCTTCTAGGAAAGATTCCAGAAGAGTAGGAGCGATGGAAAAGCTTACGCAGTGGCTTTGCCAGTGTGGAAGAACACCTCTTCAGAAGAATCGGGGGTATACCATCCGCACCAGCGGATTTGTGTATATCGAGATCTTTGAGAACTCTCGCTACTGTACGAGTGCGGAAAAAAATCTGTCCCATGGAAAAATTTACATTCTCAAGTACAGGAGGGGCAACGTTGCTTTGAGGCAGCGTGGAGCTGGCAGCGAAATGGGCGGCGAGCAAGTTTGCCTTCTCTGAAGAGTAAACAATTGCTTTGTTATTGTCGATGAGCGTTGGAACCGAAGATGTTGAGGAGTTTTTAATATTTTTTACAAATGACCAAAAATTTTTACTGCCTTTGGGACACTGCAGAATTTTTTGCCGTAATTTTTGGTCATGCAAAAATTTGGTTCTTTCAATAACGGAGTTGCATGAGTTTCTTGCTTGTTTGTGCTTTTTCCGATTTTCCTCTGTAGGGTTGGCTTTGTAAGAACGGAAACTTACTTCTTTGAGCCTGATAGCTTCTTTACACTCAGAATTAAACCAAGACTTTTCTTTAGGTTTAATGCTTTTTACTCTGTTGGGAATAAAAGCACGCATCCCTAGAAGAATCACATTTGTGATCATTTCAGCACTGGCATCAATGTCACTATCGAGGAAGCATAGTGACCAGTTAAAGTTTCGGAAAAAAATATTCAGGCCGTCCCAGTTGGCTTTCTCGTATTGCCAAACGGTCCTGGTGGGAAGTTTTTCTTTAACTGGATGGGTGGAGGATGAGAAATTAGCTGAAATGACACAATGGTCTGAAGTGCCAAATGGAGAAGTTACACTAATGGTATATTAATCAGGGTGAGAAGTAAGAAACAAGTCAAGAGTATGGGCGGCTTGCCCAGCAACATCCGGTATACGCGTTGGCACATCGATCAGTTGGGTAAGGTGATGTAACCCGGCAAAGAGCTCGACATACCTTCCTTCGGGTGTTGTTTGACCAGAATAGCGGAGCCAATTGGAATTGTGTACATTGAAATCGCCCGCAATAACGATTTCAGTGCGAGGACAAAGGGAATCAATTTTCGAGATGGAATCAGACAGCGCATCAAACTCGTTACAAGTGGAATTGCTGTCGAGATTTGGACTCCTGTAAATAAAACAATAATGAATGACATGCTTGCGGACAGTGAATTTGAGCCACAAGAAGTTAAAGTCCGTGTTGGAACATTGCCCATATTGGGGAAGGCTCTGGCAAGCAATATCATTCCTAACATAGACCACGAGACCATGATGGGAAAAGAGTAATGGCACCAAGCTATACCCATGTAGAGCAAACTCTGATAAATCAGTATTTACTCCAACCTGGGTTTCACTTAATGCCAAAACAGCTGGCCTGTATTGAACAGAGTAGACGTACAGGTGAAAGAAATTCTTTCTTATACCACGAACATTGGAATACACGACACAAAAATCACTTACCATTTCAAAATACTTACATACAAAAACACAACTCTGATTAAGTCGAACTGCGCAGTGAAAATCCAAATTAAATTCTGTAATAATCAAACTGTCTTAGGTGTTATGCCCATAAGACAGCCTGTTTACAAAAAATCAATCTAAACATTCAGCACAATAGGACAAATTCAGATGCCCTTATCTATTTACCGCAAGCATTGTATGGTCATACGATGCCTACAGTAGATAGGAAAGAGGCAGTTAAGCACAAAGGTTTTGGGACAGATTAGAGGATAATTTGTTATGCGAATGCGTTTTATTTATTTTTTTTCTCTTCCTCAGCGCGAGTGGGCATCTTTATCATTCATCCTACGACGCGAGTGAATATTATTATTTTTTTTTACAGCACACGCGCGGGGTTTTTGCCAATTTCTCAAACGAGTGTGTAATATTATTTTTTTAACACTCGCGATAACAATGCGCAATAATTTTTTTTTTTTTTTTTTTTTTTGACTTTTGTTTATTTATTTATGCGCGCACCTCGACCTGACGTCCGGCCTCTATGAGCTTAAGACCGACACGGTAATTGTTCCAGTCCGATAGAAATTGTAATTTTTGTTTGTTGTTGATGTCGTGAAGAAGATCAAGCCGTGTGTCCATGACAAAATTATAAATTGGTGATCGGTGGGCTTGAATAGCAGCGTCATCAGCGAGCTCATTTCCCTTAATACCCATATGACTGACATTAGTTTTATTTTGTTGTGGTTTTTGATTAAACAATCCCGGATTTTGGATACGATATCTGTATTGTGATTAGGGTTTTGTACTGCTTTAATCACAGATAAGCTGTCTGACTCTATAACATATTTTCCAGTTTTTGCTGTGCAAGTTCTTATTGTCTTAAGAATGGCGAAGGCTTCTGCAGTAAAGATGGATACTTTGTTATCGAGAAGTCCTGAGCATATTAAAGAACCATTTTCCAGGACTGATGCAAAAAATGTGTATTGTGCGGTTTTAGATCCATCAGAGAAAGCCAACCATCTTCTTTGCGTACAGATGGAACGTTAAGGAAAGCTTGGCAAAATATTTTGCTTGCAGTGTTATTTTTGCTGTAGTTTGACAACTGCATTTCAAAAGAATTAGCTTTTATAGACCATGGTGGACATTTTAGAATATATTTTCGGATTTTTTAACGGTAATTCCTAATTCACTCGCCGCATTTCAGGAGATGGATATAGCTGAAGGTACTCGTTTCAGGTCTTTCCTCTTCAAAGCCAGAGCAAATGACTTTGTTCTTTTAAGAACTCTACCTCTGGAATTGAAGCAGGTGGATGATGATTTCAATATGAATGACTTGGTTCTTTTAAGAACCCCACCATCTCAGCTAATAGCGAGTTTCATTCAAGAAAAGATTTGCTCTTTCTGTCAAAAGATTTGATCTTTTTCAATTTCGAGAGTTTCATTGCAAGAAAAAGAGCAAATCTAGATCAAATCTCAACACGAAAGATTTGATCTCTGATGGGTTGGCAGATTTGATCTGAATGCACACATACATGTAAATAGTCTTTCGGTCAAACGTCAAATGGAAAATATTTTGTTATTTTTGTTGTTTGTTGTGAACTTGTGCCAGCCCGTGCTTAGTCAAAAAATTACAAATATCCATTAAATATACAAAATAACAAATAAAGGTGTTTTTGAAGTGAGAAAATACAAATATGGCATTTTAAATATATATACATTACATGCCTGGTATTTTTGTGTGTGATATCAAATACTGTGTATGCTCGTCAGGGAATGACCAATACTAGGATTAAATGATGAAACAAGTTTCATTGAAAAGAGCAAATCTTGATTTTCAGATCAAATATTTGAAATTTGAATGAAACTCGCTATAAGCAACCTTAGTTTAATGGTTTGTATAGTTCTTGTTTAAAAAACATTTAAAAGTGTCAAATATATATGAAAAGCAGCATACGCTGTTCTACAAAATTTATTTGTTTAAAGAAAAACCTAAATACTGTGAGAGCGGAATTAAAAACTTTAAAATTATACAAGAAAAGAATTTTTTCGCGATCCAAAACTCACAACAGAAAAAGCAATATGCAAACAATTTTCGGAAAAATCATTAAATTAAATATTCCCCCAAACACAAAAATTCTGTGTAGCATGTTGTTATCAAAAGATAACTCAATTTGTAAGTTGGAACAAAAGGTATTAGCGCAGAATACGTGAAAGAATTCAAACAACCGAGAGTTACCACGCCATTAACAGCCAAATGGTACTTCAAAGACTCGAAACAAGAAGAACGACAACACTGCAATAAAATGGGACGAAGAATCAAAAAGGGCTTTTCAGGATTGTAAACAGGAATTAGTAAATGCTGCACTCTTACATCATCCGGCTCCCAACTCTCAGTTAGTTCTTTATACGGACGCTTCAGATTATGCAGTAGGTGCTGTATTAAATCAATTATGCAGCAATGAACTTTAGCCATTAGTATTTTATTCAAAGAAACTTACTGCGATATACCAAGTTATTTAATTTTTCAAGCATTTTCTGGAAGGAAGGAATTTCATTATCTTGACTGACCACACCCCCATTACCTTTGCGTTTTAACAAAATCTGGAAATAGCTTCTCCACGTCAACAGTGCCAACTCGATTATATTGGACAGTTTTGCACTGAAATTCGGCATATAGACGGGAAGCACAATACGGTTGCAGATTGGTTGTCACGCATCCAACAAATTTCATCGAATGAGATGGATTTTGATGAGATGGCAAGCAAACAACTGATGGATAGCGACGACCAAGGTAACAAAACTGAAACTTCTCTCGTTCTCAACTTGTTTCCTATTCCCAGGTCCATAATTTCACTTTATTGTGATACATCTCAAGAAACAATTCGCTTGTTCGTTCCTGAATCATTCCGCTACGTATCATCGAGAAACTCCACTGAATTTCGCATCCTGGAATGAAAGCGACCATCGCAATCATCAATGAGGGATTTGTTTGGTATAAAATGTCGCATGCAATAACGAAATTCGTCCAGCAATGCAAACCATGCTAACAAATAAAGGTGCAGTGTCACAAGTAAACTGAATTAAACATATACGAGTGATTTGGGTCGACAGTTTGAGTCAAACATTTTTTAAAGAGCTGACAAATTATTTAGGCATTAATCATCTTAAAACAACTCCGTATCATTATGATAGAGCGATGGCACTCAAGACGGCTCTCAAGTGCTATTCAAACGAAAACTGGTGCAGTTCTTAATTCTTTTTTGATTGGCAAGGAGGGTATATTTTGCTTTAGTGACAGAAGACAGCATTGTGTTTTTGATTGCAAGTTTTTTTTTAACTTTAAAAAATAATAAACAAAATGGAACTCAAATTCACAAGAGAAAACAAAATACACAATAAGTGGCAAAAATTGACAATATTCTTTTTTTTTGTTTGTTTAATCCTCACGGTTTTTTAATTTAATTTTTAGAAAAGATGTCTTTAAATCCACATAAAGAAGTTTGCAGTTCTCAACAAATCCGCTCCATCAGCGCGGAGGGAAAAAATCACTCATGTGCTCTCCTCTCTCATGTCTCATATCTTTTTATTGTTATTGTTGAGCGTGAAGAGTGACCTTCGTAGTTTTTTTCTGTTTTCTTTTTTTTTAAGATCTTTCAACTCGCAGCGCGCAAGCGCAGGTAGGAAAAAACAAATATAAATTTAAAAAATATCGCTGGAGAAAATAAAGAAAAGTGTTATTTCCCGAAAATTAATTCTGAAATATCTTTAGAAAAACCGGCAGCTATCAATCCTGGGTCATTCAAACAAGTAGCATCCTGAAGCTAGTTATTTAAAAAGCTCAGTTTTGTTGTTGTCGCCAAAAAAAAATATTTCTTGTTCGGCCCCTTTTTTCTCATTTGGCCAAAAAATATACATGCGTTGTTTGAGCTAATCTTTTCCTGCGTATCTGAGGATAGGCTCGTTACAGTTTCCGTAACAGTAATATTAAGATCCCACTGAGATGTCTGATCTGTAGATTGATTTGGAGCAGCCTCGTTTTCATTAACTGTGCTTTCGCCAATGCTAACTGATTTTGTATTGGTAGACTGTTCTTGCATAATGGATTCACCAAAAATTAGAAAGCCACTTTCAGGGTCCAAGTATTTGCTTTGTACAACTGTTAAAGTTTTTTTTATGGAAATGTAATGTTTTTGATTTTTAAACAAAATTTAGTTCGGATGTTACCGGATCGGATTATTATTATTATTAAATAACACCTTTTGGTTTTGATCCATAATTGCACACGATAATCTTATAGCGAGTTTCATTGAAGAAAAGTTTTGAGAGTTTCATTGCAAGAAAAAGAGCAAATCTAGATCAAATCTCAACACAAAAGATTTGATCTCTGATGGGGTGGCAGATTTGATCTGAATGCACATATACATGTAAATAGCCTTCGGTCAAACGTCAAATGGAAAATGTTTTGTTATTTGTTGTTTGTTGTAAACTTGTGCCAGCCTATATTTAGCAATAAAATTAACAAATATTCGTAAAAGAAACAAAACAGTAATATAAAATGTTTGTGAAGTCAGAAAAAACCAAAATGGGATTTTGAGTGAATCAACAACTGTGCATAGACATTCTTGCGTTCCGTCAAAATACTGTGTGTGCTCGTCAGATAATCACCAATACTACGATTAAATCGTGAATCAAGTTTCATTGAAAAGACCAAATCTGAATTTTGAGATCAAATCTTTAAAATTTGAATGAAACTCGCTATTAAAAAACGGAAAATGCACACCCGGATGATGCGAATAAAATCTTTATATGTCAAAGCCGTAGTTTATCAAGTATGCCTTACACCATCTTTGTATAATTCTCATTCCCCAGCGAAGAGCAGAAAACACAAAATTCATTTACCATCAGCTGCATCATGGTCAGAGAGGAGTCCTTACGAGTGACCAAATCTTGGTCCTTAATAGCGGTATCTGGGAGAGGCTCAAGTAATATATTTCTCATCTCTTTTTTGTTGCTTTTTTGTAGTTTACTTGCTTCAGATCCAGTTCTGGCATTGAAATCGCTGATAAGTAAAACATTCATGAAATCCATCTTAAAAATGGACACGACTGGGTCGCACGTTCTTATGTGCCTAATTACATTGGACAGCAAGATCTTTCACAAAAACAAATAAAATTTACGTTGAAATTAACACAGTTTGAACTTATAAAAACTATCAAAACCACAATACGGTTTTAAGTAAAAATGAAGTACGCCATCACACGTCTTAAAAACAAAGAATTTATGAAAAAAGTATTTCGAAAATTGTAGGACGGATTTTGATAATATCTTGTTTTTTTATTTTTAGTTTTTTTAATTTTTATTTTTAAATTTTGGTATGCAGTTTTTTAGAGTTTATTAGTTTACATGTGACTATAAAATTAAAAATTATTTTTTATTAGAAAAAAAAATTATTCAAAATGTTGATATACAGAATTAATTTGGCTATCTAGATCTCTTCAAATATAAAATTTGACAGAAATCCATGGAGCCGTTACCGAGCAATCCAAAAATTAAAAAAATAGTTACATGAAAGGCCCCGCTAATAATGATAGCCAATACCAGCAACAAAATTCTCAAAAAATTTCATCAAAATCGTTGGAGCCGTTATCGAGAAAAATAAGCTTTTCCTAAACGGTCGTATGACAAGTACCGTTATTTTTAGCCCTAAAAATAAAATTTCAATTTCCGCTTTGAGGAATGCCAAAAGAACACATTTTAAATTTGAAGGCAATCGCTTAACCCGTTTAGGCTGCAGCTCTATATACAACCGACAGACAGACAGACAGACGGACATTTTTTGCCAATGACTTTTTTATGCTTCTCTATGATCGTAATGTCATGTTTGAGTGTTATCTCAATTTTTTTTTATATTCAGGAATCCTAAACTTGCCTTATAGTCCCTATAATCGCAAGTAAAATAGACTCGACTAAATTATTTTTTATTAAATAATATAAATTTGGGCCAAAGTTAGTTTGTAGTGACCTATCTTAATTTTAATAGTTTTGAGCACGTTTTCGTTTTTCAAAAAGTATTCAATATTTTTTATTTTTGCCTTAAAATCTAACAAACCTCCTCTTGCTTTTCCTCTAGGAATTTTTGTATTGGTATCCACGTTAGTTTATAATCATTGAAATACTATTGATAATCTTTACAAAATTCTTCAGTAATATGCAATTCTACTTAAAAAATAACATGATATTCCTTTATAAAAATAATAAAATCAGTTGCATTAATTTTATTTTGTAAGCCACTATTAACAAATACTATAAATAATAATTTTGGCATAGGTATACTACATTTAAATTGTTTCTTTATTTTGTTTGACTATTTCAGTAAAAAAGTTGGTAGACAGATTACATATATGCGTAATTAGATTAAAACCGTATTTGTTATCTGAAATTAAGCTATTTTCGTCGCACCCTCGAATACAACGCCATAAATAACAAGCTTTCCTAGCAGCAAGAGCGTCTCGAGCCTAGTTGCTAATTAGTGTATTTCCAGGTCCGTTTTAGTCGTTTTGGGTGTGTGAGCACTTGGATAGCTTTACTTTTATTGGTAAACTTGGCTCATAAAGTCACTACTCCATTGTTGCTTGTGCTTAATTTTTCGATTTGTTGGGACGAAATTTTGTTTGAAAATTAGCGAAGCTCTTGCAAAGTTGTTCGACTTCAAGTGGCTGATTGGTGTTGTTCTTTTCATTTAATTTTTTTTTCGCAGATGGTTAGATTTAGGGTTTCCATTTCGTTTTGCAGTCTTATGCATTTGTTTCTATTTCTTCCACTGTCCAATTTCTGTAAACATTTTCTTTTTTAACTTTGCAATATCATCTCGAAGTTCCCTTTCATTGAGCTTTTAGCTTGAAATCAAACAATCCATTCAGATTCGAGATCTAGATGGAACCGACGGAGTAGTACTACGCATATTTCTTCCTTTTTTCTTAGATTGATTTAACCCTAAATCACGTAAACAAATTTATTTTTTCGGGTCTATGCGGTGTTTAGACAGCGATATGCTGTTTTGAGAGTTTTTATGCGCAGAAGTGAGGGTGACAATTCAGTAAAAATTGTTAGTGCTAAAGATTTTGAGAAAATTATATGAATTTTGTTTCTTCTGCTTTTTGTCCCAATTCAATCATGTGTGACTATCCAGCCAATGTACCTTGTGTTGAGACATGTCTATGTTTACAACAAAACATACGTAGTCTGAGAAAAAAATTCTATACTCTTTTATTGATGAATTGGGCAATGTTCTTGGTATAATTAAGGCTAAAAATTTGATTTTATTAGGTGACATTAATATTGATATTTTGAATGAAATAGATAAAGACACGGAGAATTACTTATTTCTCTTGGCAGCAAATGGTCTTAAGAGTTATATGAACGAGCCAACTCGTGTGACAGTATCCACAAGCACTTGTATTGATCACATATTTGCCAGATTTTCTAATAAACATGATAAAATCTCTTATGGAAGGTTATATGATCTTATGCTATCAGACCATCACATGATTGCTCTCAATACATTTTCGAATACAACTTCAAAAAGTAGTAATAAATCATTAAAAAACCCTAAAAAATGCTTTGATTACTTGTCATTATTGGAACTGTTAAAGTTTGAATTTTGGGAGCCTGTTTATTTGGAAAGCAACCCTTCCACTGCCTTTGATGTATTTACGTCAATTTTACAAAATCACATATGCTCGTGTACTTATCTGTCATCTCAAAACTCAACAGGCAATACGCATTTAAAACCCTGGGTGACAAATACATTACTCAAACAGATTTCCAAGAAAAATATTTTGAGTGTTAAGTGTGGTTGGGTGCTGTATGAATAGGGTAGGCACTGAAAGGCATCAAACTGGTGATGCACAGTCGCTGCAACTATATCGTACACATCAATTGTGCTTATTTTACCTCCCCGCGGTAACCACCGGGTACTGGTTTGTCCATCCGGACATTCCTGCTAAACTTATAAGCGCGAGTGTTGAACACAGAAAAAATAGCAACACTATAATGCTCTGCTTTAATGACTGTTATGATCGATTCGCAGAAGTCTTGCACGAGCCCCTCAGAAAGATGAGCGGATGAGCCCAACCAATTGGACCAACGGTGGCGTCAACAGTCAACGAAGCAGACGACCTAATGAGCTACTTCGACGTATTTGGAGATAAGGTCATTAGGACAATTCAATGCAAGTCAGGGCATTGAAATAGAGATGGTGGCGGATGAACCCTTAATGGGCCAACGGCAGCGCTCATATCCCCGAAGTGGGTTACTGACTCCGGATTCTCCGGTTCCTTTTGTCCAAGGAATCCAACAAAGGACCTAGCCCTCCAGGTTGGGGGTTGTGCGTGGGGTTAACAACCCTGCCACGGAAAAAAGAAAAAGTTGCGAAGCGACCAATAGCCTCGGAAAAGGACGGATTTACTGTTGACGACCCGGAAAAACGAATCAAGGACAACGACCTTCGGATCTGCACGTGGAATGTTAGAACTCTTAACAGACCACGTGCATCCAAACAACTAGCGGAGGCCCTAGACTGCTACAGAGCAGGAATTACTGCCATCCAGGAAGTGCGATGGAATGGGCCGGGCAAAAGGAGGATGAAAAACTGTGACGTGTACTACGGTGATTGCGCAAGAAGACCACAGCGTTTATTTGGGTGCGGATTCGTCATAAGGGGTAGACTTAGGCAAGAAATCTTGGGCTTTCGACACGTAAGTGAGCGACTTGTGACAATCCGTATCAAGGCTAAATTCGCCAACATTAGCCTAATATGCGCTCATGCCCCCACAGAGGACAAAGATGACGCCACCAAGGATGACTTCTATGAGCTCCTCGACAAAACCTATGAGCAATGCCCTAAATACGACGTTAAGATCGTACTAGGCGATTTTAATGCCAAAATAGGTAAAGAGGAAATCTTTGGTAGGACTGTCGGAAAACATAGCCTACACGACACAACGTCTGAAAACGGACTTAGGCTAATTGACTTCGCAGCGGCACATAACGTCACCATTGCAAGCACACGGTTTCCTCATCTCGATATACACAAAGGGACTTGGCGACACCCAGATCAAAGAACCGTCAATCAGATTGATCACGTTGCGATCGATGCAAGACACGCCTCCAGTATCTTGGATGTTCGCACCTTCCGAGCAGCTAACATCGACTCGGATCACTACCTTGTTGCAGCAAAGGTAAGAATGCGAATAACCCGAACTCCACAACAACGGAGTAATACTGTGAGGAAGTATGACGTCGAAAAGCTGCAATCGCAAGAAACCGCCAGAACCTATGCCGATCGAATATCCCGTAACCTCTCAAGAAATCCAGTACCGCCAGCATCAAGTGCCGAAGATCAGTGGCAACACTGCCAACAAGCCATCAGAGATGCCGCAACCGATGTGCTAGGTTTCAACAGACCACCACCAAGAAACCTCGTGTTCGATAACGAATGCAGGCAGGCCCATGCAGCCAAACAAGAGGCATATAAAGCGGCGCTGCAAAGAAAGACGAGAGCTGCTCTCGAGCTCTACGAGCATAAAAGACGGAAAGAACACCGGCTTCTCCAAAAGAAAAATAGAGAGCATGAGAAGCGCGCGATCGTAGGTAAAATGAACGTGCCAAAGAAAAAAAACCCGCACAGAAGCCGGTAGAGATAGGAATGGAAACCTCGTAGTAGAGTCACAGTCGGTGCTGAGTGCATGGAAGGACCATTTCTGCAGACTGTTAAACGGCGATGAAGGCCAAAATCCCGCTGTCAGGCAGAATAAACCATTCAACATGGATGATGACAGACAAAACTTCCGTCCACCTGACCAAATTGAAGTAAGGATAGGAATATCTAAACTAAAAAACAACAAAGCTGCTGAACCCGATGGACTACCCGCCGAACTTTTTATAGCGACCGGTGATGACCTGGTGGAGTGCATATACCAACTCATCTCTAAAGTTTGGTCAGAAGAAAGTATGCCTGATGAATGGAACCTCCATCGTTTGCCCGATCCACAAGAAAGGAGACCCTCTAAACTGCGCCAACTATAGAGGAATTAGTCTCCTGAATATCGCCTACAAGATCCTCTCTGCCGTACTATGTGAACGCCTGAAACCTTTCGTCAGCAACCTGATTGGCCCCTATCAGTGTGGTTTCAGACCAGGAAAGTCCACAATCGATCAAATGTTCACGCTACGGCAGATCCTGGAAACTACCCAAGAATTTCAAATCCATACCCATCACCTCTTTATTGATTTTAAGGTCGCGTACGATAGCATTTATAGAGACGAACTATACAGAGCCATGTCAGGTTTTGGCATCCCCACAAAACTCGTCCGACTGTGCAGGATGACGATGGAGAACTCTCGCTGCTCCGTCTAATGACCTCACAGAAACTTTTGACGTCAAAAAAGGATTCCGACAAGATGATGATTCTTCAACTTAATACTTGAAAAAATTATAAGAAACTGGCAAGTCAATTGTGGTGGGACAATTTCTTTCAAGTCTGTGCAATTGCTAGCATACGCTGACGACATAGACATCATTGGCAGAACTCGGCGAGCTGTCACTGGAACGTTTGCTAGCATTGAAGCTGAAGCGGCTAAGATGGGACTGGCAGTCAATGAGGCCAAAACGAAGTACCCGCTGTCCACAAAAAGGGACACACAACACCGGCGGATTGGACAAAACATCACAATAGACAGGTACAACTTTGAGGTAGTTAGGGACTTTGTGTACCTCGGATCCGCTATAACATCTCACAACATCTCGTCAGAAATAAAGCGAAAAATTACTCTTGCCAATCGCGGTTTCTATGGGCTAGGAAGGCAATTAAGTAGCAAAGACCTCTCTCGAAAGACAAAGGAGACTCTGTATAAGACCCTAATCATCCCAGTCCTGCTTTATGGCGCCGAGGCATGGACTCTATCTAAAGCGGATGAAAATACCCTTAGTCGTTTCGAGCGTAAGATTCTTCGGAGGAGTTTTGGCCCTATCTGCGTTAACGGGCTTTGGAGGAGAAGGTTCAACCAAGAACTATACTATAATGTACAGCGACATTGACCTGGTCAAAAAAATACGCATATCACGTTTAAGATGGCTAGGTCATGTAGAGCGAATGGACAACAATGCTCCGGCTCGCAGGATCTTCGATTCCATCCCAGAGGGTAGACGCAGTCAAGGAAGACCTCGCCTTAGGTGGCGCGCTCAAGTGGAGGAAGACCTCAACCAACTTGGAGTGCAAAACTGGAGGCAGCTAGCCAAAGACCGAGTTGGCTGGAAAGGCATGTTGGTTGAGGCCCAGGTTCGTCCCGAACTGTAGCGCCACCTATGTAAGTAAGTGTAAAAAACATCCACAAAACAGAAATCTCAAAAATTATTATTGGTCTTTATGTAAAACCATCAAACATAAGATAGAAGAAACAAGGAACAACTATTATACCAGTTTATGTGTGAAAGCATATGGAAACATAAGAGAAGAATGGAAAGTGGTAGATCACATTTTTGGTAAGGATTTGCAGTTATTAGAAATAGATAGCTTACAAATCAATGATGTTTCCATAACTGACATAAACTCTATTGCAAATAATTTCAACGAATACTTTACGGAAATTTCAGATAAACTTAAATCTTCAGTTTTTCCTTGCTCAAGTTGTAATTGTTCATTATTTTCAAATTTAACAGCTGATAGCATACAATCAAATAGTTTTGTGTTCAACTCCATAACTTCACGTGAAATTTATATGGCTATTTTATCATTGAAAAATAAAAATTCGTGTACTACTGATGGTATTTCTAGTATTATACTTAAGAAAATCGCTTTATATGTGGTCGATATATTAAGTTACCTGTTTAACTTAAGTGTTGAAAATGGTTGTTTTCCCAAAAAACTAAAGTGTGCAGAAGTTATTCCTCTGTTCAAAAAAGGTAATAGAAAAAAGGTTTCGGACTATAGACCTATTTCTCTGCTTCCGACTTTCTCAAAGCTTTTTGAAAAACTTATAAAGGTGAGAATAATTTCCTTCTTGGACAAAAATAAATTTTTCAATGATAATCAATTTCGATTTCGATCAGGAAAGTCTACTGAAGATGCCATTCTAAGGCTCTGTACGCAATTATATAGCAGTTTAAATTGCAAAAAAACTACCATGGCTCTTTTTGTGGACATGACTAAGGCATTTGATATGGTTGACCATGAGATTTTATTAAACAAACTGTATAATGCTGGTTTTCGAGGTGTTATGTTTAAATGGTTTCAATCCTACTTAAAGGAAAGAGAACAAAAAGTAAATATAAACGGAACTTTTAGTAATCCTCTTTTTCTAAGAAATGGAGTCCCACAAGGCTCCGTTCTTGGCCCACTCCTTTTTTTAATTTACATAAATTCTCTTTTCAATCTTAAATTAAAATGTTCTCCTACTGCTTTTGCAGATGACGTAGCATATAGCTATCAATTTAATACTACTTTTGATTGCGTTGCCAAAATTGAAGAAGATTTAGAAATCCTAAGGACATGGTTTGCTGCTCATAATCTAATTTTGAGCGAGAAAACTAAATTAGTAGCTTTCAAAATTTCTGATAACAACCTTTTTGATTATAACCTTCGCTTTCATGCTCATAATTGTAAACAATTTTGCTTACCGATTCATAAATGTGGTGAACGCAATTTCCATTCTCATGATTTATGTTCCGGTAGTTGCTTTAAAATTGAGTCAGTGATGAAATTCAAATACCTGGGTGTTTTAATCGATTTCAACTTAAATTGGACTTCGCTCTCTGAAGTCGTATATGATGTTAGTTACTCGTAAAATGTACCTAATAAAACCATTTTGCTCAAAAAAAGTTTTAAAAATAATTTACAACGGTCTTGCTCATTCAAAGCTTCAATATGGAATTTCTAGCTGGGGGGGATCTTATGCGAATACTTTCAGACCCCTCATTATAGCTCAAAAACATGTTATAAGAATAATTTGTAATAAAAGTCGTTTTGCTGAAAGTTGGCCGTTATACAGGGAATTGCAAATTTTACCAATAAGACACCTCTATGTTTTCAAAGTTTTAAGAGAGTTCTTTAAACAAAGTGGCAATATTCCATCTAGAAACTGGCAGCTTTACAGTCTCCGTATAAATAACTCGCATCTTGTTAACGTACCATTTGCACGAAGTACACACTTCTCTCTTTTTTTCACAGTTACAGCTCCGAAGCTTTTCAATAAATTACAGCTATCTATAAGACAAACTACTTCATTTAGTTTATTTATGAGAAAAATTAAAGACTGGCTATTCACACATGACTATGAATGTATTGAATCTTTTTTTAAGAACCTTATCCTATTAAAAAAAATGGTAAATACTCACAGTTAAACTTTTCGTTTAAGATTAAAAATTATAAAAAATTATTTTGGTTTTGTTAAGTTTATATTTTGAATTAATAACTTTTTTTTTTCTATTGTTCACTTTTAATTTTTTTTTTTTAATACTTTTATACTGGTTGCCACCCCACATCAGATATTTATTTCAATTAATTTTTATAATCGTGTCATTCAACACTAACTTTCATAGTTACCGAATGTCCGCATCTCATTCAATATTAAAACATTTGTATTGCATTTATAGTTGTAAACTTGTATGAATGAATAATAAAACTATCTATCTATCTATCTATCAATATCTAAACTAAAAAAACAATAAAGTTGCTGGACCCGATGGACTACCCGCCGAACTTTTAAAGCGGCCGAAGATGACCTGGTGGAGTGCATACAAAAACTCATCTCTAAAGTTTGTTAAGAAGAAAGTATGCCTGATGAATGGAACCTTTGCATCGTTTGACGCATCCACAAGAAAGGAGACCCTCTAAACTCTCTGCCGTACTATGTGAACGCTTGAAACCTTTCGTCAGCAACCTGAATGGCGCCTTTCAGTGAGGATTCAGAGCAGGAAAGTCCACAAACGATCAAATGTTTACGCTGCGGCAGATCCTGCAAACTACCCAAGAATTTCCAATCGATCCCTATCACCTCTTTATCAATCTATCATTTATAGAGACGAGCTATACAGAGCCATGTCAGGTTTTGGCATCCCCACAAAACTCGTCGGACTGTGCAGGATGAGGATGAAGAACTCTCGCTGTTCTGTCAAGGTTGGTCCTGACCTCACAGAAACTTTTGATGTCAAAAAAGGATTCCGGCAAGGTGATGCGCTATAGTGCGATTTCTTGAATTTAATACTTGAACAAATTATAAGAAACTCGCAAGTTACCTGTAGTGGGACAATTGTTTTCAAGTCTGTGCAATTGCTAGCATACGATCATGACATAGACATCATTGGCAGAAGTCGGAGACTTGTCACTGGAGCATTTGCTAACATTGAAGCTAAGCGGCTGTCCACAAAAAGGGACACACAATATCGGCGGATAGGACAAAACATCACAATAGACAGGTACAACTTTGAGGTAGTTAGGGACTTTGTTTACCTCGGATCCGCTATAACATCTAACAACATCTCGTCAGAAATAAAGGGAAGAATTATTCTTGCCAATCGCTGTTTCTACGGGCTAGGAAGGCAATTAAGTAGCAAACCCTCTCTCGAAAAACAAAGGGGACTCTGTATAAGACCTCAATCATCCCAGTTCTGCCCTTGTGCGCCGAGGCATGGACTCTCTAAAGCGGATGAAGATATCCTTAGTCGTTTCGAGCGTAATATTCTTCGGGGGATTTTTGGCCCTATCTGCGTTAACGGGCTTTAGAGGAGAAGGTTCAACCAAGAACTATACGAACTGTTAAGAATGACCTCGCCTTAGGTGGCGTGCTCAAGTGGAAGACGACCTCAACTAACTTGGAGTGCGAAACTGGAGAGCTAGCCAAAGACCGCGCTGGCTGGAGAGTTTTATTCTTGGAGGTTTTGTCAGTTCCCCACAAGAGGCAGTACCCCAGAAAAGAAGGTGGCTATGAGCGGGATTCGAACCCAAGCTCATCGCTTAGCAGTCCGACACACTAACCATTTAACCACGGGGCACCAACTTTAGTTCCTGTAAGTTTTCTGTTGGATCAGTCCTAGCCTTGACCCTTTTCTTAAACTCATCTCGCAAATATTCAATTAGATTTACTTGCTTCTTGCTGGACATTCTATGACTGGGATTCCGACAGCCCCGTGGGTACGGGAAAACAGATGCAGCAATGTGCCTATAGACGTTTTCCTGCATGAAATATTCGTCTACAAAAAAAAAGTATGGCATGACATACTGTTGTATGTTGTAGCACCCTATGGATTAGACTAGACAATGGTCGGATACCGATCTTAGTATTTTCTTCCAAAGTAATGCCACCCCAGATAGTAAAAGAAGCTCCTCCGAATGCCACTCGTTCCTCTTTTGGCAAGTCTTCGTCGTACTTTCGGTACGTGTAAATAAAGCTTATAAAATCTACCTTCACACAGCATTACAAATTCTATATACTGATTAGTGTAATTTAATTTTGTGGTTTTCAATTCGACGCCTACGATTTTTTTGAACGCAAGTGCGTTTACATTTATATTTTTTTTTCTATTTATATTTTTGTTTATTATTTTTTATTTATATTTTTGTATTTATCTCTTTATATTTTTATATATTGTTTCTATAGTTCATATCATTATAACTTTTTACACATATGTTTCTGTTAAATACCTTGTCTTTAAAAGTGACAGGTATATCAGATTGAATAGTTGCAATATAGCCGTGGATATATTTGCATTAAAAAAAACTACACTTAAAAGGATTAAAAAAATTTAGTAAACATACTTGATAACATCTATTTTCAACTCTGTATTTTTCAGTCGTAGATCAATAAACTAAAACTACATAACATTGCGTACACATAAAATTTATATTTTAATTCACTTTAACTGTCATCGTAAAAATTAATATGTGTTTCTTTCAGGTCGGGTCGATTTCCCTGCTTCGGAATGGGATGGTGTCAGTGAAGAGGCGAAAGATTTAGTAAACAAATTGCTCGTTAAAAATGCACAAGAGCGTTTGAGTGCAGAAAATATTTTGAAGCATCCATGGTTTTCATCAGTAGAATATTTAAAGAATCACATGGTGAACTCAAAGAGAACTTTAAAAACATCTGAACTCATTCGGAAGTAAGTTTTTTTTTTAAACCTACAAAAATTATATTTTAAGGATGGTTAACATGTTAAAATGTGTTAGACTTTTGCGCCAAATAGCGTTCGCAATTGTTCGAAGATTCTAATGAAACAAATTGTTAGCGATTGGAAGTATTTTAATTTAAATATTAGTTTAGTTAAAAAGAATAATACATATATGGAAATTGTTGGTGTCTGAAAATCGGCAAAAAAACGGAAAATTTATAAGATTTTGTTCGAATATTTTAATGAAACAAATGGCTTTTTCGATTGGAAATATATTGATTAAAATTTTGGTTCAGTTAAGAGTTATACCTCGGATGAACTTAGCAATAAAGTTGAGGACCCCCAACTAAGCAAAAGAAAAACGGAAAACAATTTACGTTTGTGAACATGGAACGTGCGCACACTAAACAGCTAGCCGCGACCCTCGCCAGTTTCAAAGCTGATATAAGATATAACCGCACTCAATGAGTTGCGATGGGATAGACCCATAGTGTATTGCCAAACGCGCGCTGAAACATTTTCTTCAAATTTGTTGTTAAGCATTCAAAATAACGGCATAATAACGATAAACGCAATGTAAAAGATATACCCTCATGGAATAGACATAAACATTTTTGTGTATAATTCGCTAAACAGTATTTAGGTACGTCAAAATCTCATATTGCCCCAGTGAAATAAAAATGTTACCAACTAGCTACCTGTTTTTTAGTCCACACAAAAGAAATATCTAACGCAAGCTACTCGAATCTTACTGAAGTATCTGTAGCTTTGGTGAGCAAAATATATACTGACTCAGACATTGCTCTACAGATCATTCTGTGGTAGCATACAGTTTCCTCTGAAATAATTCTGAATTTGTTAAGCAGTATGTAGTTCAGCAAGAATATGGGAATCTGTGCTGATATATAGTTTGGCAATACGCTACCGGGCATTCCAAACATCTTTATTTAAAGCACTATAAAGCTGCTCTAAAGTACCCCGTGGCTTAGTGGTTAGTGTGTCGGACTGCTAAGCGAAAGAACCTGGCTTCAAATCCAGCTCATAGCCACCTTTTTTCTGGGGTACTGCCTCTTGCGAGGAACTGACAAAACCTTCAAGAGTAAAATTTGTCTCGAAAAAGTGATTCTCATGTAGCCGTTCGGACTCGGCGGTAAACTGTAGGTCCCTTCCATTCTTGCAGATTAACAACACACACACAGGAATGGTTGAGAGTATAAGTCACTAGGCCTTGGCTCCTTAAGGAGCTGTCGAGCCAGTAAATTTATTTATTTTAAAGCTGCTCTTTCACTTTAAGGAACCCGTTGCCATAACGACTTGCTCTGATATGCTACATTGTTTTGGCAAATTTTCAGCAACTGTTTATGATAAAATAGAATAGAAAGGAAATTTTTCCTCCAGAGGGCCAGAAAAATGAGTGTATCGGGCTTTTTGGACTCATCTGTCCATGTACGATATAAATCCAAAAGGGCTCATTGGCTGCCAGATGTGAAGTATTTTTGAAGATTGTTTGTACGGTCACGAAATGCAAAAAATAAAAACCAAAATCGAAATAGAGAGGTTAGACTCCTACGGATAAGCTTAAGAAGCAAATTAAAAATACTTGATCGTCCAAATGCAATATTCATTTATTTATCTACGATTTATAGTAATCTACAGATTTGAATTTACATACATAATTCCTAATTACTACAATTACATTTGTGTGTTAAGAATTCTAACAATAAACTTTTAAAAACATTTATTTCTAAACATATATCTAAACAATAATAAGCTTCATTGAATAACTTGCCACAGTGATTTAAATTTTCAAGTGATCCATAGCCAGTTTTATGCGGAGCTTTGAATAATAAAAGCCTTGGTTTTAAGTTTCAGATTATTTGAATAACACCATAACGAGAATGCATCTAGTTCAATTTGGAAGCGCGAACAATCATAAATATTCGAGAAAATTGCGAAGAATTTAATATCATCAGCAAATATAAGACATTTACAGATTTTTTAATATATTGGGCATGTCATTTACGTGCAGTAATAAAATTGGTGGACAAAGGTGGCTCCCCTCAGGGACACCTGAGATCAGAAGTTAGTATTTCATTGGATCGTATGTAGTCAACAACTATTTGTTTTCGACCATATAAAAGGATGTGAACCATTGCAGTAAAGCACCGTGAATTCCGTAAGACTCGAACTTTTACAAATGGATTTTAAAGTTAACTCTGCTAAAAGCTTTTGTAAAGTCTGTATATACTATAATGCATACTTACCTACTTACTTAGGGGCGCTACAGTTCGGGACGAACCTGTGCCTCAACCAATATGCCTCTCCAGCCAGCTCAGTCTTTGGCTAGCTGCCTCCAGTTTTGCACTCCAAGTTGGTTGAGGTCGTCCTCCACTTGAGCGCGCCACCTAAAGCGAGGTCTTCCTTGACTACGTCTATCCTCTGGGATGGAATCGAAGATCCTGCAAGCCGGAGCATTGTTGTCCATTCGCTCTACATGATCTAGCCATCTTAAACGTGATATGCGTATTTTTTTGACCATGTCAATGTCGCTGTACAACTCGTATAGTTCTTGGTTGAACCTTCTCCTCCAAAGCCCGTTAACGCAGATAGGGCCAAAACTCCTCCGAAGAATCTTACGCTCGAAACGACTAAGGATATCTTCATCCGCTTTAATTAGAGTCCAGGCCTCGGCGCCATAGAGCAGGACTGGGATGATTAGGGTCTTATACAGAGTCTCCTTTGTCTTTCGAGAGAGGGCTTTGCTACTTAATTGCCTTCCTAGCCCATAGAAACAACGATTGGCAAGAGTAATTTTTCGCTTTATTTCTGACGAGACGTTGTTGTCAGATGTTATAGCGGATCCGAGGTACACAAAGTCCCTAACTACCTCAAAGTTGTACCTGTCTATTGTGATGTTTTGTCCAATCCGCCGGTGTTGTGTGTCCCTTTTTGTGGACAGCGGGTACTTCGTTTTGGCCTCATTGACTGCTAGTCCCATCTTAGCCGCTTCAGCTTCAATGCTAGCAAACGTTCCAGTGACAGCTCGCCGAGTTCTGCCAATGATGTCTATGTCGTCAGCGTATGCTAGCAATTGCACAGACTTGAAAAAATTGTCCCACTACAATTGACTTGCCAGTTTCTTATAATTTTTTTCAAGTATTAAGTTGAAGAAATCGCACGATAGCGCATCACCTTATCGGAATCATTTTTTGACGTCAAAAGCTTCTGTGAGGTCATTACTAACCTTGACGGAGCAGCGAGAGTTCTTCATCGTCATCCTGCACAGTCGGACGAATTTTGTGGGGATGCCAAAACCTGACATGGCTCTGTATAGCTCGTCTCTATAAATGCTACGCGGCCTTAAAATCAATAAAGAAGTGGTGGGTATCGATTTGGAATTCTTGGGTAGTTTCCAGGATCTGCTGTAGTGGTGAACATTTGATCGATTGTGGACTTTCCTGGTCTGAAACCACACTGATAGGGACCAATCAGGTTGCTGACGAAAGGTTTCAGGCGTTCACATAGTACGGCAGAGAGGATCTTGTAGGCGATATTCAGGAGACTAATTCCTCTATAGTTGGCGCAGTTTAGAGGGTCTCCTTTCTTGTGGATCGGGCAAACGATGGAGGTTCCATTCATCAGGCATACTTTCTTCTGACCAAACTTTAGAGATGAGTTGGTATATGCACTCCACCAGGTCATCACCGGTCGCTATAAAAAGTTCGGCGGGTAGTCCATCGGGTTCAGCAGCTTTGTTGTTTTTTAGTTTAGATATTCCTATCCTTACTTCAATTTGGTCAGGTGGACGGAAGTTTTGTCTGTCATCATCCATGTTGAATGGTTCATTCTGCCTGACAGCGGGATTTTGGTCTTCATCGCCGTTTAACAGTCTGCAGAAATGGACTTTCCATGTACTCAGCACCGACTGTGACTCTACTACGAGGTTTCCATTCCTATCTCTACAGGCTTCTGTGCGGGTTTTTTTTCCTTGGCACGTTCTTTTTACCTGTTGGTAAAACTTCCGCACGTTGTTCCTGGAGTAGCATCTCTCAATATCTTCGATCGCGCGCTTCTCATGCTCTCTTTTTTTTTGGCGAAGCCGGTGTTCTTCCCGTCTTTTCTGCTCGTAGAGCTCGAGAGCAGCTCTCGTCTTTCTTTGCAGCGCCGCTTTATATGCCTCTATTTTGGCTGCATGGGCCTGCCTGCATTCGTCATCGAACCAGAGGTTTCGTGGTGGTGGTCTGGTGAAACCTAGCACATCAGTTGCGGCATCTCTGATGGTTTGTTGGCAGTGTTGCCACTGGTCTTCGGCACTTGATGCTGGCGGTATCTCATTAATTTTGAAAGATACACACAATCAGCCATGGACTTTCTTAACACTCTTAAGAAAATTGGATAAATTGCAGAGGGAAACCATTTCATTTTATTCTTGCATGCTTTCCAGGATTTTAGATTCATAATTGAATTATATAACATAATTGAACTATATACATAATTATGTACTGTAGAGGTATGAAGTGACAGTTAGAACAATGACAAATGTCACACGATCACGAGACATATAGCTGTTGCTATTGATATTTACATACTTTCCGTTAGGACCTCAATGCCGTTGTTTTTTTTTATATAAGTTATGAATTTGTTAAAACTCAATTTTTCTTTATTGTAATTGTTTTGAGACTCGTAAAAAGACTGACTATCTTATGACTAACTTAAAACCCTGCAAGCCTGAAATCTACAATGCTTTGGAAATCTTGTAGCTTGTGCAAGATATCGCATTTCATCCTTTCCGTCATCGGTTGTTGACATTAGACTGCTTCGTTTATGGAACCAGCCATGTCAGCATGATTCGTTGTTGACGACGACGACGATGTGTGGCTTGGCGGATGTTAAGCGATCATGTTAACTTTGTTGTTGACGACGACGACGATGTGTGGCTTGGCGGATGTTAAGCGATCATGTTTACTTTGTTGTTGATGACGACGACGATGTATGGCTTGGTGGATTTAAGGAATTGTGTTAACTAAATAAATAAATAAATTTATTGGCGCGACAGCTCCTTAAGGAGCCAAGGCCTAGTGACTTATACTCTCAACCATTCCTGTGTGTGTGTTGTTACTCTGCAAGAATGGAAGGGATCTACAGTTTACCGCCGAGTCCGAACGGCTACATGAGATGCACTTTTTCGAGACAAATTTTACTCTTGGAGGTTTTGTCAGTTCCTCGCAAGAGGCAGTACCCCAGAAAAAAAGGTGGCTATGAGCTGGATTTGAACCCAGGTTCTTTCGCTTAGCAGTCCGACATACTAACCACTAAGCCACGGGGCACTACAATTGTGTTAACTACTCCCCCAGTAAAATGAAGGCCGTCCTCGGGCTTCTTGAGAGCCTTGATGACTTCTTGAAGGTCGACGTTTTGGCGCTGCTTCTTCTTACGTTGTTTTAGCTTAATGGTGGTATAACTAATTATAATGATTGCAAGTGTCGCGCAGCAAGCTATAAGTGGATGGGTCGTCAATTTTGTCTCCATTTCACCAATGTAACGTAAATTGTCCATGTTCATTCTATGAAGAAATGGTAGGCTCAATATCTCTTTATGACCGGTGATATTGAGAAGCGTAGATGTTGCACTACCGGGTTGCTTTTTCTGGATATTATTTCGATTGATAAATTTGGACCCATTGATCCACACAGCATCTTCAAAAGTCAGCAAATACGTCCCGTTGATGTCCGTCTCAAAATCATTAGCCTCCCTTATTCTTGCATTTCTGTTGTTTATTATAACAATGCCATCACCAATAACCAAGACGGATTCCTGATGGTCTGGTTGTGTGTTGCAATGAGCCATGCCTCCAGAGTGTAATTGTTGAGCGCATGTCTTGCTCCGTAATTCCTTGCAAAACGTTAAGGTCGTTGCTACGTTGCAGTTTTCAACAGCCAGCACTTGTCTTCCACATTCCGCTACCACATCATCTCCATTGAAGAATAGAATATTGCCGTTATGGGCAACGGGGTAGATTATTACTTTCTTACAAACTAACTTAGGTCTAGGATAATTAATTATGAAATGTAAAATATAATCATTTTGCAAAACCTTTACATTTGACACTTCCATAAGTTCTGTAACACTTACATTAAAAAATTGTTCGTTTATTATGACTTTTAAGTCATCATCATCTAAAATTACTGGATTTATGACCCTGAGCTTTGCAAGTGCTATAGAGAACATTAAATTTTGAATTTCTGAAATAAGCATTCTATTTCTTGCTAACAATATTTCATAAACATGGACAGTGTCAATTTCTGATTTTTTCGAATAAGCCAAAATATTATTTACGGTATCCGTTAATCTATTAATTTATTCCTGAGATTTTGTGTTTATTACAGCTTGTCTATTGTTGGAATCTATCAATTGGGCTTGATTGAATTTAATTTTCTCGAAGTCGTCGAAATCGGGGGTGCCAGCTATAATTTTCAAACCTGTGCCTAAGAAATTTCAACTCCTTGTGTTTCTATGGTGGATGCTTATACTCATAAAGAGTTTTTCTAAGTGCTTAATGTCCATTTCCAAAATTCTTCTTATATGAGATTGTGGAGGGAACAGCTCAGTGATGTTTTTTGATTCGTTTATTATTTGCCTAAAGGTAGTCAAATTTGTAGTGTGGCGTAAGTATCCGTTGCCATCCCAGACAATGACATCCCCATCTAGTATTGGGATATAGTTAGAATTAGTGTAGTCGGTTAATTTAGCCACGACCGTTGTCATCATGAATAATAGAAGAATCCTGAAATATTAATTGCACAATTATAAAATTATTAAGGTTTTATTTTAGATTGTCCTTATGGATCACCCTCCCTTTAATTAGAACCGTTGTCCCTAAATCGGCTTCCACTTTCCCTTCGACATATAATGGAGTTAACTTATTACCCAATCGTCTATTTGTTTTTACTAATACCTTTTCCTCTACGCTAAAATTCCTGTTCTGCCTTGTTTCATTTTCTCTTTGCAACAGTAATTCTTGGGCCTTTTGAACTTTATTTTTAATTCTTTCTCTAAGATCTGTCGGGGACAAGTGTATTATATCAATTGGTCTTTGGTTCGTAACAGAATGGACGGTCCTATTGTATTCTACTGTTGCTAATAGTATTAATTCGACTGTATCTTCGACTTTTCTGTCAAGTTTTAGGCATCTAGCAATTTCTAATAGAGTGTTGTGAAACCTTTCTACTTGACCGTTGGATGTGCTGTGTAAGGGTGGTGCATTTACTATGTCAACATTGAAATAGTTGAGCAAAATCGACCTAATTGTCTCGGATTTTAAAGAAGCTTCATTATCACAAAAGATTTTTTTTGTATTTGGGAAGATGTTCATTATCTCTAGGATTGGAACTTTTACATCTATTATTGTACGTGATGGTATTGGCATCATAACCGTAAATTTGGAAAACTTGTCAATGCAAGTTAAGAAATATTTTTTATCCGTGGAAAATATGTCAACGTGAAGCATTTCTCCAGCATACGAGGGGACTGGTGTTCCGCCAATCATTTGTTTTTTTGGATGCCGATCGTACTTCGACTTTGAACATATTTTACAGTTTGCCACAATCTCATTTGCCTGCTTTGTCACTTTGGAAAGAAATAGTCACATAGGATTTGCTTAACGTTTTCTTGAACTGCTCTATGTGCTCGGTTGTGCTCAGTAATTATAATTTCCTTTTGTTCATTCGGGTCGAATATATCTAACACAAATTTATTAGTATGCCAAAACTTGGTTGATGGAATTAATTCGACAAAATTGTGTTGAATAAAAGCTAGAACTGGCAGGTCACAATAAATTACGTTGACCACATCTATTTTAATCACATTTTTTAAAGTATCTATCAATGTATTCCTTTCTGAAAAATTTATGAAAAGTCTAGATTTTTTACCAAATATTATAAATGTACGGGTTGAAGCGATTGGGGCTTCCTCTATAACTATTTGATTTCTGAAGCAGTTTAAAGATTTATCTGTTGTTTCGATTATATAAGTCAAGGATAATTCGCTGTGAATTGTAGCGGCATCAGAAGACACCTCATTCTCCAATGCATTAATATTTTGTCGCGAAAGTGCATCAGCGACATAATTCTCCTTTCCTGGCTTGTAAAATATTTGAGCATTATGCTCGTCTACAAAAGGTTTCCAGCGCTTAATTTTCGCATTTGTGTTTTTATCTGAAACTGAAAATGAAAGAGGTTGATGGTCCGTAAAAATATTTAGAGTTTTCACTCCATAGAGATAGTTACGTAGATTTTTTAATGACCACACTATGGCCAACAGTTCTCTTTCATTTGTTGCAAATTGTAACTCTTTATCTTTGAGTGTTCTTGAAATCATTGTTATAGGCTTTCTGTTTTGTGATAAAACCGCTCCAAGACCATGTGATGAAGCATCCGTCGTAAGATCGAAAGGCTTCGTGTAGTCTGGATATAACAATGTGACGTCTTCTGACGCCAAAATTTCTTTTAATTTATTAAACGCTTGGAGTTCTTTCTCTTTTAATTCTATTTGCATTTTTTTTGATTGATTGGCACTTATTTTCCCATTCTCACCTTTTAATAAATTGGTAAGTGGTTTAGCTATTGACGCGAAATCTTTTATGAAACATCTATAATAACTAGCTAGACCCAGAAATTATCTTATTCCAAAGAGTGTAGAAGGTTGTTAGTAATTTTTAATTGCCTCCACTTTAGCAGGGCAAGTTTTTATACCATCCCTAGACACTATAAAGCCTAGGTACTCGACATCAGTCTTAAAAAAGTTTGATTTTTCTCGTGAAACCCAATTTTTTTAAAACCGAATCAATATCTTTGACATGATCGTTCTCAGTTTCTGAGAAAACAATTACGTCATCGACGTAAACGTAGCAATTTTTTCCAATTTGTTCACGAAGGACGTCATCTATAGCCCGCTGGAAAATACTGGGCGCGTTTTTCAACCCAAATGGAAGGCGACAAAATTCGTATTTTCCTCCGTTAACGGAAAAAGCAGTTTTTTCCCGATCCCGTTCCGCTAATTCAATTTGGTGAAACCCTGATTTTAAGTCTAGGGTTGTAAAAAATCGTGCCTTGCCTAAATTTGACAATATCGTTGCAATATTTGGGATAGGATACTTATCGTCTATGGTTTTTTGGTTGAGCTTTCGAAAGTCCATTACCAAACGTTTCTTTTTATTGCCCAACTCATCTGTTCCCTTTTTATCAACTACCCAAATGGGATTATTGTAATGTGACCTTGACGGTCTAATAATGCCATTCTTCAGAAGATCCTTAATCTCATTATTTACGAAATCTGTCACACCCATAGGATATGGGTAAAATTTTGAGTAAATGGGGTCTTCACTTACTGTACTGTATTGTAGCAACGTTGTTTTTATTATACGGCAAAGATTCATTTGAATCTGCAAATGTTTTTATTCTATTACGTATCATATTTTTAAAATCTATGTTTACGGATGCTGGAACCTTAATGTCCTCTACTTTCGTAAAGTTCACATTTACGCATTTATGCAACAGAATAGTTTCTAACCCTGAATTGAAGCGAATTAAATTATCTTTTAAGCAAATTGTGGCATTAACCTGTATTAACAGGTCAAGACCAATAATTCCGTCAAAAGTTGACAGGTTGGGTAAAATAAAAAATGTGGTATTTCTCCCAAAAATATTTATAAAACATTTGAGTTCAATATTGTTAAAACCATGAATTGATTTTACTAAGAAAGGTGTGTCTACTGACACTAAACCCTTTATCTCTCGTAATGGCCTGATGTAATTTTTCGAGGAACCTGTGTCAATTAAAAACTTTACTAACCTCCCTCCTACTGTTTTTTGAATAAACGGTAGTTGGGAGTTTCCCCTAAAAAATGTACATAGTCAAAATCCTCAGCTTCCACTTCATCTGCCTGTAATGCAGCTGTGGCTTCATAGTCACCTTCATTATTCCGTGGAGGATTTTCCTGTAAATAATTTACTCTTTGGCGACGCTGTCCCGATTGTCTTTGGGAGCTACTTGGCCTTTTATTCCTTTGTTCTTGCCCTTGATCATAGGTATCGTTACTATTTTTTTGTTGATAGCTAGTAAATTGCCGTAAACGTGATGATGTCGGATCAACATCCATTTTTTCACGACTGCTGGGGACTTTAGAACTGATAAGTTCCAATTGTTTGTCATTTTCATAACTTTGCCTTTTGTTAAAATATGGATTTTTGCCTGCTTATTAATTTGGCTGCTATAATTAAGGTTATAACTATTATTATTGTTTTGGTAACTGTTCGGCGATCGTTTGAACTCGGACCTTAGATATTTTTCTTCTGAATTTTTCGCATAACTCGCCGCAAACAATTACCTTTCATTGTTTGCTTCAACTTCTTGAGCCAAAGCCAAAGCAGTAGGCATATCAGACGGACAGGCCGAAAACAGAATATCACTTAATGGTTTTTTTAACCCAGATATGAAAACCCTGAGGGCGTCTCTTCTGTACTTTTCGTTAAAAGCAATGGCTAATGCACTGTCATAGGACATATTGGTTTTATTTGTATGGAGGGTAAGCTTTTTTTCAATCTCGTCATAATATTCTAGCACTGTAAGGTTCCCTTGTCGCCATGTACTGAGCTCTTGCTCAATTAAATAAATCGGACGTACATCAGCGTACGTAAAATCTAACCTAGCTATAATAGCTTTAAAATTTAAAACTGTATTAAATGAAGCCAGAACAGCATCGGCTTGGCGTCTTATTTTATTTCTTATTATTCCAACTGCCTGGTAATGTCTAGAACTACCATCGTATTTTTCGAAAACTTTGTAAGCGGAGTGAACCGCTTGACGCCAAGAGACATAAGTGCTCTGTTTGCCCTCAAATTCTGGGAGAGATTTAACTATGTCGAGACACTCTTCACACGTTTTACCTTCCACAATTTCAATTTCTTTAAAAATTTCAACTTCGGGTTTGTTTGGTGTCACTGTTAATTTTTTTACTGCCTCACTTAACTTTTGTTCAAAATTTACTCTTTGTGCTTGAAGGGCACCACTGACTCTATTAATACGGATTCTATTAATACTTTTAAATCTGTAGCATTCATTTTATTTCTATTGTTTTCCCTATTTGTAAGTAATTAAACTTTTCTAATAGTATTTCGATATTTTCAGGTTCGCTCATCAACCGTTAAGAATATTCAAATGCAGTTTAATTAATTTCAATATTATTAAAAAAGGTCAATCAATAGAAGCACTCAAAAGAAATAAATACAATAACACTTGTAAGCTTTATAAATAAAAATATTCAAAGTATAGACAAATTCTTACATTCTTAGATAAAAGAAAATAATTCTTAATGCTCGAAGTGATGAATAATGATGATTTCCAGTTCGTTGATTCCGGTTGATATTGGTTAGTTCTTCCAAGTTAGGCGCCAGTTATGATTTTTTTAAAACTCAATTTTTCTTTATTGTAATAGTTTTGAGACTCGTAAAAAGACTGACTATCTTATGACTAACTTAAAACCCTGCAAGCCTGAAATCTTCAAAGCTTTGGATATCTTGTAGCTTTTGCAAGATATCGCATTTCATCCTTTCCGTCATCGGTTGTTGACATTAGACTGCTTCGTTTATGGAACCAGCCATGTCAGCATGATTCGTTGTTGACGACGACGACGATGTGTGGCTTGGCGGATGTTAAGCGATCATGTTAACTTTGTTGTTGACGACGACGACAATGTGTGGCTTGGCGGATGTTAAGCGATCATGTTTACTTTGTTGTTCATGACGACGATGATGTATGGCTTGGCGGATTTAAGGAATTGTGTTAACTTATATTCTATAATTCTGAAAAGAAAATTTGTTAAACAAGTAAATGAATTTGCAAAAAGATATCAAAAATTTAACTACTAAGCAACTTCAGAGTATTTTAAAAGCTCGCGGCTTGTCATATAGGTACAATCTAAAAACAAATCTCATACAAAGGTTACGAAGCTATCGAAGAGGATAAAGAAATGGGGAGTTCAAGTTTTATCAGAACGGAAAGCATCTCCGAAAGTTTCGAAGTTGAATCTGAGACTTCACTGAAAGACGCTGTCAAAGGCTCAACAAATTCTGATCCAGAAAAAATAATTTCATCCATATCAGCTATGGCTAATGAGGAAAAACCAGTTCAATATAACTATCAGTTTAAGGACGTAGAAGAATCTCTAGAGAAATTTGACGGGGAGGATGGATGATTTTGAAAACGTGGCAGTTATCTGTTGTTGGAATGAGGTGCAGAAGTATTTGTATGCGAGGCGGTTTCTTGTAGGTGCTTGTAAATTAGCTTTTCAATCCGAGGCAAGCATTGTAACTGGGCTCAGTTGAAATAGTTACTTAAAAATGAATTTGGGAAAAGAGAAACTGAAAATGTTCATAAGTTACTGAGAGACGCCAAAAAGAATAATAAGGAATCCTATTTAGAATATTTGTATCGTCTTAAGAAAATAGCAGCCAAGGGAAAATTTGAAACTAGCCATCTTATTACCTACATTATAGGTGAAATATCAGATGATGCCCTCAATAAAAGCATTTTATACCAATCAATGAATTTAGACCAGCAAGACTAATAACGAATTTGGACACATAGCCCCAAGCTGTCCAAAAAAGGTTGGGAAGACCAACGTACGTGCTATAAATGTGCCGGATTTTATCGTTTAGGTTTCCATTCAAGGCAAAAGCTACAGAGCGCCTATAGATACTGGAAGTGATATAAGCATAATTCGAAGATCACTGAAATATAATAAAATAGGAATCTTGAAATATGACTCACCAGGTTTTCCTGTTGTTGGCTTTGCACAAAATAACCAGGTCACATTGGGTGTCGTAGCTCTTAATATAGTTATCGACTCCGAGGAGTACAAAACGAATTGTCACGTGGTACCCAATCATTGGCACACAGATATGTTAACCTACCATCTACCATCGACCCAGGAGGTTAGCGCCTTTGGAGAAGAAGATAGCACGAGCTCAGATTTCAAATTGGTTAGAAGATGGAATTATTCAGGAAAGCCAATCAAACTATTCAAGTCCCGTTGTACTAGCAACAAAGAAAGATGAAACTAAAAGGCTTTGTATTGATTATCGGAAATGGAATTCGAAAGTTGTTAAAATCCGTTACCCGATGCAAAGCATTGATAAAATTCATCAGTATCCTTACAAAGGCAGAGCCTTTGTTTGTCTCGATCTTAAAAATGGATTTTTTCATGTAGCCATTGAAGAATCTAGTCGCAAGTATACTGCTTTTATTATTGAAGAAGGACTGTACGAGTTTCTTGTAGCTCCTTTTGGATTTTGTAATTCAGCTGCGGTTTTTCAAAGTTTCATAAAGAAAACATTTCGTAAACTCATCCTTGAGAAAATAGTTCGAATTTCTGTGCATGATTTCATAATTAACGCCGAAAATGAAGTACAATGTATACACTTGTTGGAAAGAGTATGCAGGAATGGTCTTATTATAAATTGGAAAAAAAGCCAATTTCTGAAAATAAAAGTAGAGTTTCTGGGGCACATCATTCAAGAAGGGACAGTACAACCATCAAATGGAAATATTCAAGCAGTAAACAAATTTCCAGTGCCCAAAAACGTTTGAGATGTTATGAGTTTCTTGGGGCTGTCAGGATTTTTTAGAAAGTTTATTGAAGGGTACGCACTTATTGCTAAACCGTTAACTGATTTAACCAAAAAAGAGTTGAGATTTTCCTGGGGAAAGACCAAGGAGGAAGCGTTCGAGATACTTAAGATGAAGCTGTGCAGAGAACCAGTTCTTAAGTTATTTAATCCTACGTGTGTTACGCAACTACACACTAATGCGAGTAAAGAGAAGGAGGGATATGGCGCTGAAAAGTGAAGATGAAAATTTGCATCCAGTGTATTTTCTTAGCTTTACCTCGATCCATAGCTGCAGAGAAGAATTACTCCAGTTATGAACTCGAGGTTTTAGCCGTTGTTAAGTCACTATAAAAACTAAGGAATTATCTCTTAGGAATCAGATTTGATATATTTACCGATTGCAAGGCATTTTAACGGACAATGACAAAGAAGGTTGAAGCTGAACAGCAGAGGAAATAGGCAAGTTGAAAGGTTTAATAAAATCATTATCGAGGTGCTGTTCAAGATATCTGTGCAAGACCCACTTAAGTGGTATCAGCATGTGGGAAGAGTGCAACGCCTCTTTAACTCAACAACGTCAAGATCTACTCAAAGAACACCGCTTAAGCTTTTGACTGGAGTGGAAATGTTCATAGAGGAAGACCTGAATCTCGCTGAAATTCTTGAAGATGTTATACGCACTAATTTCGAAAATGATCGTGTTCAAACCCGAGAAATGGCCAAGCTGGAAATCCAAAAAGTACAGGAAGAAAATAGAACAGCATATAATCGTAAAAGAAAGAATCCTTAAAGTACAAAGTTGGCGACTTAGTAGCTATTCAGCGCACGCAATTTGGAACTGGACTTAAGCTGTGCACGAAGTTCCTAGGGCCTTATGAGGTATCAAAAGTCAAGCGACGGAATCGGTATGATGTCCGTAAAATTGGAGAACCCCAAAGGCCCTTTTCTGACGTCAACTGCAGTAGATTACATAAAGCTGTGGGTAGTTTTTTCTGATGATGAAATGAAGAGTTCGAAGCTGATGACGTCCGAGCCGGCCGTTGGTAATACCCATGGCCGCAGCTTGCATGCAATGAAAGTGACGAAATAAAGTCAACACAAACAATTGGAATTCGATGCGATGCGAATTCACTTATAATCAGCAGTTATGTACTTTTTGCTGTAAAATATTACTAAGTTATTATAACTTTAATGAGTTGTTTGGGGGAATACTATCCTAGTTTATCAACCTCGCAGACCCTGTGCTAACTTGGGAGGGTGTAAAAACCCCAAATTTTCGGACTTTTTTCAGCACATTTTGTATAATAATAATAAAATTACCTAAAAGTTGGTAGGTGAAACAAAGTCATAGGTCCAATATTAACGGAGATACAGCTGATTAAAATTAGACATTTCTTAAAATTTGAAAAAAAATTGAAATTTTTTGCTGAAAAATATTCCGGAGTTAATGGAACTTTAATGGGTTGTTTAGGGGTACCTTAGTAATTCTGTTCTACTTTATCGGCCTCGATATTACAAAAACCCCCAAATTTATGGACTTTGTTCGGTTTTTGGCTTTTATCTTTTAAACTAAGCACGTTTTGTGGAACTTATTGCATGAAAAAGTTGGAGAACATAAAATTTCCTTCATACTTGAACTTTAATGAAAGGGGCCAGAAAATTTAAAATAGTAATAAAATAACAGGAAGTAGGTATGTTCAGTAATTCTTTTTTTATTTGTAATTGTCTATCAAGTTGACATTTTCCCTTTGCGACGGCTTTGGAAAAAATGCTTTATCTCAAGTCTTCAAGATTTATTTCGATGGTCCGTCCACACAATTTGACAAAAAAAAATCTCTCCAACGTCAGAGATATGAGGAGTTGCCTCAGGATCTTTAAAATTCGCCAATATATCTGAAAGGCTAGGGTTCTTGCTGTAAATCTATATCACTTTTTTCCAATACCAAAGGGTGCTGAAAATAAACGTTCTTTTTGGAAGAACCCAATGCTGTGAGAAGCACCAGAAGTTCTTAATTCGTTTCATAAATCCAATTTTGTTCTCTATTTTCTTACATATATAGTTAATATAGTTTCCAAACAGTATCTTTTGGTCTAATACTACACCTAGATATTTTATTTCACTTATTATTTCTATTGCTATGCCCCCTATCATAATTTCGATGTCATCACTGCTTCTCTCGTTCAGCACCATTCATTTTGTTTTTCCAATATTCACTTTAAGTTTATTTTCCATAAGCCATTGGTTGATAGAGCTTAAGACTTCTTGAAGTTTCCACAAACAAAGCCAATTTGCTAAATTTTAACACGCACTTAAGATCGTTTACATAGATCGTAAATAATAGAGCCCTAAGACAGACCCTTGGGTTACCTTGGGTTACACCATGTTCTACTTCAATATATTTTTTATAGTATGTTTTAAAAACTTTTGAATTTGAACGGATTTTTCACTTCATCAACATGATTAATGAAAAGCTATGACCGAATCGAATCAATTATGTCGACTACACTTTTAACAAAAAAAAAATAAATTTGTTTGAAATTATTATATTTTTATTACAGGTCTCCGTTCCGAATATAACGCTTTTAATTAATTGAAAGTTTTAATACAAACTCTATATACTACGTTGTAAGAAAATAAAATTTAAAAAACAATTAAGTAGAAGATTCAGCACTAATTTTGGACTTTGTTGAATTATTGATTCAAAATAGCTTTTCACGGCCTTTAAGTCTTCTTTTTTCACTTTTAATTTCACTTTTTTCCTTTCTTAAAATATTTTTTTTTTAATTTTGCCACATTGTTTTTTGATCAATGGAACCAGATATTTTAGACCTAACAAATTCACACTTAGGTTTACAAATTTCTTGTTTATTTTTATTACGAATGGTAGTGTCAAAAAAAAATTATTAAACAACGCATTTCCACTAGGTTTTACTGTTTTTCGGATCAGAAATACCGAAACACGTTCACTAATTTGTTTCAAAAAATAATCTGGTAAGGAATTTGAGTCTATATTATACTATATGAATCCATCCATAATAGTTTTGTTTCTAACATTTGACTGAACAAATTTTTCTTGTATTTGAAGTAAGAAAGAATCTCCATCTGTTTCTTATTAACATCACATTTTACAGTTTTTGCTCTAATCAACTGGCTACTGTTTGTAACAAAATAATCGATGAGTGTACTTGAATCCGTAGTGATTCTGGTCGGTTCATTTACAATTTGAAGGCATGCATTATCTTTAAAAAAATGTCAACATATCTTTTATAAATGTTTTCGGGGAAATCTAATCAATGTTGAAATCCCCGACTGTTATAATATTTTTATTTAAGTCATAAAGCTCATCCATAAGCCTGAACAATTCTTCACAAAAAACTACACAACTTGAATTTAGAGATCTATACATACCAACAATAACGCAGGAATAGTTAGTAAAATAAAAAGTATTTACCGACCACCATTATTCCATATGCTAGACGAACTGATTTGTATTGGAGGCTCTAATATCACTTCTTACATACACTAAAACGCCGTCTGTATGTGTTGATTTGGAGTCACACCGGTCTACTAATATAAAGCCATCTACTGATAACTCACTGTTTTGCACTTCTTTTCTCACATGAGTGTCGGATAATACTCATAAAAATCTTGGGGTTCGATAAGTATTTCTAGCTCCGTAGCATTATATTGAAGAAACTCGCACAAATTTTATTTTTTTTTTATTTCAATTTTTTTTTATAAACTTCACACTCATTACTTCTGCAATCATGATTTATATCTAAATTTAATCCAAGCCTTAAGTTAGCCAAAACGAATTTGTTACATTTCAATATCACACTCTTTGCATCATGATTTTCACCACATTTCGCGCACACTCCTTCATTTTAAGTAGATAACGTTCAGCTTTCAAAGTGCCTTCGGACGTAATCCACGTAATTTTGCAGACTCACTTCGAAAAAACTTCCGACAAAGCTACATTTTGGTGGAGAAACATTTGCTAAAAAGCACCCTCGATTTGTAGCGGAGCCAACATTGTTCAGGGGTGGGTGTAAAGGTGGTCAAATTCAGGTTTTTTTTTTCGAAATTACTCGAAAACTATAGGTTCTTTTGAAAAAATTTGCTACACATTGAAGCTCATGGTATTCTATACAATTAATAGATTTGGAAAACATTGGGGTTTAGCGCAGCTTGTCAAAAAAAATTAATAAATCTAATTTATGTTTTTGAGTGAGGAGTTTTTTTTGTTTTTGGTTTTTTGGAAAAATATTTTCTAATAAACAAAACAAATTTTAAGAGTGGTGCCCGAAGGGAAATGCTGCCATTTTTGTAACAAAGCAGAGTTTGTGTTTTTTTTCAAAATGACCTATGGACTACTTGTAGACAGTAGAATTATCTACAAAATGACATATTAATAACTTCTGTTGTGTAAAATGTTCGCCAATAATTTTTTGTTCCATAATGACGAAGAATGGAAAAGCACCTGGTAAATAAGTTATTAGTTTAATTTGTTTTTTTATTAGTTTTGATTTTGTTTTTGAATTTTGGACCGCTATAACTTAAGAATAACCTGTAAAATTGAGCTACAATGTGCACCTACAACTTTTTTTCAAAAGAACCTATAATTTTCGTGTAGTTTCGGAAAAAAAAAACTGAATTTACCCTCATTTACCACTCCCCTTACGTTTTTTCACTCCGCTCTAAATTAAAAGTACTTTTTAAGAAAAAAATTCAGCTTTGTCAAAATTTTTGCACAGTAAGGTAATTTTTTATCATTTTTTTATAAAATGAAAATACAGAAAATTTAGTACTCTTGTTTGCAATAATTTCAATATTTATATTAATATTCTTGCTTTAATATTTATTAATTCTCTTTTCAGGAATCATTCCGCAATGAATATTTCAAAATTTGCAGAGTCGGCCATGAATGTTAAACGAGTTATACTGCAACATTTTTCCTTTCATGACTTTGTTTTGCAAAAAGAACGTTCCAATATTTACATATCTAAAATTTCTTCATATGATCACAATTTAACGAAAGGAAATGAAAGGACATTCGGTGATTGTTCAATGCAAAAAAGTCTTGTTAACCTTGGGCTTAAGCTATCGAAACATGAGTTATTAAAAAACAGCAATAAAGGTCAAAACTATAAAAAACTACCATCAGAAGTAATTTCTACGTATTCTGGGAAAATTAAGTGTTCTAACTCAAGTGCGTATAAAAGAGGTAATTATTCGTTTGTAATGTCTGATAAAAAAAACTCATGCAAGAGTTACACTTTATCTGAGTCAATAAATAACTTGAAATATAAAAACAATGAAGTTCATAGAATTAAACCTCTTATACGTTCAGAGAGTATAGAAGAGATGAACCTCGCAAATGCTAATGATCTGCTAAATAGAGACGAAATAACGAAAAAACACACTTGTTTTACTATTAAAAGGATCGAAGACGAAAATTATTATGAATTTCCGAAACATATTAATACCAATACTGAATCAAATCAAGTATTGAAAATAGAAAAAGAGTCAGTTGCAAATAAAATAAGTTGGCGAAATGACTGTGGTATTTCAATTATAAGCGTATGCTGTTTATTAAAGACCTGTCAAAACGTTTGGAATCTAGAGCCCAGTGTTGAATGTTATATATTTCATGAACATAAGTTTGTATTTAGGCAATGTGAAGGCTCTTTCCAAACTTACGATCTTTCGAGTCCCAGTGAGAGTCGTTTAATGCAACGTCGAATGCTTAAATACTATCGTAATATATAAATGTGTAGATATTTGTATAATAAAAGATAAACTTAAAAACAAAGTTTTATATTATTTTGTTCTGGTCGAACATATGTTTTCTTTTTAATTAATATTTTATTATGTAAAATTCTAAAATAAAATAGGAATTATATATATCAGATCTTTCGGGTTTCTATCATAATCTATTATGATAGATCAATCTACTTCTACCTATTAAAAAAAAAACCTAAATCTACCTAAAATTAGAACAACCAGAGCAATAAATGTTTGCATTTTTGTATAAATATATACATATACCTACATGTATAAATTTGTTGGTGCCGCTGCAACTGCCCTTCCCTACTTACTTGAGTCTGCCTTACAAACACGTAAGACACCATAGACAATTAAAGTCCGATTATTAAACCATCAAATCTGGTGATTAAAATATTCACTCGGGTCTCGATCGGAAAAAGCCCTACTGAACCAGAGGCGCTATGCTCCGCTTCCTAGAACAATGAGTCGTAAAAGACCCACACATTATATTAAACGATTTTTATAATATTCTTCTTTCTCGGTAACGTACTACCTACTAATACTTTGAATAATTTTTTTTTCTATTTATACAAATTATTTTTTTTTTTCAAAAACAGAACAGATGACATTTTTATTTTTAATTATTATTATTTGTATTATTATTATTTGTATCATTATTATTATTATTATTTGTATTATTATTATTATTATGTTTATTTTTATCATTATTATTATTATTACGTTTATTATTATTGTTATTATTATTATTACAATTATTATTGTTTTTATTATTATTATTATTATTAGTATTATTACTATTATTATTACATATACTATTATTATAACTATTATTCGTATTCTAATTATTTTTCGTATTAGTATTATTACTATTATTATTATTATAATTATTATTCGTATTCTCATTATTTTTCTTATTAGTATTATTGCTATTTTTGAGATTATAATTAATTAATAGTCTCTTAATACGCGAGTGTTTGCTGGAAATCCGAACACAAGGTTTTGAAATTATTGAACTTTTATAACTTTTAAGGGTTTGGTTGTTCTCATAGGAAATTTTGGTAATTTTCAGATAAACCGCGTTATATATAAAAGTATTTAGCGAGTTAAATATCTTACTCACCCGAAAGTTTCGCTTCAAATTACATTGAGTCCCGGTGACTACGCTCAATGTAATTTGAAACGCAACGTTCGGGGTGAGTAAGATATTTAGATTGAACTTTTATTTAGCGTTATTTATGTAAAATGAAGCAAAAAACAAAGTAAAGCAAACAAAAATCAGTAACAAGTTTTTTTAACGAGTTTTTTTTTATAATTTTAATTTAAGATTTCCTATCTTGAATGCATTTCGAACCTACTGTGCTCTAAACGGCTGAATAGTTATAGTGTATATAAGCAGTCTATGCAACATTGCATAAATTCTTATAACAACAAAATTCCCGTCTATACAAGGTTTGTGTCTAATATACTATCAAAAAACCGAATCTATTACATTTATATGCCACCAACTGTAAGGAAAGTATTGTAGCTTCAAATTAAATGGCGGCGATCAGAAATAATTGTATACAAGCTTTATTCAACCTCCAAGGGCGTTTAATCTATACAATCTATGCAATTTTTCATAAATTTTATAAATAATATTTTCCCGTTTAGAGGCATTATAAAGGGTGCATAACGTTTTATACTCTATAATGCGTTATAAATTCGGCTGAATATGTATTGGCGAAAATGAGTGGTTTTGGGATTGGTGATACTCTTGTTCGTTGGATTAGAAGCTATCTTCCGGACGGTTCAATACAAGTTGTATTGAACGGTTTCAAGTCTGATCTCTACAAAATAAATGAGATCTCCGTCTATTTTCCTCATTTTTATAAATGATCTCCTATCTGTTACTTCTAATCCACATTTGTTACTGTTTTGCTGACGTTCAAAGATTCACGTCTTTTGGACGTGCAATCTACACGGTACCGTATGATGAACTCATTAAGCTCCGATTTATACAGCATTGTCAAATGGGGTAATAGAAATCCTGTGGAGTTTAATGCTTCGAAAACTCAATGCTGCCTTCAGTCGTTAAAGTTAAACATACCCATGCCATTGTCCATGAATGGCACTTACATTGAAGAAACCGAAAAGCTTTCAGTACTCGATATGTGTGTCAATGACGACCTCCGTTGGAATGACCTTATATTTGAGATCGCCAAAAATGCTGCCAAGTGCTTAGGCTTTCTGTATCGATGCAAGAAGTTTTTTTCCCGTCTGATCTGGCTACAATTTATAAAGCGTATATATGGCCAAGACTCGACAGAACAGAGCGGTAAGATTGATAGGAAATAAAACTGTCTCGGAAACAATTGCTCCTCTCGAACACAGACGGAATTTTTAATGTGTTTCCTTATTTTATCGTTTCTTTTATAAAAAAAAATTCACTCGAAGTAGCCAGCTGCATTCCTCCCCTTAAAAGTTTCTCCCGTAATACCCAACTCACAACCCGATTTCGTACGTACCGTGAAATATAGGTTATTCTGTTTTTAGCCGTAGTGCCCCGTGGCTTAGTGGTTAGTGTGTCGGACTACTAAGCGAAAGAACCTGGGTTCAAATCCAGTTCATAGCCACCTTTTTTTCTGGGGTACTGCCTCTTGCGAGGAACTGACAAAACCTCCAAGAGTAAAATTTGTCTCGAAAAAGTGCATCTCATGTAGCCGTTCGGACTCGGCGGTAAACTGTAGGTCCCTCCCATTCTTGCAGAGTAACAACACACACACAGGAATGGTTGAGAGTATAAGTCACTAGGCCTTGGCTCCTTAAGGAGCTGTCGCGCCAGTAAATTTATTTATTTTTTTTTTAGCCGTACAACAAGAATTTGGAATAGTTTACCCGGCGAGGTATTTCCTTACCATTTCAATTTGAAGACATTCAAAACCAATGTTAATCGACACCTTCTGTCCCTCCTCCCCTAACCTTGTATGCTCGCGTAGTGTGCAATCACTTAAGTGGAAAATGATCTCGAAATGTAACTACAGGACTTCCATCCGCGAGGTGGATGCTACACTCCTGGTACCTGGCCGGAATCTTAAGGTTTCTCAATTCTGCTCTGGCGGCGGGCCCTATAATGGTTTTGGTTGAGCCGGTCGGGTCGGGTTCTATTTTACAATGAATAAGTGGCAGTACTCAAAGCATCTGATGTGGCGGTGGTTGCTTGGTTTGGGCCAGAGCTGATTCTCATCCTAGAGTTTTAGTTTTGTGAGCTTCTACGTTGACGGTGGCAATGGCAGTCCTTGGTCAAACGACCATTTTCCCCACAAAAGGAACAGAATAGGCGGAACGGTCGGTGGCAGTTCTGCTTCTGGTGTGCCCGTTGTTTGCAGTTCCAGCAATGGGTATTAAGGTCATAGTGCTGGCCTGGATTCGGATTGGGGCATTTGAGTGCTTTAATATTGAGGGCCGTTTGGAAATCTCTTCGGCGGACATACAAGCGGTATTCTGGTCTCAGACTGTCGTATATACGATCTGCATTGTCTTCTGACCTCTTTTTGGATGTTTTCGAATGAGGTACTCCATGCTCCGTATGAAGTCCTTGGCATTTTCCCTTGGTCCTTGTCGCTTCCGCCTGATTTCATCCTCTACCTTATGGACGAATCTCGTGGGTAGGAAGTAGCGAAAGAACGGAACTGCTCCCAGGTCAAGAATTTACTCCGGTGGATCCGAAACCATTCCAGTGCGGAGCTTCTGAAGATCTCTGGGATTGTCCTCAGTGCCTGGTCTGGTGGGATGGAATAGCATTCAAGCAATTCTGCGATAAGTTCCATGAACTCTAAGGCATTTCCGGAGGCATCGAATTTCAGACCCCACTTACGGACGGTGTTCATGGTTTCCACTTCACTACTGGCTTTCATCCTCTGGAAATTCGGATACTGCATCTGGGTTGGGATGAGTGATTCTGGCGGTGGTGGATATATGGGAGTGGTCATCTGGTTACTAGCTAGGGCATTGGAAGCGTCTTCTTTGGATGCCGAGACGACTATAGTGGGGGTGTTGGTACCGCCTGGAAGGTGTTTGGCTTCCTTTACATCCAAGGATTTTTGGTCTTTGAAGTATCGGTTTCGTCAGGGAACACTCGATCTTGCACCAGGTGTGTGATCTCTTCACAGAAATTCTGCGTGGAACGGTGTGTGCGGGATTCTTTTATATAGGCGCTGAATCGCACTCGGAGTTTGTCCAGGGTATCGTTCGTCTCCAGACCATTCTTCCGACGAGCTCTTTCTTGAGGAGGTATATCCAGTGGAGGCAAGCGAAACAATCGACCTCAGGCTGGTCGTCTGGCTCTGGCGTTATGACTTCCTGTTTCTGATCTGGGTTTTGGTCTGGTCTGATGGTGGTACCGTGGTCGCACGGTATAGATCTCAATGAGTTGATTCTTCTGGAACGGTAAATCGGTAGGTGAATCAACCTCAATGAAGTCCCTGCTCGGGCGCCATTTGTGAAATGCTTTTTAACTAAGGCTGAGGTAAGCTCAGCGGATCCAGGGTCTACTAAAGAAGCAAGAAACTTTAGTTTGTTAAGGTTGTTTTTATTCACAGATTCTTAATATTATATTTATACAATTCTTCATATAAATCCAAGGCTACAATTTACAAATATTATTACAATTTTTAATACTTCAATATATATAGTCTTAATCTACTTTGACCCTGAGAGAGCAGGGTCTCCTAAATTCTCCGCTGATATAGCAGGGGACACTAAATTATCAGCTGAGATAGCAGCGGACACTATTTATTTGCAATTTTATAATACGGCGGTTGGGGCGTTTCATTGCAATCTTCAATATTTTAAGGGCCCTATTATGACTCGTGAGTCGAACGTTCGACTCATGTCGAACAATTAAGTGAATTACTCTTGTTGTGGTATTGCGAAAAGCGAATTCCGAAGTTCGCCTGTCATAACAAAGCTACCAACATTAAAAATTGAATGTGCTAATTGTTGTTTAACGTCAAAAAATTCCATTTGTGTTGGAAATAGTGTACGGTTTTGTTTATTAAAAAAGATTTCAGAAAACATAAAAGGTTTATTTTTTGTCGACGAAGACCAACAGATGAGATATGAAAAAAATATGATTTGTAAATTGAGGAGGAGTTTGGGAGATAAATAGTTCCAACCCACTTGAACTACCTGACACTTTGTTCTTTGTTCAACTAATTGTCTTTTCTTCTTTAAAAAGTGACAGAAAGTTAGGTATGAGCAGTTAATTTGTCTTTCAGCAAGACAATGATCCCCAACATACCTCACATACTATCAAAGAATGGCTGCATTATAATATCCGAGCTAAACTCAAATCACCACCACAGTCGCCCGATCTAAATGCCATTGAACATATATGGGAATATCTCGACCGACTAGAGGAAACATGAGATAAGAACTTCTTCAAGATGAATGGTTGAAAATTGGTCAAAACGTAAAGCTAAATTTGTTCGGATGAATGCCTTCTCGTACGAAGGCGAATATTAAGTTCAAGGGATACACAACAAAGTATTAAATCAATAAGCTGTGAACGTTATTAATTCAAGGTTTATTTGAACTGCTTTCTTACTTTTGTGACATGAATTTGTTATTGTTTTTAGTTTAAGTCGAATATTTTTCAAGTTTGTTAAAACTAGTATTTAAAATGTTACTTTTTTTGGTCCGAAATACACACTATTTTATTTTGTATTATTTATTTATTTATTATTTTATTCTTGTTAATGTTGTTATTAAAGGAAATAATCATACAATTTATAAATGCTTACATACTTTTGTGATTAACTGTACATACAAAAAAATTCTATAAAGAAAAACCTTTACTATTAACTCTTTCTGAGTTAATTGTATGTTTTAGTATACTTAATTTTGCTTTTTGTGAACTTGTATTATATTATATACAAAAAACGATTTTGTATCTAATATAATTCTTACTATAAGCCTTAATAGTAGTTCCCCGTGGCTTAGTGGTTAGTGTTTCGGACTAGTAAGCGAAGGGCCAGGGTTCAACTCCCTTTCAGAACCACCTTCCGTCCGGAGTACTGTCTCTAAGAGTAAAATTTGTTTCGAACAAGTCAATCTCATGTAGCGCCGGTAAACTGTAGGTCCCTTCATTCTTGCAGATTAACAACACACACAAAGGAATGCTTGAAAGTATAAGTCACTAGGCCTTGGCTCCTTAAGAAGCTGACGCGCCAATAAATGTATTTCTTATTTATTTACGTGCGACGCAATCTTGACCATTTTTTGAATACATATGCGATGCAGTTATTTACATGCGAATGGTTTTGCATAATGCAAATATACGAGCTATGAATTTTATTGAAAAAGAAACAAATAATTTTTAATATTGATTGTATGGGATATTGCTTAAAAAAGTACAATGCAGTTTATTATGCAGATGATTTCTAAATTACAGTAAGAAAATATATTATTATGAACTTATTTTAATACTTTATTGATTAAATTCTGAAGGAACACCATTTGATGTTTTTTGGCAAGATTCCATAGTATATTTAATATTTTTTTCTCGTTGTCGTGTTTTAAAAATGGAATGTAACTTCCTCCACATTCACATAATTGACATAAGTTATCTTTTTTTACGCAATTGCATTGTGAACATTTAAAATCTTGCAATATGAAGGACACCACCCTAGTGGTTAAATCATTAGTAATACGAAATTCAACGTCTTGGTTATCATAGGCAACAAAACAACGGTTACATAACCACACCCATCTAAACAAAAAAGATGTCTTAATATTTTTTAAATGATGAATCAAGCTCTTATATATACTTACACTCCATTTCTCGTACTTTGGTATTTATCATTTAAGATGTCGATATCGCTGTACTCATTACATGCCTTGCAGGTCAAACCGTTGACGATAAATTCTTGCCGTGCCGGCAAATTGGTGGACTCGCCAAATTCTTTCACACCAATGATTTTCAATAATTTTTTTCTCAAATTTAAAACTTCTTCATTCAGATCTTTGTTTAAATTGATGACTGTTATAACGGCTTGTACAAATTTCAAAATGGAGCTCGGGTCTGTTTGACGATATTTTTGGTACAAATTTGTTGCTAAATGGAAAATTGTGTGTGAAACATTTTTGGCCGTTTCGCAGATCGATTGAGTTTCATTTAATGATTTCAACAACAAAGCAATAAATTGTTTAAATTTTTCTCGCAATTCTTCCTTTTCCGATATCTCTGAAATAATTGAAAAATGTATATCTAAAGAGCTTGTTATTTCATCAGCAATACAATCATAGCTTCTGCTTTCAATTTGCTCTAGATTACATTTTCCACCTGCAAAATTTGTAGCATTAAGCCAAATCAAATTGTTCCAACTTTGGTCAAATGTTATTTCCACAACATGATACAATTCTTTTTTCCTAATAATTCTAACAATAAATTCGACATAGCCTAATGCATCTGTTAGGTTTTTTTTCTTTGTATTGATAATAATACGGTTAAAATCTGCAAAAATTATTACCACTCCTAGCCTTTGCAATTCTGTAAGAATTCCCACAAACATTTTCTCCATTAAGTATGTAAGGGTCTTTGTAATTTCTGGGTCGTACATAAAGGCAGAGCCTGATCTTATCCATCTATAAAAATGTGCGATATGGTAATCAGACAAGATGTTGCTATTCAAAGAAACTTCGCGTAACCACCCATTAACCATTAATCGCAATATACGAATTGCTGGGCCGCATGAAAAAAATCCCGGCACAGTTGTCGAATCCTTAGTTCTGTTAAACAAGGCATCTTCAAGAGTTGTTTGTATATTAACACCACAAGCTATCATAGATTTTCCGTTTTCCATTTCGAGAATGTGATTGGATTGAAGTAAGGCACTTATGGCTAAATTTTGAATTGATAGTGCTACGCAAATGCCAGTATAGAAATTAGGAACATTTTTGGTCATGGGTATTTTACTATTGACTTCGATCATTGACTTAAATTCCTCATTTTCTTTTCCTCCTATATCGGGGCGATTAGTTGTTGACCACCATAGCAGAAAGTTACTTTTTTTTAATAGACGCGCATAAAATATATCAGTTCCCTTAATAACAGGATCTACTGGGATGTTACCGATTGGTATATTTAAATATCGACTTTGTTCTAGCATCAAGTCTACAATCTTGTTGAAGTTTAAAAAATGCCGAATCATTGCACGAGCCGATTGTTTTTGCCAATCCAGGCCATTTAGATTAGACGCATCATCAGATATGTGTATTTTTATGCTCGGAAAATCTGATAGCATGGGTATAAATGCTTTTAAGTCGTTTATATCAAATGATGTTTGCGTGCATAATACTGTTGGCCCTCTTTTATCGTCTTTGTATTTCCTCAATAATCTTTGCATATGTCGGTAAGCTTGCACTAAATCTACTTCCATAAAAACATCAAAGATCATTTCTTCTGGTAAGGTTTGAATTCCAGTTTCAGTTTCCATAAATTTCTCTATATACTTAGCACGTTCAGATGAATACAAAGTATTCAAGTTTGGCATTTTGTTTGATCGAACATGGTCTAATACAACAACGACAGATTGTTTGCACTCAGGAAGGAAAAGTCCCCAAATTTGCCTTTTACCCAAAAAATTACATTGGTAAAAGAAATTCTTTTTGAGTTTTTTCCATGAATTTGCTAAATAGATGGTAGTATCAGGATGATTTTCAAGTTCACCAAAGTTAAATGTATTAGATTCTTTTAAACTAGTACATGGATTGGCTTTACTCTTGCGTACCCGACAGAGACAACCAATTTCTATTAGAAAACGTGATTCTAAGGATATATTTGTTTCATATACTCCTTCTATATCAGTCACAGGTATACTTGATATAATACTAACGCCATTGCATTTGTAGGTTTTTTCTTGAAACGTGTACTGATAAATATTCTGAGCTGGTATAGATCTTGGTAATAAAACATCAACCTTTTTGCCATTTAAATGTGAATCAATAGCAGTCTCAGATCTTTGGTTGACATAAAATATTCGTGGTATGTGAAGTTTAATTTGATATAACTCACTCTCTACTATGGCCCAAACAGCAAAGTTACCGAAATCATCTATGGCCGTTAACTGAATAACGTGCCAAACGTTATTGTGTACATTTTTTTTTGATCGTGTTAAGAATTCGGAAACAGTAAATGATTTTTTTCGTTGGTGCTGATCATCGGCAATATCAAACCTACTTTTTTTTGCATTTTGTGTTCTACTATGCCTTTGATAGGACCACTTTTTCTTTTGGAATAAGATCCAGTGAATGATTTCATGCCTACTATCACCGGTGGAAGGGGGCGAGCCAAGGACTTTTCTCCATGAGTCATTTTTGTTTGAATTAGTTTTTGAAAATGTTCGTTTAGTTCCAATTGACTTTTGTGTATTAAGCACAGCTTTCTTTTTTTTAATGTCATTTAAAGTTTTGCTAGGGCTGAGCATTTTAGAGACATCGTTAGTCTTTACAGTTTTGTTTGACGTAAAGAAAATTTCATCAATTTGTCGTTGTTTGATTTTGTGAGTATTTGACATCATTTTTCTATGCAACCAGTCAGGATGTGGGACTCTCGGGACAGGATTAGGCAAACCCTGAAAAGCAGCTGGAATTGTTATAATTTTTTGAACAGCTCCACTTAATCGTTCAATATAGTAACCCCAATCAAGAACTTCTCTAATATCAGCATCGCCCATAGAGTTGTCACCAAGCCAACGACGCAAATAACATCTTCGAATGCTTGGCTCACATTGAAATATAGCAAGAGGTATGGCCCTTTCAGTTACTGGCAATCCTTCCGGTTTTCTTGAAATCACGTAGTTGCAGGCTAGCCCAGCATCCTTTACCATTTGGTTTCCTAAAAACTCAGACAGTCTTTTCGCAGTTGAAATTGATGCACTTTTCTGGGCACCGTATTCTTCTAATTTTTTTGACATTGACCTTTTTTCTGATACAAGATCAAATAATTCGCAATCTGGTAAATTTTGACCTTGGCTATATAAAACATCGAGCCAATAGTTGGCAATGTTAGCTACGTTTTCATAGCACTCTTTAAGGGTTGTGCCAGATAAAAATGATTCAAAAACAGAGCTTTGAAAATTCTTGATTAACTCTAGCTCTCCACGTCGCTTTACTTCAAAACCTTTTAATTCAGCCAGCGAACCATCAAAGTTAAAAACTGCGTAACGTTTTTTCAACTTTTTTCCTTCTTCTTTTGCCGCTGGAAGAACCATAGCCAAATAAGGTCCATCAACCTCAAAAAATATAGAATTCTCTGATCGTACTTTATACTCAGGAATGTGTATTTCTGAGGCTAGACTAATGAGTTCATGATATTGGTCATTTGTAAAATAGTTTTTCACCATATGATTAAGAACAGCATTGGGATATGACACATTGAAGGATTTTTTTCCCTTATGACTAGATGTTATAGTAAAAACCTGGGGAAAAGATGCTGGTAAGATGCACCAAATACCGTCAGTATCTAGTTCAAGCGGACGGCCAATGCGTTCAATAATATTGCGAGCTTTCTGTATGATATCTGAACCTGTTAAACAGACTATACCTGCCATAGGCATTGAATGCCATCGAGCCCCTCTTCGCATTACATAGCCATAAAATGAATTCAGAATACACTTATGCGCCAGCTGCAATGAATCATAAAGCACTTCCATACTCTTAGCTGATTTTATTTCCGCCCCGTCGCCATTCAATATTGCATCGCTTACTGATTTTTTTGCAACCTTGGTTAATCTTTTATAATCATAGCGTCTGTCTCGGAATGCTCTCACAGTGTCCACATAGAAACTATTTTCCTTTTGACAAATCGTGGAAGTACGTTCTTCTAACTTAACTATTTTTGCTTTTTTGTAAACTTTGCGACAATAGTCAGATAAGCGTTTTTTTTCATAAGCGGCTTGATCTTCCGCTGAAAGTTCATGAAACGATCTAAAGCTACCTCCAACGTGCAAAGGAGGGAATTTCTCTAATTCCAACTGCTGCTTTATTCTCTGCAATTCATTTTTAGAAGCTGGAAGCACGTCACCCCTCCATTGCCACTTCATTAAACGTTGGCATTTAGCACCTGGGTAATTAAAATCGCAGGCAGCACAATCAGCATCATTTACAATCGAAGAGGGCTGCAAACGATTTGTCAGAATAATATTAGGGTACATTGCACCGACATCAAGGTGATAGATCACAGGCTGTTCTAATCGGTTAGGGATATCATACAAACTTTTAAGCGCTTGCTTTATTTTGTTTGATATTTCTTCTAAATTTTCAACTTCATTAAGTGGGACATTTTCTTCATTAACAATTGCATGCTCCAATACTTGACTGGTGCTTTCCATTAGTTGATTTATCATTTTTCGATCCAAACGAAAACGACAAGGAATATCCGCTCTGTATATTCCACACTCTAGAGCCTCGACATGACCACCTACATATGTTTCTGAGTCTATAAGATGCCCATCAGGGGAAAATTTACTTTCTTTTTCTATTTGTTTGTTCGGAAAAACAATACTTGCTCTGTATGCTTCTACCATCAAAAGTGTTTCACAAAGAGTGCCAGAACCTTTTCGAAGAATTTCATCTGGCTCCATCGGAATAACAGTAGTTAACGCGAAAATAAACGGATGAACATACTTCATATAAAGATAAAAAGTTGCAATTGCGTCCGATACTGAATATTTCGACAAAAGTTGAGGCTTTGATACCGCCATTTTGCAAATTTGTTCAGGATCCATTTCAATTGGATCATATCGAAGTTTTGCTTTTGCTACTGCTTTTAGACCCTGTGATCCAACAGGAAGATATGAGTCTCTCTTTACCCAACAAAGACAGTCCATGTGAATGGCTGGTCTGCACAAATACACACCATCTTGAGATTTAGTAAATCCAATTTCATCATTTATACTCAGACCATGAATAGAAGCTCTTAATTCGATAAAAGGCCAATCGAAAAAATCACCATTATAAGTAACAAAAATATTTGGGCGAACTTGCTTTACATGGTTAAAAAATTTTTGTATAGTACTCTTTTCATTCGATTCATTGTAAACTAAGAAGTTACCTTCAAACTCAGCCTTAGGTGTGTATTCAAAATCGTCTACATCAACAGAAATTATTTCGCGATTAGTTATTAGATACCCCTGGCCGTCAATCATGTAAGATATCATAATAATTTGATCTGTTTGTGCATCTGGAAATTTTAACGGCAGTTTTGTAGTTTCAATATCAAAGGCTAGAACGACTGGTTCCGGACGTACCAAAATATCGGGGCGAGGTTTAATTTTGGGTGATCTTTTGTTTTTATCAGTATTATGTATATCATACCACATACCACAAAATATTTTCATATCTATTGATACTCGAATGTGATAAGGAACATCATACTCTCGAATGTCCAAGACGTAGTCTATTGGTTCTGTTTGCTTTTTATTATTTTTTGAGCAGCTCGTATTTGCGTAATTTTCAGCCAACATTTGAGCAAAAATACTTTTTTTTTTTAATCGTTCCAGATTGTTTTCAAGTACGTTCATCAAAAATTTTCGAATTTTGGCCATACCACTTTGGTTATAGAAGGATAATTTTATATATGGCTGTTTAAGACCGGTAAGATGGTTTGCCAAATCAAGATCCTCTTTGCTGACATGTTCAACTTTTGCAATTTCAGTCCCAAATTTAGTTTTAAGAAATTGGGCAACATCATTCGCGTAGTTTACTTCTGTACGTACGAAAAAGTATGGCATGAATGAAATCGTGTATTTGTATCTTTTTCCGTCCATTTCAATAAAGAACAAATCTAAGGCCGAGCACAGTTGAAATTCATCATCCAACAGTTCAATCTATAAAAAGTACAGTTAAATAAAACGTTCAATAATTATCGATATGAAAATAGAATTTATAAGCAAGCTGCTAAAATAAATTGGAATTAAAAATTTACTAACAGTGAGTTAACATGCGTATGAAAACTGATAGAAGAAATTTAGCAATTTCGCAGTATTGGCGAGTCTATAACCGTTTTTTTTTTTTTTGGGAAAGCTATGGCAGTCCGGGAGCGTTCGAAATATGTTCTATGTTCACTGTGCCGACTTTTTTGAAAAGATTATTGTTATTCATTGTTATTGTTAGATCATTTTTCATTGGCAGTCCGGGAGCGTTAGAAATATTTTTTAAACTGTTTCATTGGCATGAAAACTCTTCTGGTCGATTCTTAAAAGAGAATTTGTTTTTAAATAGTGAAGATGAGAACATTTACCGACATTTAACACACTTTAATTATTTGTTCTTATTGTATATTCACACCATTTTAGCGTATATATTGTATATTCACACCATTTCAGCGTCACTCATTGCGGCTTGTGCAGCAATTAAAAAATGATACTTAATGAGAGCCTTGTATATGAAACATATAGTAGTATCATCAGGCAGCTTTTAGTTTAGCGAGGTAGAGCCACAACGTCGCTGCAATCGCTTTTTCTGTAAACATTATATCCATTTGTATAAGTTTATAAGTAAGGGCCAACGGCAGCGCTCATATCCCCGAAGTGGGTTACTGACTCCGGATTCTCCGGTTCCTTTTGTCCAAGGAATCCAACAAAGGACCTGGCCCTCCAGGTTGGGGGTTGTGCGTGGGGTTAACAACCCTGCCACGGAAAAAAGAAAAAGTTACGAAACGACCAATAGCCTCGGAAAAGGACGGATTTACTGTTGACGACCCGGAAAAACGAATCAAGGACAACGACCTTCGGATCTGCACGTGGAATGTTAGAACTCTTAACAGACCACTTGCATCCAAACAACTAGCGGAGGCCCTAGACTGCTACAGAGCAGGAATTACTGCCATCCAGGAAGTGCGATGGAATGGGCCGGGCAAAAGGAGGATGAAAAACTGTGACGTGTACTACGGTGATTGCGCAAGAAGACCACAGCGTTTATTTGGGTGCGGATTCGTCATAAGCGGTAGACTTAGGCAAGAAGTCTTGGGCTTTCGACACGTAAGTGAGCGACTTGTGACAATCCGTATCAAGGCTAAATTCGCCAACATTAGCCTAATATGCGCTCATGCCCCCACAGAGGACAAAGATGACGCCACCAAGGATGACTTCTATGAGCTCCTCGACAAAACCTATGAGCAATGCCCTAAATACGACGTTAAGATCGTACTAGGCGATTTTAATGCCAAAATAGGTAAAGAGGAAATCTTTGGTAGGACTGTCGGAAAACATAGCCTACACGACACAACGTCTGAAAACGGACTTAGGCTAATTGACTTCGCAGCGGCACATAACGTCACCATTGCAAGCACACGGTTTCCTCATCTCGATATACACAAAGGGACTTGGCGACACCCAGATCAAAGAACCGTCAATCAGATTGATCACGTTGCGATCGATGCAAGACACGCCTCCAGTATCTTGGATGTTCGCACCTTCCGAGCAGCTAACATCGACTCGGATCACTACCTTGTTGCAGCAAAGGTAAGAACGCGAATAATCCGAACTCCACAACAACGGAGTAACACTGTGAGGAAGTATGACGTCGGAAAGCTGCAATCGCAAGAAACCGCCAGAACCTATGCCGATCGAATATCCCGTAACCTCTCAAGAAATCCAGTACCGCCAGCATCAAGTGCCGAAGATCAGTGGCAACACTGCCAACAAGCCATCAGAGATGCCGCAACTGATGTGCTAGGTTTCACCAGAATACCACCACGAAACCTCTGGTTTGATGACGAATGCAGGCAGGCCCATGCAGCCAAACAAGAGGCATATAAAGCGACGCTGCAAAGAAAGACGAGAGCTGCTCGCGAGCTCTATGAGCAGAAAAGACGGGAAGAACACCGGCTTCTCCAAAAGAAAAAGAGAGAGCATGAGAAGCGCGCGATCGAAGATATTGAGAGATGCTACTCCAGGAACAACGTGCGGAAGTTTTACCAACAGGTAAAAAGAACATGCCAAGGAAAAAAATCCCGCACAGAAGCCTGTAGAGATAGGAATGGAAACCTCGTAGTAGAGTCACAGTCGGTGCTGAGTACATGGAAGGACCATTTCTGCAGACTGTTAAACGGCGATGAAGGCCAAAATCCCGCTGTCAGGCAGAATGAACCATTCAACATGGATGATGACAGACAAAACTTCCGTCCACCTGACCAAAATGAAGTAAGGATAGCAATATCTAAACTCAAAAACAACAAAGCTGCTGGACCCGACGGATTACCCGCCGAACTTTTTAAAGCGGCCGGAGATGACCTGGTGGAGTGCATACACCAACTCATCTCTAAAGTTTGGTCAGAAGAAAGTATGCCTGATGAATGGAACCTCAGCATCGTTTGCCCGATTCACAAGAAAGGAGACCCTCTAAACTGCGCCAACTATAGAGGAATAAGTCTCCTGAATATCGCCTACAAGATCCTCTCTGCCGTACTATGTGAACGCCTGAAACCTTTCGTCAGTAACCTGATTGGCCCCATCAGTGTGGTTTCAGACCAGGAAAGTCCACAATCGATCAAATGTTCACGCTACGGCAGATCCTGGAAACCACCCAAGAATTCCAAATCGATACCCACCACCTCTTTATCGATTTTAAGGCCGCGTACGATAGCATTTATAGAGACGAGCTATACAGAGCCATGTCAGGTTTTGGCATACCCACAAAACTCGTCCGACTGTGCAGGATGACGATGGAGAACTCTCGCTGCTCCGTCAAGGTTGGTTCTGACCTCACAGAAGCTTTTGACGTCAAAAAAGGATTCCGACAAGGTGATGCGCTATCGTGCGATTTCTTCAACTTAATACTTGAAAAAATTATAAGAAACTCGCAAGTCAATTGTAGTGGGACAATTGTTTTCAAGTCTGTGCAATTGCTAGCATACGCTGACGACATAGACATCATTGGCAGAACTCGGCGAGCTGTCACTGGAACGTTTGCTAGCATTGAAGCTAAAGCGGCTAAGATGGGACTAGCAGTCAATGAGGCCAAAACGAAGTACCTGCTGTCCACAAAAAGGGACACACAACACCGGCGGATTGGACAAAACATCACAATAGACAGGTACAACTTTGAGGTAGTTAGGGACTTTGTGTACCTCGGATCCGCTATAACATCTGACAACAACATCTCGTCAGAAGTAAAGCGAAGAATTACTCTTGCCAATCGCTGTTTCTATGGGCTAGGAAGGCAATTGAGTAGCAAAGCCCTCTCTCGAAAGACAAAGGAGACTCTGTATAAGACCCTAATCATCCCAGTCCTGCTCTATGGCGCCGAGGCATGGACTCTATCTAAAGCGGATGAAGATATCCTTAGTCGTTTCGAGCGTAAGATTCTTCGGAAGATTTTTGGCCCTATCTGCGTTAACGGGCTTTGGAGGAGAAGGTTCAACCAAGAACTATACGAGCTGTACAGCGACATTGACCTGGTCAAAAAAATACGCATATCACGTTTAAGATGGCTAGGTCATGTAGAGCGAATGGACAACAATGCTCCGGCTCGCAGGATCTTCGATTCCATCCCAGAGGGTAGACGCAGTCAAGGAAGACCTCGCCTTAGGTGGCGCGCTCAAGTGGAGGACGACCTCAACCAACTTGGAGTGCAAAACTGGAGGCAGCTAGCCAAAGACCGAGTTGGCTGGAGAGGCATGTTGGTTGAGGCCCAGGTTCGTCCCGAACTGTAGCGCCACCTAAGTAAGTAAGTATAAGTTTTGGAGAGTAGAAAAAAGATGGTAATGAAAGAGTAGGTTGTATGGTTTGTTTACAAAAAGCTATTAGTTAGAATGAGTACAAGTATATGCAGGAATACGGAATAAAAGTACGAATGAAAGGTTCAACAAGTGACACTAGACCATATGATATGGTAGAGTAAGGCCAAAAAAATTAGTGGATTTCCCTTTGATATTTCGTAAACAAACCAAGATTGTGTGTAATTTTTTTTTTGGATGTTGCATTTTAGCAGAAATTATGTGATTTATGTAGATTATACCTTATATATAGGATCTATAGTACTATCAAGATGGGTGTTTTACCTAGCGCCATCTAGTTTCGCTATTTCTCAGTGTCGACTTTTAGTCGGGGAGATGAATCCAACACATATGCAGCGTTAGAAAATGACAGAACGGGAAATATGTATATAAAGTTTTAGCAGTCAGGGGGAAGCAAATTATCAAGAGTTTTTCGTGTTATTTCTTTGTCATTTTCTGATAATGAAAGAATGGAAGATAGAAATTTGGACAGGGGTGTGAGGAGTTTTCATTTCTGTCTTGAAAATACATTGTTTTTGGGTGTTTTTTTTTATAGATACGGCATTATGATGAAATTTACCATTTTACCGATTTTTGCTGAAATTTGATTATTGGTTTGGTTTTTTTGAATAATTTTGAATGGTTACCATGTTTGATTATATATTATATAGTAACTTATTTTACAAATAAAAAAACATTTTTGGCAGATGTTTGTACTTATGTTATAGCTTTAGAGTATCTTCACTTATCACGTCAAAAAATCTAGTACTAAATCTACTACCAATTACTAAATATAGTACTAAATTACTACTAACTACTAAATATAGTACCAAAACTACAATAGTACTAAATTCTAGTACTAAATACTCTTAACAGTTAAATCCGAGACTGGCAACATTGGTAATTGATTTCGGTTTAAGAAATACAGAAATAAAAAAATTTCTTGAAAAATGCAAAATCCAAAAAAAATTTAAGACGCACAATATTGGTTTGTTTACGAAAAATCAAAGGGAAATCCATTAATTTTTGTTTCCCTTACTCTGCCATACCATATGGTCTAGTGTTACTTTTTGAACCTTTCACTCGTACTATTATTCATTATTCCTGCAAATGTTTGTAATCATTCTAACTCATACGTTTCAGAAAATATAACATACAAGCTACTCTTTCATCACTATATTTCTTTCTACTCTCCAAAACCCACACAAATGCATATCAATAACTACTGCAGCGTTATTACGGCAGTATCTCGCCAAACTAGATGCTGCCTGATGGTAGTACTATAGATTCTATATACAAGGGTTTATACCGAAATCACATACCAATGTTGTCATTTTCGGATTTGACTATTTAAAGTCAAAAGCAATAACATAGGTAAAACATCTACAAACAATGTGTTTTATTTGTAAAATAAGTAACTAATAATTTATTTAATTTAATTTATTTAATTTTTACAGACTAAAAAGTTTGATATAATAATTAAACATGGCAATATTATAATTGCAAGGCAGCAAATTCTTTCAAGAAATTCATGCCATTGAAGAAAAATACAATACCCGTTGTGTACAAGACAGCAAAGTGATCCCAATAAATCAGTTCATGACAGCTCTTCAAAAATATTTTGAGGAACTTGGAGGACCACCCCAACTTGGAAATCCAGCAACTACTCCAGCAACAACTAGAGCCCAGCCATCGCTACCTCAACATTCGAGCCATCACAGACGATCGATTCGAGGATATAATGAACAATGACGGAGCCCCGTTCTACGAGAGAACCAGCAGCGGACACAACAGAGGATAAGCAACACCGCATCCTAACCCCAATTTTTTTTAAACCAAAGACAGTAAATTATAATTAAGAATTTCAAATAAAAGATTATGCAAACAACAATATGATATAAGTAAAAATATAGCATTGTATAGAGTCAGCTGAAGTAAGTCGGGCCCCTGTTGTTGAGGCGACATGATTTATTTTAGTTATTAGTTAGTTTAAGACCAATTGTACATAAATTCTAACGAATATAATAAAAATAATCTAATCTAAAACCCGTTGTGTACATACGTATAAACATACATACAGTGCAAGTGATGAATATTGTTAGCCCAGCCGCATAAAAAAAATCATTATTTCGCTTTTGTCTGATGACAGAGTAGAAATCATAAGCGTATTCTTTTCAATGAGTAGGGCGCCTTTAATAAGGACTTATTTTCGTAAGAATTTTTGGTCGATCCCTTAATTTTTTAATTCAATATTTAAAGAGTGTATATAGATGTTGTCTTGTTTGTCGGTTTTAATTATATCGTTGCTTAGTTTAGTTAATGGTACATTATGCCGAGTTTATTGCGTAAAATGAACAAACTCAAGAAATTTATTTTGCAAACACCGCCTACTACAAATTTTTAAAATGTATATAAGAATTTAATTTGATCTTTTCGTTTGCATTTTTAGGTATCCCTAAACTAATTCTACTCTTTTCTTTTAAGCTTATTATTATATACAATTGACACACTAGCTTTGTTCGATGTCAGCACTGGGGTGCACTGGAGTACCCTGATATCGCACTGAAGTGTTTTATGTGACACTTTTTTCGCCCGTGTTTTTGCACTGTGTTTGATGTGAACACCGGCACCGGGCACGCACTGAGTGCACCCTCATGCGCCCCAGGTATTTTCTTGATGTACGATATTGGGACTGTCAAAATTCAAAATTTAAATTCAAATCAGCTGTTGGCAGAGGTTCGTTTTCAGAGAAGGGAGGAATTTATTTGCAAATTTGGTGTGCTATTTTATGATATCAAACATTTCGTAGATTATTTTGTAGGTTTCAAGTTATTAATGTGTGTATAGACAAAATATTGCCTTTAAATGAAAGAAATGTCAAAAATAGAGATGTTGCAGGTGTTCGATGTTAAATCAACACCGGAGTAGCTATGCAGTTTTTTGGCAGTTTGACTTAGTACACCGACGTTGCCCAGTGCGCACTGGGCATCTTACTATCATGTCTTGGTCATGTAATACAGTTCTTCTCGGGGCTTTAAACCAAACGGTCGATATTTTTACTTCACCAGGTTATGGGCCCAGTTGCGAGCGAATAAAAAGAAAAGTTTGGTTTTAATCGGTTATGCACATGTGTAGTTAGAAAAGTAATTTTTGTTTGGAAAAGTAAATTAAGTTAAGTAATATAATTGAAGTAACTAAATTTTGGATGTACTGAGACGCAAAACTATTTGAAATAGTGGAATTTTGCTGACGATTAGTATACGAACCCAAGTGAAGAAATAAAAAATCGAGAAGCTCATAAATGGAGACCAATGGAACGTTTGGAAATACAAATTAAAATTATTTTGTGTTCTCCTGACTTAATGAAATATGTAACGGGAGAAGAGCTAAAGCCAACGGCACTTACAATAGGGATAAAAGGCATCGGAAAGTATTTGAGCAAAGTCAAAATAAAGCAAGCTCTGTTGGAGAGTTGGTGCATTCAGATTTGTGTGGTCCGATGCAAAATAATTCCATTGGTGGGTCCAAGTATTTCTTACTTTTTAAGGATGACTTTTCGCACTTCAGAAAAGTTTTCTTCATCAAAGAAAAGAATGAAGTACAAACTTTTATTGGTAAATTTTTGAGTCTAGTTGAAGCAGAGACTAGATCCAAGATGAAAGTTATACGAACAGATAATGGTTTGGAATTCACGAATAAGGATGTACAAAGCATTTTATCCCAGAATTGTATACTGCATCAAAGGATGTGCCATACACACCAGAAAAAATGATCGTGCAGAGAGGGATATGAGGACTATAATTGAAGCTGCAAGAACTATGATTCATTGACCTTAATCTATGGGCTGAAGCAGTCAACACTGCTGTTTTTATTCTTAACCGCACAGGCACCTAGTGAAAGGAGAAACTCCTTTTGAATAATGATTTGGTAAAAAGGGGGAGATAAGTGACTTTAGAATTTTTGTGAGGACATTTTCCATGAAGATGGCCAGATGACAAAACCTCCAAGGCAGAAATTTTCGTTCGTCAGTCGCAGAGTTTGTAAATTACAAAAAAAAGTTTGTATGGATTGCAGCAGGCTTCAGGGTGTTTGAATAAAACTTTTTCCCAAATTCTAAAAGATTTTAATTTGGTTTCGTGCGATGCTGATTCGCACGTTTATGTTAATCATCAGAATGGCAGGAAATTGATCGTGGGTACTTACATTGATGATGGTCTTGTAGTAGCAACTTTTAAACTTCTTAAGCTATGTAACAATCTGGAATAAAATTTGGAAGTTAACATTCTTACTGCAAAGCAATTCCTTGGCTTGGAAATAAAAAGATCTTCTGACTCACGTGAATCAATCGAAATACCCTCGGAGACTATAATCAAAATTTAATATAGAGAATGCTGTTCCTGTTTCAACTCCTGCGGACGGGGTCAATTAATTCAGTCGGTGTTTTCAGTGAGACAGATGAGACATCAAATTTTCCTTTTCGGTGGGAAGTTTTATGTACCTAATGGTGGCAATCAGGCCAGGCATAGCATTTGCAGTAGTCATTTGGACAATCATTATTTGTACAATCCAACTGAAGTACAACAAGGTGAACATGGTGAATAGAATTCGGGGAGAATACGATAACTTTGACGCCTCAAATTAATAACGGATTCTTGTAGAGGAACTAAATACAAACATTTGTTACTATAGAGGAGGGGTCTATCTCCGCCCGTTTAGGCGTGAGGGTCAATTTTCTAAAAAAAGCACTTGCATTAGAAAAAAATATATGTCTTTTTTTTTATCTAAAAGTTTGCTCTACATCAATTAAAACTTTTGAAAAAACTTATTTCAAACTCAAAATTTCAGAAACAAAATTTAAAAAAATTAGTTCATATAATTTTTGTCAAAATTGAGATAATATATACATACTAAATTCGCTTTTAATTTTGTTACTCTTATAAATTCTTAATTGAAAAATAAAAACTAGACGATATTATGTGAGGGAAGCACAGATTTTAATACCTACACGGCCAAAGAAGACAAAAAGAAGCTGCTAGTTCTTAAAGGTATACATTATAGCCATGATGCCAATGAAGTCAAAGAAGAACTATCGAAGGAAGGAATATCTGCTTTGGCAGTAAGCCCATATGTCAGTAAAAAAATGCAATAGCTTCGTGGTTGAGGTAGACAAGACAGCGGATATCCCTTCCATATATGGTGAAACTCTCCTTATGAACCAAAAGGTTTACTGAGAGAAATTAAAAAGTACCATCATCTCTCAGTGCAAGAATTGCTAAAAATTCGGTCATGTAGCTAGCTACTGTGGAATGAAGTACAGGTGCGTCAAGTGCAAAGATGACCATTTGCCAGGCCAATGCACAAGAAGTAGCAACGGCATAACGGACGACAAAGTTTACTGTGTAAACTGCCAGCAGACAGGGCACCCAGCAAGCTACAATGGATGCCCAATGAGAAAGAAGAAACTTGCCGAGAAGGTAAAATCTGCAGCCCAAAAACAAGTGAAACGCGCTTTTGCAGTCCAATCAGCAACCAGAACTATTGTTAGCGGTCTTTCGTACGCCAACATAGCAGCAGCAGTCGGGCCAGCCCCCAAATCCGTTGGACCAATACCTACGAAACCAGTTCTAAAGCCAGGAAAAAAGCCCTCACCACAACTTCCAACACAAGCCTTACAGAAGCCAACAGCATCAAAAGCAAATTATCTTCAAAAAACATCAACAACGAACAATCAGATGCCGAAGGGATCAACGTCATTCAACATCTTCGAGGATACCGAAAGACTGTTTGGAGCAGATCTCTTCTCCCTTCTCCAGAAGGCAAAAGAGATAATTCCAAGCAACTACGGTACTTTGGATGATAAAGATAAGACAAATATATTGGGTCAACTTATATTCAAATTATGTATATAAAAACCCCAACTTTCAATTATAACATATAACGTTAATTCTATTTATTCCACAGACAGACGAGTTTCTCTATCTGTTTTTAAAATAAAAAAAAACAGACATTATTTTCTTACAGGAAACAAACATCACAGCGAAGAACAACTTTAAATCAGACCATTACACATCCTACCGAGAGGACAAAGGAGCGAGCGGCAGAGGAACAGCAATTCTTCTCAAATCGCAGGAGCGAAAAGAAAAGAATAACTGGACTGAGATGCATAGAAACAACGACAGTCGTCACTAAACTGACCGAGTCTGAGACGCTTCTGCTAGTCTCAGTATACATCAAGTGCAACTCAACAAGAAGCGACATACATCACGATCTCCACATTATCAACAGCATTGCTAATCAATACACATCTTGTGTCATTGGAGGAGACTTCAACGGTCGGCACCCTCTATGGATGGATACCGCGGAATCTCACCACGGCGAAGCAATTGTTGACTGGCTACAAGGAAATCCCGAGCATCACTCTTTGGTTGTCGTGTCTCAACCAAAACCAACATTCCCTAGAACTCCATCTCATTTGGATTTCTTTCTGGTTACGTCGAACTTCATCAACATCCTACCTGAACTACGGAACTACAATTGCGTAGCACACGATAGTGATTCCGACCATCTGGCAGTAGAAGTTAGGGTACGACCTAATCAAAGGATATTCTGCAAACAACCAGAACAAGAGCTCCACATAAGGTATAACAGGGTGAACTGGAGAACATTCCGTACCGAAATTGAAAGAGATCTCCCGGAAGTCCCAACCAGCAGCAATCTCTCAAACAGCGAAATTGATAGTGCCATACTCCAATTCAAGACAACAGTTACCAACGCCTTGGAAAAGCTCAAGACCGAAAAAACCAGCAGAGACCGATATACGAATATGCCGGAACATATACAGGCTATATATGCCCACAGACAGAGACTCCGCAAAAAGCTTCAACGGATATACCACAGGTTGTTAACAGAGAGAACGACGAGTATAGACGCATTTACTCCGAACTTCAATACACTAACAGCATGTTCAACCAGGCAGTGAAACATCACCAGGAGGATGAATTCAGGAAAAGACTTGCCAAAATCAAACCGGGACCCGATGCCTTCAAAAAAATTAACCAACTCGTTGGGAAAAAGAGCACGATGCCAGACACAATAATGCACGGGCAATATACTGCAACAACACCTACCGAAAAAGCAGAAGCCCTCGCTAAGCATTTTGAAGAGACCTTCAAGGATCGCCCGCCCAATCACCTTCCTGAATTCATCGAAGAAGTTGAAAACAAGTTTGAAGAATTTGCAGCCTCTAATACTTCAGTCACCAACTTTAATGAGGACAATCCTGCACTTGGACCAACTGGAGATGCTTTTACTTCCATCGAGGAAGTAACTGACATAATTCACGGAGGAAATTCTAAGAAGTCAGCTGGAAATTATGGGATTTCTAACTTTGTGCTATAAAAGTTACCTGTCATCATACTGCTGACGATCATCTTCAATAACTGCCATAATAACAGTTACTTCCCCGAAACATGGAAAACGGCAAAAGTGTTGCCCGTTCCGAAGAAATCAACAGGACTAGTGTCGATGGATATCAGCCGATTTTGCTTTTATGTTGTGTCAGCAAAATCCTGGAGGATTTATCCTGAGAAAGCTTCATCATTTCTTCAGGGAAAGGGAATTCATACCGGAATGTCAGTATGGTATCCGAGCACGATACTCAACCATCCATCCGCTTCTTGGACTGCACTCCAACGTGACAAACGGATTCAACAAGAAAAACACGACAGTCGCCTGTTTACTGGACATCGAAAAGGCCTTCGACACAGTTTGGATAAAAGGACTAATATTCAAACTGTCAAGTCTAGGACTACCTCAACACTTGGTAAGATTAATCAAAAATTTTCTAACCCATAGATCCTTTTATGTACAGGTAAACAAAGAATATTCATAAAGAAAGACGATCAGCGCTGGAGTTCCACAAGGTTCCAAGTTGGGCCCCATACTTTTCAACCTTTATACAGCTGACCAGCCTACTAACATCCCAGGGACGAAAACGAAGCTACATGCCGATGACTCCTTAACATATGCAACATCCATTTCACCAGAAATCGCAGCCAGGAGAGTTGAAGGTCACATAAGAAACTTGTGGGACTACTACCTTAAATGGGGACTAAAGATAAATAGCGATAAGAGCGAGCTTATCTGCTTCAGAACCCCAACAACAGCAACAAGAGGTCGAAGACGTTTCGCATCACTCTATGATAATATCAGTATCAAGCTACCAGACAACACAGTGATAAGGACAAAGACAACAGCAAAATACCTTGGAGTGAATTTCACTAACCGCTTCCAATTCAATAAGCACGCTTTATTTATGCTTAAGAGAGCCAACTTCTTCCTACATCTGGTCCACCCGCTTCTTAGAAGAAGAAACGGACTAAACACTAATACCAAACTCCTCATCTATAAGCAGCTGATCCGTCCAGTTCTGACGTACGCTTGTCCTATTTGGTTCACCATATCACCAACATATATGAAGAAGATCGAAGTTTTTGAAAGGAAGATACTCCGTAGCTGTACAGGCCTACACCCAAACCCTATTACAAGGAAATATGTCCCATACAAGAAGCTATATGAAGACAGCAAAGCGATCCCAATAAATCAGTTCATGACACAGCTCTCCAAAAATATTTTGAGGAACTTGGAGGACCACCCCAACTTGGAAATCCAGCAACAACTAGAGCCCAGCCATCGCTACCTCAACATTCGAGCCATCACAGACGATCGATTCGAGGATATAATGAACAATGACGGAGCCCCGTTCTATGAGAGAACCAGCAGCGGACACAACAGAGGATAAGCAACACCGCATCCTAACCCCAATTTTTTAAAACAAAAGACAGTAAATTATAATTAAGAATTTCAATTAAAAGATTATGCAAACAACAATAGATGTTTACAAAGCTGTAAAAGACATAAAATCTGAAGCTATTGGATTAGACAATATGCATCCTAAGTTTGTAAAAATTATTCTGACTTTTTATAACTCCTTTCTTGACGCATATATTTAATACCATTTTGAAAAAGTCTTGCTATCCAAAATTATTGAAAGTTTCAAAAATAATCCCTATTTTAAAGAAGTCAAACAACAAGAATACCGACCGATTTCCATCCAACCTTTCATTTCAAAAGCATTTGAAAAAATTATGAGTCAACAAATTACGACATTTTTGGAAACCCATAATCTGATAACACCTACACAATCTGGGTTTAGAACAAAACACAGCTGCACAACTACGCTTCTAAAAATAACAGACGATATACGACAGCAAATTGATAAAAATTATGTAACACCTTTGGTTTTACTGGATTTCTCCAAAGCGTTCGATACCGTTTCGCATGAAATACTTCTGAAAAGGCTTAAATACTTTTTCTTTTTTGAAAACTCAGCTGTATCACTAATAGAAAAGTACCTAAGCCATAGAACTCAAGCAGTTTATGCAAACTCCAAGCTATCTGATTTTCTTTCTACTTCTACTGGTGTGCCCCAGGATCGATTTAAGCCCACTCTTGTTCACGCTGTTCAACAATGACCTTCCTTCTAGTATTGCAAAATCCATATGTATGTATATATAATAAATGAAGATCTTAAAGGTATAGGACAGTGGTCTAGTGAAAATCACTTAAAACTTAATGCGAACAAATGCCAGGCAATCGTTATAAGCAACTCTGCTATTGATATGTCATACCTGCCAAGTATTGAACTTCAGGGAAAAACTTTAAACTATGTTAAAACAATAAAAAATCTTGGGGTTATTTTTAACCAAACACTATCGTGGGACAATCACTTGGCATGCGCTGTTGGTCGAATTTATGCTGCTCTACGGGTTCTGTACATCTCTGGAAGTTGTCTTCCAATTTCAACAAAAATGACTTTAGCCAAAACTCTTGTTCTGGCAACCCTTTTCTATGGAAGCCCCATTTTTTGCTGTATAGATAGTGCAAGCAAACGCAAATTGCAGGTAGCTTTTAATAACATTGTTCGTTTTATATATGGATTGGGTCACTTCGATCATGTTTCGGTACAAGCAAATAGTGTGTTCAACATGCCTCTCGATAAATATATAGATTTTCTAAGTTTAACATTTCTTTTTAAAATTATTCATACTAAATCACCTGAATATCTTTTCGAAAAGCTTAGTTTTCCAGTATCTCAAAGAAGTAATATTCTAATTGTCCCTACATTCAAATACAGAAACTCTAAGCAACAATTCTTTGTACATGCTGTTGGTCCTTGGAACTCCTTACCGGCAAACCTGAGAGGACAAAATAACTAAACTTGTTTTGAAAAATTCTTAAGAAACCTATATAAATGCTGAAACTATTTTTAAACATTGTTGAAAATTCTAAAACTTCATAATTTTAATTCATTTTCTTAATTTTACCTTCATGTAATTTAATTTTACTTATACATAACTCACTTATTTTTACTGTATAAGTCTTATAAATAACATTTCTATCAAATAATATCTTTAATTAATTTTAATCTTAAATTCGTACATGATAAGTATTATAAAAAAGACTATGTTTTAATATACTTATGATAATAATAAATAAATACAAAAATATTTATATGATATAAGTAAAAATATAGCATATTACAGAGTCAGCTTAAGTAAGACGGGCCCCTGTTGTTGAGCCGACATGATTTATTTTAGTTATAAGTTAGTTTAAGACCAATTGTACATAAATTCTAACGAATATAATAAAAATAATCTAATCTAATGATATTATGTATTCTTATTTTCGAGAAAATTGAAGGGTGGGTGGGTCTCTCATGTAAAAATTGCGTTGGACTTTTGCGCCAAACAGTGTAGCGTTCGCAATTCTTCAAAGATTTAAACAAAACAAATGGTTGTCCATTGAAAATATGCTGAGTCAAGTATGAGTTCATAAAAAAAATCTCTTTGTGCCTTAAAACCGCTAAGCAAACGGAAGATGTCTTAAGTTTAGAACGACTTTTCTTTTGACAAATGGGGCATGCGTTAAATATTATTTTCTTTTTTATATTTTATTTTCTTTTGAAATACTCTTCGTTTTTGTTTTTTGATAATCATTTATTCCCAAAAAAAATTTCAAAAACTACGAAAATTAGAGGAAATTTATTAAAAAATATGAATGCACGTCACGAAGACAAAAAATGTATATTTTTTTACAAACATTTTACATAAAAAGCAAACAAGGCAAACATATTATTGAGATATTCTTCGTCTTAGAATTTATTTTTTCTCCCGTAACATACATAAAAATGCATTTGAAAATGTCAAAATTCGTAAGGCAATTGTGGGTGAAGTACAGCAAGAAAAATCGCTATATTTTTTTTATTTTTTCTGGTATTTTTTTTTATTGAATTCAAAAAGCCAAATATTTTTTTTTGCAAACGGTTTTTTGAATTTTAATTTTTGCCAAAATCAAACCGGGACCCGATGCCTTCAAAAAAATTAACCAACTCGTTGGGAAAAAGAGCACGATGCCAGACACAATAATGCACGGGCAATATACTGCAACAACACCTACCGAAAAAGCAGAAGCCCTCGCTAAGCATTTTGAAGAGACCTTCAAGGATCGCCCGCCCAATCACCTTCCTGAATTCATCGAAGAAGTTGAAAACAAGTTTGAAGAATTTGCAGCCTCTAATACTTCAGTCACCAACTTTAATGAGGACAATCCTGCACTTGGACCAACTGGAGATGCTTTTACTTCCATCGAGGAAGTAACTGACATAATTCACGGAGGAAATTCTAAGAAGTCAGCTGGAAATTATGGGATTTCTAACTTTGTGCTATAAAAGTTACCTGTCATCATACTGCTGACGATCATCTTCAATAACTGCCATAATAACAGTTACTTCCCCGAAACATGGAAAACGGCAAAAGTGTTGCCCGTTCCGAAGAAATCAACAGGACTAGTGTCGATGGATATCAGCCGATTTTGCTTTTATGTTGTGTCAGCAAAATCCTGGAGGATTTATCCTGAGAAAGCTTCATCATTTCTTCAGGGAAAGGGAATTCATACCGGAATGTCAGTATGGTATCCGAGCACGATACTCAACCATCCATCCGCTTCTTGGACTGCACTCCAACGTGACAAACGGATTCAACAAGAAAAACACGACAGTCGCCTGTTTACTGGACATCGAAAAGGCCTTCGACACAGTTTGGATAAAAGGACTAATATTCAAACTGTCAAGTCTAGGACTACCTCAACACTTGGTAAGATTAATCAAAAATTTTCTAACCCATAGATCCTTTTATGTACAGGTAAACAAAGAATATTCATAAAGAAAGACGATCAGCGCTGGAGTTCCACAAGGTTCCAAGTTGGGCCCCATACTTTTCAACCTTTATACATGATGATGACTCCTTAACATATGCAACATCCATTTCACCAGAAATCGCAGCCAGGAGAGTTGAAGGTCACATAAGAAACTTGTGGGACTACTACCTTAAATGGGGACTAAAGATAAATAGCGATAAGAGCGAGCTTATCTGCTTCAGAACCCCAACAACAGCAACAAGAGGTCGAAGACGTTTCGCATCACTCTGTGATAATATCAGTATCAAGCTACCAGACAACACAGTGATAAGGACAAAGACAACAGCAAAATACCTTGGAGTGAATTTCACTAACCGCTTCCAATTCAATAAGCACGCTTCATTTATGCTTAAGAGAGCCAACTTCTTCCTACATCTGGTCCACCCGCTTCTTAGAAGAAGAAACGGACTAAACACTAATACCAAACTCCTCATCTATAAGCAGCTGATCCGTCCAGTTCTGACGTACGCTTGTCCTATTTGGTTCACCATATCACCAACATATATGAAGAAGATCGAAGTTTTTGAAAGGAAGATACTCCGTAGCTGTACAGGCCTACACCCAAACCCTATTACAAGGAAATATGTCCCATACAAGAAGCTATATGAAGACAGCAAAGCGATCCCAATAAATCAGTTCATGACACAGCTCTCCAAAAATATTTTGAGGAACTTGGAGGACCACCCCAACTTGGAAATCCAGCAACAACTAGAGCCCAGCCATCGCTACCTCAACATTCGAGCCATCACAGACGATCGATTCGAGGATATAATGAACAATGACGGAGCCCCGTTCTATGAGAGAACCAGCAGCAGACACAACAGAGGATAAGCAACACCGCATCCTAACCCCAATTTTTCAAAACAAAAGACAGTAAATTATAATTAAGAATTTCAATTAAAAGATTATGCAAACAACAATAGATGTTTACAAAGCTGTAAAAGACATAAAATCTGAAGCTATTGGATTAGACAATATGCATCCTAAGTTTGTAAAAATTATTCTGACTTTTTATAACTCCTTTCTTGACGCATATATTTAATACCATTTTGAAAAAGTCTTGCTATCCAAAATTATTAAAAGTTTCAAAAATAATCCCTATTTTAAAGAAGTCAAACAACAAGAATACCGACCGATTTCCATCCAACCTTTCATTTCAAAAGCATTTGAAAAAATTATGAGTCAACAAATTACGACATTTTTGGAAACCCATAATCTGATAACACCTACACAATCTGGGTTTAGAACAAAACACAGCTGCACAACTACGCTTCTAAAAATAACAGACGATATACGACAGCAAATTGATAAAAATTATGTAACACCTTTGGTTTTACTGGATTTCTCCAAAGCGTTCGATACCGTTTCGCATGAAATACTTCTGAAAAGGCTTAAATACTTTTTCTTTTTTGAAAACTCAGCTGTATCACTAATAGAAAAGTACCTAAGCCATAGAACTCAAGCAGTTTATGCAAACTCCAAGCTATCTGATTTTCTTTCTACTTCTACTGGTGTGCCCCAGGGATCGATTTTAAGCCCACTCTTGTTCACGCTGTTCAACAATGACCTTCCTTCTATACTCAAGTATTGCAAAATCCATATGTATGTATATATAATAAATGAAGATCTTAAAGGTATAGGACAGTGGTCTAGTGAAAATCACTTAAAACTTAATGCGAACAAATGCCAGGCAATCGTTATAAGCAACTCTGCTATTGATATGTCATACCTGCCAAGTATTGAACTTCAGGGAAAAACTTTAAACTATGTTAAAACAATAAAAAATCTTGGGGTTATTTTTAACCAAACACTATCGTGGGACAATCACTTGGCATGCGCTGTTGGTCGAATTTATGCTGCTCTACGGGTTCTGTACATCTCTGGAAGTTGTCTTCCAATTTCAACAAAAATGACTTTAGCCAAAACTCTTGTTCTGGCAACCCTTTTCTATGGAAGCCCCATTTTTTGCTGTATAGATAGTGCAAGCAAACGCAAATTGCAGGTAGCTTTTAATAACATTGTTCGTTTTATATATGGATTGGGTCACTTCGATCATGTTTCGGTACAAGCAAATAGTGTGTTCAACATGCCTCTCGATAAATATATAGATTTTCTAAGTTTAACATTTCTTTTTAAAATTATTCATACTAAATCACCTGAATATCTTTTCGAAAAGCTTAGTTTTCCAGTATCTCAAAGAAGTAATATTCTAATTGTCCCTACATTTAAATACAGAAACTCTAAGCAACAATTCTTTGTACATGCTGTTGGTCTTTGGAACTCCTTACCGGCAAACCTGAGAGGACAAAATAACTAAACTTGTTTTGAAAAATTCTTAAGAAACCTATATAAATGCTGAAACTATTTTTAAACATTGTTGAAAATTCTAAAACTTCATAATTTTAATTCATTTTCTTAATTTTACCTTCATGTAATTTAATTTTACTTATACATAACTCACTTATTTTTACTGTATAAGTCTTATAAATAACATTTCTATCAAATAATATCTTTAATTAATTTTAATCTTAAATTCGTACATGATAAGTATTATAAAAAAGACTATGTTTTAATATACTTATGATAATAATAAATAAATACAAAAATATTTATATGATATAAGTAAAAATATAGCATATTACAGAGTCAGCTTAAGTAAGACGGGCCCTGTTGTTGAGCCGACATGATTTATTTTAGTTATAAGTTAGTTTAAGACCAATTGTACATAAATTCTAACGAATATAATAAAAATAATCTAATCTAATGATATTATGTATTCTTATTTTCGAGAAAATTGAAGGGTGGGTGGGTCTCTCATGTAAAAATTGCGTTGGACTTTTGCGCCAAACAGTGTAGCGTTCGCAATTCTTCAAAGATTTAAACAAAACAAATGGTTGTCCATTGAAAATATGCTGAGTCAAGTATGAGTTCATAAAAAAAATCTCTTTGTGCCTTAAAACCGCTAAGCAAACGGAAGATGTCTTAAGTTTAGAACGACTTTTCTTTTGACAAATGGGGCATGCGTTAAATATTATTTTCTTTTTTATATTTTATTTTCTTTTGAAATACTCTTCGTTTTTGTTTTTTGATAATCATTTATTCCCAAAAAAAATTTCAAAAACTACGAAAATTAGAGAAATTTATTAAAAAATATGAATGCACGTCACGAAGACAAAAAATGTATATTTTTTTACAAACATTTTACATAAAAAGCAAACAAGGCAAACATATTATTGAGATATTCTTCGTCTTAGAATTTATTTTTTTCTCCCGTAACATACATAAAAATGCATTTGAAAATGTCAAAATTCGTAAGGCAATTGTGGGTGAAGTACAGCAAGAAAAATCGCTATATTTTTTTTATTTTTTCTGGTATTTTTTTTTATTGAATTCAAAAAGCCAAATATTTTTTTTTGCAAACGGTTTTTTGAATTTTAATTTTTGAACAATTGTCTATTTTATCCTTTTTACGAGAAAATTTCCCATGTGACAGACACATAGAAAACTGTAGTTCGAGGGAAATCCACCGTCAAATTTCGTGGTGTTGCTGCTGGGCAAGGCATTTTCTTCTCTTCGTTATTTTATTTGAATCTACTAGATTGACGAATGGAAATAGATCTTCATTTCATGAGTCATGCCATGAGCTGAGCTCTTATAATTTTTGTTCCTATTGACTTTTGGTTTTAAATGAACTTATGTATGTATAATTCTTTTTTGTTTCATATTTGGTGTCCTGTGCGCGCTAGATAGAGATAGATACTCGAAGAAGGCAGATTCAAAAATATTATGTGGGCTTATGGATATGATTTTTTTATTTTTAAACGGGTAGACTTGCTTCACTTTCCTGTGCACTTGTCGTAGCCATTATTCATTATTGCCAATTGAAAAGATATACTCTAAATCTGAAAAACATTGATGGAACACATCAAAATAGGACATTATTTATCTTTTCTTTTATTGAACGAACAATATGAAATAGAATAAAATATAAAGAAACTAGTTGACACAGCAAACGTTGTTTTGCCACATAAATTATTTCTAGTGAATATTTTAGTTGTTAAAGAAAAATAAAGAATAAATTATAATAAAGTAACATTTATCTAATGTGACCGGTAAAATAGAACTAAAGTTTGTTTGACGTTTATTCTGGCTGCAATGACAGTTCGCATCATCATTCGATAAAGAAACTTGAAACGTTTGTCCTTGACTCTTGGATCTATTTAGGAAAAATGTCGCAGCGCTATATCAGTGCGTTAATATCAGAAATATCGGTCAACAATTTATACGCCATGAAATTGTCGGTTTGTTTAGATACCAAGTCGTAGATTTCCAAAAAATCAAACATAAGTACAAATCGAAGCGAAATTTTAAATTTGAAATTGAAACATTTGTCATTTGATTTCGCATGCTGATGTATCGAGCCATTGAGGATAGATTCCACGCGGATGTCAAGCAAATACGTGAAGTTTTGACATTGTTTTGAGAGAAATTTTGATCATTAAAACAAATTCAGAATGAAATATCAATTCGACGCGACATTAATAATTTCGTTCTGTTTATAAAAAGAACTACAGTTAAATTATTTTTATATTGTTCATACAAAAATACTAAAATCGCAATTAAAAAAATTAGTGTTGGGGTCTAGATTAAAAAATGGGTGTTAGGGTCAGGAGGTTGAACATTTTGAGTCATAAATATTTGTTATTAAAAAAGAAAAAAAATTGTTATGCCAAATGAAAGTAAAATACAAAACAAATATTTCGTCAATAAAATAAAAAAAATGTCTGCATATTACTTTACGACCTGTTCTCATACCTACTAAATATACACACAAAATATAATAAATATGGAACTGGATGTTGCATGACACTATTTAGAAGAATTAGAGAGATAGGAATGAATTTTTTTTTCGGTGAGTAACCTAATTCTCGGTGACTATTTTCTTACCTAAAACCCATGGACGGCTCTAGCTTGCACTAGGAGTTAGAAAAATTGCTTCCCAAACTGAGAGTCCAGCTTATGATCTCTCACTTGACAAGCAAACATCTTATCTACTGCACCACTGCCGCCCGCAGTTGCAATTAACATAAAAAAAATTCAACATTCTTTATTTCCTAAATTGTTACCTTCTTTCTTAACTATAAAACTATAGCTATCGGAAATAATAATTGTATTCAGGTAAAAAGCACCTACCTCAATAAGACCTTCCTAAGGTTGTACTTACATGACTGAAATTAATAAAAAAAAAAAGAAATAAGTAACAAGTTACCTACAAATTTTTGGTCATTTGTAAAAAATATAAAAAACTCCTCGACATCTTCGGTTCCAACGCTCATCGACAATAACAAACCAATTGTTTACTCTTCAGAGAGGGCAAACTTGCTCGCCGCCCATTTCGCTGCCAGCTCCACGCTGCCTCAAAGCAACGTTGCACCTCCTGTACTTGAGAATGTAAATTTTTCCATGGGACAGATTTTTTCCGCACTCGTACAGTAGCAAGAATTCTCAAAGATCTCAAAGAATTCACAAATCCGCTGGCCCGGATGGTATACCCCCGATTCTTCTGAAGAGGTGTTCTTCCACACTGGCAAAGCCACTGCGTAGGCTTTTCCATCGCTCCTACTCTTCTGGAATCTTTCCTAGAAGATGGAAAACAGCAATTGTCCAGCCTGTCCCTAAGAAAGGTGACCCATCCTCCCCCTCCTCCTACCGATCCATAGCACTGACATCCTTTCTTTCTAACGTCATGGAAACACTGATTAACCGTCAGCTTAAGGAATATCTCGAAGATCGAAAGCTTCTCCATGACCGTCAGTACGGCTTCCGCAGCAACCGTTCCACTGGTGATCTGATGGCATATCTCACCGAACAGTGGAACAAATCTTTACATCGCTTTGGTGAAAGTAAGATTATTGCTCTTGATATCTCCAAGGCATTCGACAGAGTTTGGCATAAAGCTCTTTTATCGAAAATGCGTGCTTTTGGGATCGATGATACACTTGTTCGTTGGATTAGAAGTAATCTTCTGGGCCGTTCAATACAAGTTGTATTGGACGGATTCAAGTCTGATTCGCACAAAATAAGTGCTGGTGTGCCCCAGGGCTCTGTTCTGTCTCCGCCTCTTTTCTTGATTTTTATAAACGATCTTCTGTCTGTTACTTCTAATCCACTTAACTGTTTTGCTGACGACTCTACCCTCAGCTTTTCATATTCGTTCGATAATTCACGTCCTTCGCCTTCGGACGTACAATTGCAACGGTACCATATGTCAAGCTCATTAAACTCCGATTTATACAGCATTGTCAAATGGGGTAATAGAAATCGTGTGGAATTGAATGCTTCGAAAACTCAATGCTGTCTTCTGTCGTTAAAGCTTGACATACCCCCAATGCCATTGTCCATGAATGGCACTTACATCGAAGAAACCGAAAAGCTCTCAGTACTCGGTATGTGTGTCAACGACGACCTCCGTTGGAACGACCATATATTTGAGACCGCTAAGAATGCTGCAAAGTGCTTAGGTTTTCTGTATCGGTGTAAGAAATATTTTCCCCATCTCATCTGGCTACAATTTATAAAGCGTTTATACGCCCTAAACTCGAGTATAACTCCCACCTCTAGGCAGGTGCTTCGCAAACATCGCTTCTCCTGCTTGATAGAATACAAAATCGAGCCTTAAGATTGATAGGAAATAGAACTGCCGCTGAAACAATTGCCCCACTCGAACACCGACGCAATGTTTCATGTCTTTCCTTATTTTATTGTTTCTTTTACAAAAAATGTTCACTCGAAGTAGCCAGTTGCATTCCTCCCCTTATAAGTTTCTCCCATAATACTCGTCTCGCAAGGAATGCTCATCAGTTCACCCTGGAGCCCAATTTCGGACGTAATGTGAATATTAGGGATTCTTTTTTTAGCCAAACAATACGAATTTGGAATAGTTTACCCGGCGGGATTTTCCCTTGCCATTTTGATCTGCTAACATTCAAAACCAATGTTAATCGGCACCTCCTATCTCTCCCCTCCCTATCTTCGTAATGCCCGCGCAGTGTGTTCTACATTAAAAGGGAAACAAATAGTCCCTTGTGCGCGCGTTTATATAAAAAAAAAAAAAAAAAAAAACAACAAAAACGAGGAATTTTTGTTTTTTTTTTTTTGTTTGTAGAAAGAGATGTTTTTACTCCGTTTTTACATGAGATTTGAGTTTGCTTCTGCGGGAGACCCACCTTTAATATTTTATTTTAATGTTTTTTTACATAATTGTAACATGGTATCCCTAAACTAATTCCACTCCTTTCTATTAACTTCATTATTATATACAATTGACACACTGTTACTGTATTTTTCCGTTGACACTCTTTTAAACTAGGTCTATTACAGTTTTCTTTTATAAAACCCAATCATCTTATTATCATATCTTGGTCATGTAATAAACGGTTCCTCTCGAGGCTTTAAACCAAACGGTCGTTTTTCTTACTCCAATAATTTTATATACATTTTTACCGTTCTCCCATTTTCTAACATTGCATATGTATTAAAGACTAAAAGTCGACTAAGAGTTGCAATCTCTACTCAGAGAAAAACTTTAGGGAGATATAGAGGAACTAGATGGTGCTGGTTGCCAACCCCTGTTGATAGTACTATACGTTTCATATAAAAGGATGAGCGTACTATATGCAGTGTAATATACAATGGTAATACTGCCGTAACAGTTTGGCGCTAAAATCGTCATTTGGTTGAATATAGAATAAGAACAAAACACAAGTGTATTACTTGTCACCAAATGTGCTCGTCACCACTTTTAAGAGTGAGGTACAGCCTGAAGATGGCGAGAAGCCAAATGGCCGAAGTGATAGTACTATAGATTTTATATTCAATGGTGAATTTTGACTTCAAATCCAGAAGCAAAATTCTCTTCTCAGAATCGTTCAGAAGTTTTTGTGTCAATGAACGGTTTCAGAATGATTTAAGATACTCCGAGACTGCCAATGGAAAATGAACTGATAAAAATATTTTTTTTACACGCCATAGGTCGACAATGTCGACGAATAAATAGTTGCCACTATTTTTCAAAATGACCAATTTTCGAATCACATAAAATTGAGGTACTTAAGCAAAGGTTTCTATAAAAAAAATAGCTTAGAGCTTCGCGCTGGAGTTATTTAACTTACACAATTTTCGGAATAATTCAATGAAATAAAAAGTTTTCGATTGTAATTAAGTTAAACAAAATATTTTAACTTCGAAAAATTAAAAAAAAAAAACTCAAATTCTCAAGAGAAACTTAAAAAAAATTAAAATTTTAGGTAAGGGTTTGCAAACTCACTGGGACGTAATTTAAATAACATAACATAACAACACAATAAGTATTAAAAATCATTACAATCTTTTTATTTGTTTAATTCTGTAAAGTAGTCTAAAAAAATCAAACTACCTATATTACATAAGATAAGGCGAATTTACTAGATGATATTATTGCGCCGTTTGACAAAATTTCTAAATTTTGAATAATAACGATCCAAAATTAGGTTTATTACGGTCTTTAATAAAGCCTAAATAAAATAAATTGTATAATCACTTCTTAGAGAGATGAGGTCCTAGCCCAAAAAACATTCATTGGATGTACACTGCCATCGTCAGACGAATTCTCACATACGCATGATTGGTTTGGTGGCCTGCCCTTGACAAGGCAACAAATCTCAAATCTATGACAAAAATTCAAAGACTAGCGTGCATTTGCATTGGTACTACAAGTGCTTTAAGAACTACTCAAACCACAGCTCTAGAAACTTCTTCTCATTAGCCCCAATAGACCTTTTCATAAAGGAGCTGGCGGCTAAAATTGCCTAAGATTAAGACATTCGCAACTGAAACAAAGGCCAGTATGGTCATAAAATTATAGAAAATTATATAGACACTGATAGCCAAACCGAATATACTGTACCGCACTTAGATTTTAACACGGTGGCACTAACAGACTTTCCTTCAAGAGAATGGTGGAGGAAAACCGGGTCATAAATAAAAATCATATTTCGGTCTATACAGACGATTCTAAAACGCAAGCAGGGGTAGGGTCTGGAATCTTCTCGATAAACCCACTAATAGGTATATCTGTAAAGTTGCCAAACCCGAGTAGTGTTTTTCAGACAGAAGTGCTCGAAGTAGGCGAAGCAGCAAAACAACTTTTGTCTTTTAACCTAGAGAACAAAAACATTGATATTTTCACAGGCAATCGTTTCCAAGTCTAAAAAAATCGACGAATGTCGCAATAATCTGCGGCAAATCAGTGAAACAAACCTGGTTACCCTCCGATGGGTTCCCGGACACTGCAACATTAACGGAAACGAAAAGGCTGACGAACTGGCCAAAAACGGTTCATCAATGGAACCAAGCCAAACCGTTCCCTGGGTACTTGAACCATTGGAAAATAGGAAAAAAACCAATTCCCGAATATTGCCTCAAAGCCGCAAACGAGAGATGGTCAAAACTTGATAACTGTCAGGTCTCAAGAAATCTACAGAAGGAAAATACAGAATACATAGAAAAATACAGAATACAATCAAAAGCTAGGTAGACCTCATCTGAGTAGAACGGGCCTTAGCACATCAAACTTATGTAGAGGGTGTCAAGACGTTGATGCAGAAGAGGGCTCATATCACTTAATTTGTGAATGCCCCAGCCTAGCTCAGACCAGGAAAACAGCTCTTGGAGAAAATATTTTCGACGATTTGGGCGACGAAGTTTCAAAAAAGGCACTTAAAAACATTCTGAAATTCATTAAAGGTAGTTCGTTGTTGCACATGCAACGACGTATACTTCGACACACTACTTCGATATCCAGAAATTGAACTACTGTGTAGGCAGTTTGTTTTCACACGACCAAAAAACCATGTCGACATTATAGATAGTAGTTCGTGGCGTCTGAAGGCGGTAATATACAAAAAAAAAAAGTCAAAACTAAGCAGACAATTTTGCTGTTCCGAAAGAACAACCAAAAAGAAGAATATAAACTTTGTCAATCACACAATGTTTCCCAAAAATAAAATAATCAAGTTAAGCATGCAAAACGTTAAGTTCGTAATGTGAGATGAATGCCCAACGAACGACTTAATTAAACGTGAATTTACAATTCTCCTGATTGTAGTGACAAAAAATAATCACCATGGTAATGACCCTACTATATATGTATGTAAGTTGACTATATGGAGATGTATAAATAATTTTACTTTGTGTAATTTACCGAGTGCATGTTGATTAGATATCCTGTTCTAGGAATATAGTCTGACATTCTTTTATAACCATATCCCAAATCGATTTCATCATGTTTACAAGTTTCAGCGTATAAACGCTTTATAACACTTTGCGAAGTCATTCCTTTTTTAATTTCCAACAATAATGTTGTTTACTGTCCAAAACTAAGAATTTCTACAAAATTCAGCCAAATTTTAATTTAGTGAAATCCGGTTTGTTTACATACAAATTCGGTGGTTTTGGACTTAAGATAGAGCTCACGAGAAAATAAAGTATTTCCCATGGCAGAAAGAAACAAGAACGACAACTGAGAAAGAGCAAGAATGATATTTCTATCATTGGCCCCGTTCGGTATCTCATAGAAGCGCTACCAAAGTATTGCATTGTTGTTGTAATACGTGTAAAAAGACAGCTGATCAACAGCTGCTTATGGTCATCAGCTGTTGATCAGCTGTCTTTTTAAACGTATTACAACAACAATGCAATACTTTGGTAGCGCTTCTATGAGATACCGACCTTACATGCTTCCTTTTTTCGGATGTTTCTTCATTGTTTCTTTTTGACGAATGGGTAATGGGTGTAGAAAAGTAGGCTGAATAAAGCAACGAATGGAAGTTTCTTGTTTGAGAAATAAAATGCTATGCACGGACTAAAAATAAGAACTTATAAAATTGAAAACAGGTCGCAATCATATTTTTTTAGTGGAAATGGATGATTTTTAATTGGAAAGTATTGGATATATTCGGGGTAATCCAAATCAGTGTACACACCAACGTACGTGCCTGTTCAAAAGAAGAATGAAAAAACAACCGAAAAAAGGAATCATGTACACAAGGTCATAAAGAGAAATTTATAGCCTGTGTTGACGTTAGACAACATGTTGAATGTTAGTCTGCTATCAGACGATGAAACTGGATGCATGCACTTAATTCGAATTATTCTTTGTTATTTCTTTCTTTGTTGCAAACGCCATTACACGATGAATTTAGTTTCATGAAATGTTTTTGACAGTTTTCTTACATTTTCGTTTTCCATAATCATTTGAAATGAATCAGCTCTTTTAACCCTGTCGATGTAATGAATGTGTTTAACCACATACACATTTTTTATGGATTCATTAAGACATAATAACTCCAAATTAAGTTCTTTAGTCCACAAAAATGTACTTTCCACTTTATTTTCAGTCATTTTTCTTCGTTTACTTTGAAATTTATTAGAAGCTTCTCTGGGCAAAACGAAACCAAGTGATAAAGAATTAAAAAAAGTGTACAATAAAACAAATAAACGTCAAACAGATTCTTCGAACATGCTACCCGTGCGACACATGACAGCTCTTTTCCTGTCTCATCATTTCGAAATTTTTCTCTATTGCACTAACTATGTTCGAAGAATTCGAACAAGGTGCATGCATCCAGTTTCATCGTCTAATAGCAGACTTAGTCTTGACTCATATAAGAGCAAAAGAGAAAGCAAATTCGAAAGTTGAAAAGAAAAAACATTTTACCCTGTGGGTCGAGGGTAACTTGTTCATTGACTTTTTTGCCCTTTTCTGTTCTTTTCTTCTTTTTATTATTGTGATGCTTCATTTCATTATGTTTTCGGTGTTTGTAGAGTCGTTTTCAATGTGAGCGATTTCTCTCATATTTGTTTATGCTTCTTCTTATATTTTTCCTTGGAAAAAAATATTTATTGAACAGAGAATATGACATAACTGAGACCTCACAGCGTAAAAAAATATTATCTTAATATTATTATTTGATTCACGCAGAAAAATGGGCAAGGAGAAATGCCAAATTTGAGTCAAGCCAGTCAAGCGAAAAAGTCGAGAGTACTGTAGAAGCGCGAGACTCACGGAAGGAAAATAACAAAGAGAACTTCGAAAAAATTCATGAATGGCCAGTTAACGTGTAGAAGCACACCCTCTTTTGCAATGCCTAGTGTGCTTCTACACGTTGACTGTTAGGTCTTAACTCACATAAAAGCAAAAGAGATAGCAAATTCGAGAGCATAGAAAAAAGATACATGAACGATAATGGTGTATTTTCACTATTCTGCAACTTGACTTCTGCAAAAAAGTAGGATATAACATATGAAAATCATACTCGTTCGATAGAGAGGGAAGATAAAAATCAAGAACATCTTGATAAATCAAGTTTATGGGAAATAGGAGAAATCATGATCAAGATTATGGTGAAAACGAACATGATCATCTTGATTATAGGAGGTTGTTCTGCATTTGGAGGTCCCTATAATTTCCATAGTTCAGGTGAGCAGTTTTTCTCGTTTTTACAACAATTTTCAAATTTTCATGTTCAAAATTGAAATGTTTGCCTCTGAATGCTATTAAACTGAACGCAACAAAGCTAACAACTGTCTTTTTTTTCAGTAATTGCCAAATTACAAGGAAAGAATTGGAAAATACGAACAGATTTAAAAGTAAGTAATAATAAATTATTTTTATTAACAATTATTCATATTTTTTTTAATTCATAAGATAAACGTACCTGCGAGGCGGAGCTATACAAAAATTATAGTAAGGAAATACGAATACTTATTTCCAATTTTCTTGATTTTGCAGATCAAGACGTTGCAGAACAATGGAAATCCACCATAACTTAGAGAATAATTCTCTCTTCGCCAACAAACTGAAAAAAGCCATGTTCTGCAACATATGTGTATCGGTCCCTGTACATTTCTTATGGGACTTCTTAATGTTTGCATTTATGTGGGCACCGAAAACATAATGAAACAACACAATGATAAAAAGAAGAGAAAAGAAAACGCCAAAAAAGTCAATGAAAAATTTACCCTTGACTCATAGGGTAAAACGATTTTTCTTCTCAACTTTCGAATTTGCTATCTCTTTTGCACTTATGTTAGTCAAGAAATAACAGTCGTATTTCTACACGTTGACTGTTAAGACTTGACATGAATGACCTTTACATACCGTCTCCTATATCGACAAATTGATCACAATCGCAATTATCACAGCAGAAAAACTGTCAGATTTTCTTGGTCGGGCATTGCATCGCATGCTATTTTTTGTACATTGGATAATATCCACGTCAAGAAAAAATTACATTCAAAGCATCATTACATTTAAATAGGTTTTCCCTGCGATGAAGCAAGTGATAAAAGCATACTTTCTATCGAATACTTGCGATAGCGAAAGCATGCTTTAAAGTATGCTCTGGATTCATAGCTTGTCAATATACTAAAAAGTATGCTATTAAATGTCAAAATTACGTCCCAACATCGTCAGTAGAGCCATTAGTGTGATAGCCAGTTTTGGGACGCCATTAACGTGCCAGTTCACTGACGTGTTCACTGACGAAACCAAATCGCATCAGTTCACTGATCCACTATCCACTAAGATCCATATGGATCGTTGTCGATAATAAAAAGACCCAGTTCCAGATTATGCATATTTTTGTGTCCAATTCCCATTATGCAGCAAAAGTTCGACCCTCCATTTTTGTTTTTTCTTTTGTATGTCATTCATTTTGTTTTAGTCATTCTTACCCGAAAATGTAAGTGAGATGACATGTCATTCGTTGTGTTTTACTCATAATTATCCGAAAATGTTAATGAGAACACAGTTCAAACTTGAAGGCAGTGTCAAAAGAAGGCAGAAGATTTCTCTCTTGTTAATATTTTTACTCTATAAAATATATTGTAACTCTATTTGTACGTTCACATACGCATGCACCTAATTGATTTGGACTGCCAGGAGCCAACATTACGTTGGTTTCTTATAGTGCTTGAAGGAAACCGATTGTCAAATATACAAACAAAATTCAAAATGAAGAGGCGTACATTGGCAGGAAGCAGAAGGGCAACTAGTCCTTTTTAACCACAAAAGTACATATCAACAAAATGTAAAATAATAAGTGATAACTAAGGTTTGCATGTGCCAAATTTTTTATTTATATTTGCAAAACTTGGTACTTTTGCTTATAATTTTTTTTGGTTTTTATAATTAGCGCGAGCACAAGGGATTATTTGTTTCCCTTTTAATGAAGAGCACAATGTGTGGGCATTAGGTAGGTAGGGAGGGGAAGGATAGGAGGTGTCGATTAACATTGGTTTTGACTGCATGCACATCTAAACGGCAAGGGAAAATTTCGCCGTGTAAAAAATCCCAATTTCTTGCTTTTCACCTAAAAACAGAATCCCTATTTTCAACGGTACGTCCGAAATTGGGATCAAGGGTGAACTGATGACCATTCTTTGTGAGACCAATACTGCAGGAGAAACTTTTAAGGGGAGAATGCAACTGGCTACTTCGAGTGAAATAAAAAAAAAACCGATAAAATAAGGAAGACACTTGCAATATTATAGGTACCTACTATAAGAAGACAAGTTTAGAATTCATGAATATATAAAAATTTAAATACAAATCAAGCATGACATTACAATCAAAGAGAAGCCTAAAGGTTTGTGAGAAAAAATGTGTCTGTCTGTCTGTATATATAAAGAACTGCAGCCTAAACGGCACAAGCGATTACCTTAAAATTTGGTATGTGTGATTCTGTTGGCTTTCCTCAAAGGGTAAATTGCAAATTTTATATTTAGGGCTAGATACAACGGTACCTAAACCTTTCCGTTAAGGAAAAGTTTAGTTTATCCCGAAAACGATTGCAACGTTTTCGATGCAAATTGTTGAGAGTATGGTAACGGTACCTTAAGTATAAAGCTTTTTTTCATTTTCTACTTTCTCGGCTCTTTCAATTTCTGTCAAATTTTATATTTTAAAAATATCATAACAGCAAAATTAATTCTGCAAACCAAAATTTTTAATAATTATTTTTTTCTATTTATAATTAAGTTTTGTTTTTATTTTGAAAATGTAATACTTTTAAATCTAATTAAAAATATAACTTTTAATTTTATGATCAGCTGTATATTAATAAACTCAAGGAATCTGCATACCAAAATCTCGAAATTATTTTTTTTTAAATAAAAAATAAAAAACAGGATTTCAGCTAAATCTATTTTTTTTATTACATTTTTTACTAAAAGCCGTTAAGTGTTGTGGTTTTGACACTTTTTTTAGGTTATTTCTCAACGTTAATTTTACTTTTTTCTGTCAAAGACAAAGGCACATAAGAGCAAGTTCATGTGATACAGTCGTACCCATTTTTTAAGGTATTTCTGGTCTGAAAAAAATCGCCTCACAGAGTTTATTTAATAATGAATTTATGAGAAGGATACTATCCACACAAATGCAGTGCCTACTACTACTATTACCTTACCTATGGGCAGCTAAATAAAAAAAAAAAAAATTAGAGCAGGTCAAAATTATTCCTAATAATCCTTTTGGGCAAATGGCAAACTTCAGAAACTAGAAAGAAATACAATATATTTGTCCATTAACATCTCATACATACAAATTATCATTGGCCCTGACACTGACAGCGTTACGACAAATAGCCATATGAAAGTGCTATCGATTTCAACGAAAAGTGCCAATGGCGTTCCACCCGCCCTTTAAGGCCAGGAAGATATTTTAAAACACGAAAAAAAATCATTACCTTTTGCATAATTATTGCCTTGATAGTCAATTTGAATTATTTAAAAAATAATTTTATTTAGTGCCCTTCATTTTCTTACATATTTTATATTAAAGTACATCCACCTCCAAAAGTGCCATATATAAAGCGCCATCCAGTTCCATTTGAAATTAAAAGGTGCACGATAGTGCCAAAATGGAACGCCACCACTCTACCATTTATTTTTAAAATCTTACTACAAACAAAAAAAAACTCATATGAATATTGAATATTCCCTTCAAATACATCAAGAACTACTAACAGATTGAATACTCAATACTCCTTTGTGTACCTGATATTGAATATCCTGCCTAAAATCAACAGTAACAGTTCTTTTCTCTCACTAAATATTCTCAATTCTCATTTTAGGTATTCGATATCAATCCAATCAAGTTTTCTGAACACTGATACCAGAATAACCATGGTTATTTTTCTGAGTACTGATACCAGAATAACGACGATTTCTCAATGTTGATACCAAAATAATTATAACTACTAATTTTGGTATTGAGTAACCAGTTATAACAGTTATCGGTGGATATTAGGTTACTGGTAATAGTTATTGATATATAGTCCAACACTACTTTTAATCTTAATGCTCGGTTTTGTATTCTATCAAGCAGGTGTAGCGATGTTTGTGAAGCACCTGTCCAGAGGTGTGAGTTATACTCGAGTTTTGGGCGTATAAACGCTTTGTAAATTGGAGCCAGATCAGAAGGGGGAAAAAACTTTAGAAATACAGAAAACCTAACCACTTAGAATTTTGGCGGTCTCAAATATATGGTCGTTCCAACGGAGGTCGTCGTTGACATACACACCGAATAATGAAAGCTTTTCGGTTTCTTCGATGCAAGTGCCATTCATGGACATTAGCATTGGAGGTATGTTAAGCTTTAACGACAGAAGACAGCATTGAGTTTTAGAAGCATTGAACTCCACACGATTTTTATTACTCCATTTGTAAATGCTAGACAAAACGGAATTTAATGAGCTTATCATACGGTACCGTTGCGACTGTACGTCCGAAGGCGAAGGACGTGAATTATCGAACGAATATGAAAAGCTGAGGGTAGAGTCTCCATCCAAACAGGTAAGTAGATTAGAAGTAACAGACAAAAGATCATTTATAAAAATGATTATTATTTTGTGGGAATCAGACTTAAAGCCGTCAAATTCAACTTTTATTGAACGGTCCAGAAGATAGCTTCTAATCCAACGAACAAGAGTATCATCGATTCCAAAAGCACACATTTTCGATAAAAGAGCTTAATGCCAAACTCTATCAAATGGCTTGGGAATATCAAGCGCATTAATCTTAATTTCACAAAAGAGCTGTAAGGATTTGTTCCGGTAAAATACGCCATCAAATCACCAGTGGAACGATTACTGCGAAAGCCATACTGACGCTCATGGTGAAGCTTACGGTCTTCGAGATATTCTTTAATTCTTGACGGTTAGTGTGCTATGGATCGGTAGGAGGAGGGGGAGGATGGGTCACCTTTCTTAGGGACAGGCTGGACAAATGCTGTTTTCCATCATCTAGGAAAGATTCCAGAAGAGTAGGAGCGATGGAAAAGCTTACGCAGTGGCTTTGCCAGTGTGGAAGAACACCTCTTCAGAAGAATCGGGGGTATACCATCCGGGCCAGCGGATTTGTGTATATCGAGATCTTTGAGAACTCTTGCTACTGTACGAGTGCGGAAAAAAATCTGTCCCATGGCAAAATTTACATTCTCAAGTAGAGGAGCAAGCTCCAGAAGCGTGGAGCTAGCAGCAAAATGGGCTGCGAGCAAGTTTTCCTTCTCTGAAGAGTAGACAATAGGTTTGTCTTGAGCGTTGGAAGATGTTGAGGAGTTTTTAATATTTTTTATAAATGACCAGAAATTTACTGTACTGCCTTTGATACATTGCAGATTTTTTGCCGTGATTTTTGGTCATGCAAAAATTTGGTTCTTTCAATAACGGAGTTGCAGGAGTTCCTTGCTTATTTATGTTTAGGGGTAGTAGGGTTGGCTTTATAATATTGAAAACTTTCTTCTTTGAGCCTGATAGCTTCAATTTAAAAAAGTTTTAAAAAAATCAATTCATAGTGAACCTTATATTCTAGAGACGCTTATTGAAAATAAATTCTTTTGTAATTAAATATTTCACGACTAGTTTCCTCCATCAGTAAGTGTCGACCGGCCCATTTTGGGTCGATATTGTATGGAAATGACAACCAACCAGGAGTAAATGTTCAATAAGTCCATGCACGTACGTATCTTTTGGATAGGTTACCTTAATATGTTTGTTTTTTAATTTTATGAACGAACAAATCCAACTAATTAGGTGACCTTCATCAGCTGTTCTTTGGATTTTCTCTCTGTTTCCATATTTTCCTTAACCAGCTGGAAAACAGCTGATATTAACCATGCTAATTGCAACAAAAGCAAGTTAACTTGTCCGAAAGTAACGTTCGTGGTGAACGTACCAATTAATACAAAAACAAAGTTAGAGAGGCGTTCTTTACTAACTATCATTGACAATCGTTAAAAATATTGTTAACTATTTGTCGTTCCAAAATGCCAAATATTATTCCTAACTATTTGACAGAAAAACATCGTTCCAAAACGCATTTTTGAAGTGTCAAATAATTACGACTTGTAACTATTTTCAACTCAAAATCAAAGTTCATTTATGGTGGATTTTCATTGTTCTGCAACGTCTTGATCTGCACATTCAAGAAAATTGGAACGGGGGAGATACACGTAATTTTACAAAAGAGTGAAGGAATACACATTACACGTATTCGTATTTCCTTGCTATATTTTTTTAAAGCTCGTTGATAGAAGTCAAAATCATTTGCTTTGCTGTCTAAAAACTTACTTTAATTTTGTACTTGAAAAGAAGTTAGTTGTGTTATTAAAAAAATCATAATAATGGAAGAAGATAATTTAGACGATCGAAAAATAATTTATTATTACTTACTTTTAAATCTTTTCGTATTTTCACTTTCTTTCCTTGTAATTTGGCAATTATTGAAAAAATAATTTGACAGATTTGGCTTTGTTACGTTCAGGTTAATAGCATTCAGAGGCAAAAATTTCAATTTTGAACATGAAAATTTGAAAATTGTTGTAAGAACGAGAAAAACTGCTCACCTGAACTATGGAAATTATAGAGTTGGAGGTACCTGCAGAAGAACCTGCTGTAATCAAGATAAATATGTTCGTCTTCACCATAATCTTCATCTTGATTTTACCCCGTATAGTTAGCAGCACTATGTCGGGAATTTTGATTTTTTTGGTGCCCCGAATTTGAAAACATTTGGTAAAATTTGGAAAACCATTTTTAGAACTTGGAAAACTATAGTTTAAAAGTAATTACAAATTAAAAGTTTGGCGTATAGTTAGCAGCACATAGAAACAAAATTAGACTTTTTTGGTGTCAATCGATGATGAACAGTTTGGACAAATTTGGAAAACCATTTTTAGAATTTGGAAAAGTGTAATTTAATAATAAACAACAAAAACCTAAAAGTATTGTCAGAATCTATAAACAAATACTTGTAACGTAACGCATTAGGACACGTTGGGACATAAAAACGGGCTTACATCTGTCAGTAAGAACGAGTTGTTTTTTTTTTTAATTTGTAAGGTATTCGCTTAAAAATATCAACGCGAAAATAATTGTTTATGAATAATTAATTTATAATTTTCAAATTTTTAAGAGTAATTGCAAAATTTTGAAATCAATTTTAATACTCTTTATGAGCTTTTATAATTCAAAAAACTTTCATTATTTATATGTTAAAAATTTTCTAAAAGTATCAAATTAATGAAATTATTTCATTTAGATAATTTTCAATATTTATAAATCTTGTGACTGAGCTCGTTAGAAGTTTTAAGATTTTGAAAACCTTAATAAATTAGTTATTAACGTATATTTAAATGTTGAACATTTTCAAGAAACAATGCAGATAAAAATTAAATTATCAAAAACTTTAAACATAAACTTTTCCAAATAGTAAAAATGAATTTTAAAAATTTTAAAATTAATTAAATAAACTCCTCCGAAATTTTCAGAAGTTGGAAAACCTTAATTAATTAGTTATAAACAATTTTTTATTTGTTGAAAATTACCCATACGAAAAATTCTCAAAAATATCTCTGCGAAACAAATGTCCATAACTTTTTAAATATACTTTTCCAAATTCTGAAAAAGGTTTTCCAAATTTGAGAATTATTTCAATAAACTCCTTACAAATTTTTAGATTTTGGAAAACCTTAATTAATTAGTTAAAAACAATTTTTTATTTGTTGAGAATTACCCATACGAAATATTCTCAAAAATATCTCTGTGAAACAAATGTCCATTACTTTTTGAATATGCTTTTCCAAATTCTGAAAATGGTTTTCCAAATTTAAAAATTATTTCAGTAAACTCCTTACAAAATTTCCAGAAGTTGGAAAACCTTAATTAATTAGTTATTAACATTTGTTTAAATATCGTACATTTATTCAAGTTTACAGTTCATCAAAGTGCAAAACGGATTTATATCAAATTATCTATATGCTATCGATCTAAAAAATGAACGCGAGTATATTTGGACTTCCTGTCCCAAATTGCGCGATCACGATTTTGACAATCTTATGTCAGTTTCTATTTTTATTTTTGTTTTTGAAGCTTTCATTTTAGAAATCGGAAAATAAAATAAAAATGAAATCAACCTCGTTTTATGTTCGATTTTACAAGAAAAATCTGAGATCAAATCTGGAAAATTAAAAACGATTTCGACATAAGTTCACACATTATCGGAAAAGGATTTTGATATTAATACTTTTTTCTTTTAGAGCATTTTCAATTAGTCGTCTGAATCTTTCTGCAATCGTTCCTATGCAACAAAAACTTCTGGACATTCTGAGAAGGGAATTTTGCTTCTCAACTTGAAGTCAGAATCTACTCAAGAAGACAAACACATTACTCAAATATGAAAATGAAGCGACAGCTTATAAAAAAAAGTGCAGCCTGAATTCAAATTCAAATACTAAAAACTGCAACATTTGGTCTTCTTACTTTTAAATGTTCTGAAAATAAAAAAAATGTTTACAAACAAATGGAATTCAAAATAAATTTATTTGAAATCTATATTCTATGTATGTATATATAAGACCGATTTCGGACTACCAAAAAAAACACACTAAGCCACAATAGGATTTTAAGTCGATTTTTTTAAATACATACATTGTTCAATTTACACATTTACTTCCTACAAAAGAATTAATTTTCAATAATCGTCTCTAGAATATGAACAAGGAGTGTAACTGAAGTTCATTATGATGTGATTTTTTTCCAAACTTTTTAAATTGAATAATATAAGCAAAAGTATAAAGTTTTGCAATAAAAAAAATAGTTATATAAAATTTTGTAGAAGTAAACCTTAGTTATCATTTATTATTTAATATATTGTTAATATATACTTATTTTGGATAAGAGGGACTAGTTGCCCTTCTGCCTTCTTCCGATGTAGGTACGCTTCTTCATTGAAATTTTGACAACCAGTTTGTTTCAAGCGCTGTAAGAAACCAACGTGAAGTTGGCTCCTGCAAGTCCATACATATTAGGTCAATGTTTGTAATATTTTGAAGAGCTATTTTCAAGTTATGGAATCGTGAATATGAAAAAAATCGGAATAACAATCAAACATGTTACATGTCATTACTATGATATAACAGTGTAAAAAAATTAGGTAGTTATCTGTCTGCTTGAATATATGTATGTATGTATGTACATTTGAATTTATGGTTTTTGGCCTTAACGGCTAAACAGATTCTCTTCAATTTTTGTACCTAAATTATAATTAGGACTTCTAGTTTCGGAGATATCCTTATTCTTATTTTTTAATTTTCTCACTATCTTTGCATTTGGTTTTCAAAAGACACTTTTCATTTTTCAAACCTGATTCTGGAAATGTATTTTTCTTCTTTCTAGGACTTCTAGGTTCAGAGATATCCTTATTCTTATTTTTAATTTTCTCACTATCATTGCATTTGGTTTTCAAAAGACACTTTTTTGAGACTGCATTCTAAATAGAAATCTTTGAATGCAGTTTCTTGCCGGATGCAAACCTGATTCTGGAAATGTGTTCATCTTCTTTCTAGGGCTTCTATATATATACAGGACTGTTAGCTTTTCCAGTTGTTTAGTGTATTACCTATCCACTAGTTTCCTGTTTATAATAATATAATATTTGAAAATAAACAGATATAAAGGTTTTTTTCAGTTTGGTTTGTATTTTAGTATGGAAAAAATTGAACAACTGGCTTAAAGATTCCTAGGAATCAGCAAGTAAATAAAAATAGCTTAATTATGTTTGATGGAACGAAAAACTTATGATGTGGGTAGGTATATAGGATATTATGTACCTATAATAAAGTTCAGGTTGGAAGGAAGGAAGAAGTAGGTACTAAAAATTTGGTTTCCTTGACTGATATTTTGCATTCAGTAATCGAATAGTTTTTTTATTTTTATGTGTTTATCACATCATGTTTGTTTTTTCATATAGGAATTTCTTCAGTAATAATTATAATTTAGTTTCACGGTTTCTGTTGTTGAAATTGCATGTTGTTGTTGTTAGTTTTTCATTCTTTTTTCTGAATTTTTTGGCTTTGTAGATGAAGAAAATTGTGGTTGAATTTTGTTGTTAAGAGGTTGAATATTGTATGTGCCGTCGGAAATCTGTGCTGAATTTGGAATGAATTGAAATGTACTATCGTCAGCCGTTGGAGCCAAATTGCTTTTATCTATAAGAATTTATAAAAAATAATGAATTGACTGAACAAAAAAAAAGATTTTTATTTTACCTCTTTTTGGCAGATTCTGCGATAATGGATCCCAGGGATTCGCACCCTAATAGATTTGTTTATTACCCAATTGGTGGGTTTTGTTGCTGCAACTGGCTTCTATTCATTGCCTTACACTTCGGAGAGTTCACTTAGATCGGATAAATCAGAATCGATGTGTGCTTAGGGTGTTGGAGGATGGAACGTACGAAATATTTTCCTGCTTATAATATATTTACTTTATCAAACAGATCAAAATCTCATCAAGCATGGGAGATTGTGTTTGTGAAAATATCACATGTATATGTTGTGTGTCTGCTTGAAAAAATATCAAAACTTTTTGATTATTTTAATATAGTAGCAAGCATTGATGTGTTTATAGCTATTCAGGCGAGAGATGAGGCAACTTACTTGATCTAAACAAAATACAAAGCGAGCGATAAGAAACTCTACGTCCTTTCAATTCATAATGTACGTAAAATGAATGATTGAAGATTTATGCTTGAAGTGTGTATATGCAATGTAAAGCAGAATTTACTTACACTCCTCCTCCTCCAATGCTTGATGAGATGTTGACGTGTGTATATGCCGCTTTATGGTGATGGTATAAGTGCTTGGCCTTGTCTTTGACGTCAAGATTGTATTTAGTAGCCTTCGGTACGGGCACAGCCGGTCGGATGTTTCGTCATGTCACACAGTGATCCTCCCAATGATTGTTGTTCAACCAGTAACCAAAGCAATCTTCTTGTAGATGTAACTCGCAGCTTCTTCGAATGTAGTCAATTCCACGCGTGAGAAATTCATAAAGTAAAATCATTTCTTGGACAGAACAAGAAAACAGGCCTTTTTTCATCCTTTTTCTTTTGTGCCTGAATTAAACCCTTTCTGCGTCGACCTGGACCATATTTCACTGGAGCACTAGAATTGAAAACTTCTGGTTACGGAACATCTGCCTTAACAGCTGGCTACGATGTATATCCGTAATCGTGAAGCAGATAGTAATTTGTTTAATGGAGTCTGTTGACGTTATGGATTTGATGTCGCTGCAGTCAAACTTATATTCGGTAGCAAATAAGTTTGCTACAATGCAACTTGACTTGTTTGACTGGCTTGATGTTGAAGATGTTGACGACATCTTGACGTCATCCGGAATACTATTGTCTTCATACGCATCTCAGACAATTTCGACCACAAATAAGTTGAGTCTTTTTTCGACGGGTGGCAATTCTGGAAGTACTGTTTATATCGATGGTTTTTCAAATGCAGACTTAGGCGAAACCACTGATTGTGCTTTCTTAGCCTTCAGCCATTTTGCTTTTATATTCTTGTCTGCTTCCTCTTGGCAACCTGGTGTTTGTTGGGTATCCGGTGGCGAATTCATAATTATTTCCTCCAAATCCGAAGAGAATGCCAGCTGATTGATAGCGGCAGTTGTGCTAGATAAACTCGGTTGCACTTTTTATCTTCGAAATCTGAATAGATCTTAAATTTCCACTTGCTTTTTCAATCTTCGCCCGTTTCCGCTTTGATTTGATCTCTTTTTTTGTTTTTATTTTCTCGACCAACTTCCTTTGCGTTTTGTGCGAACAGCAGCTTTTTTGACTACTTCGGTGCTTCTCCTCTCGTTCCTCAACAGCCAAATAGTTGAAGGTGAGAGCTTTGGCACAGTCTTCTTCTCTTTCGGAGCCTTGTACCATCTCCTCTTGATCACTCAAATGCTTCTCTGTGTCATCAGTATCCTTAGAAATGATACTGATAGTTCGTTTGATATTTGCCGGAAGGATAACAATAAACATATAAATTAAATAACAAAGGAATTTTAAAATCTATCTACCTTGAAAATGAAATTGGATTTTTTGTTTTGATTTTCGCTGTCAATTGCTTGTGACAGAATTTGGGACAAGAAAACTGTCCCGACATAGTGCTGCTAACTATACGGGGGTCTTGATTTCTCCTATTTCCTATAATCTTAATTTATCAAGATGTTCTTGATTTTTATCTTCCCTCTCTATCGAACGAGTATGATTTTTATATGTTATATCCTACTTTTTTTGCAGAAGTCAAGTTGCAGAATAGTGAAAATCCACCATTAGAATTCAAATCATAATTGAAAATTCTACATTTTTTTTGTTTGGTGGTGTTTAAAAATTGAAGTCGACAATGATTAAAAACATGATCTTATGCAACGATGATGCAAATAGAACTATTTTCGATGGCAAAATCTGTATTTAATTAAGTATTTATTTGGACAAATACGTTGATTTTTTTTTTAATATTTGTTTGACAGATTTACAATGTCTAACCATAAATCGTTCCAAATGAAATCGTAACAATCCCAACAAAGTCTAACAATGACACTTTAAACAAATTTTTTGACAGAAACAACGATAGTCGACTATAGCTAATAAAAGAACGATCTTTAAGTAACCTATCCATAAGTTATGTTCGGGGAACGTACTCTATGGTAGCAATTCTGTCTTATGTGCTTTTTAAAAATTTGTTCAAAAAATTGTTTAAGTTTAAGAAATCAGAATTGAGTAGTTTAGTCTTGTCTTTTCTTCTTTGTACTTTGCAACGGGAAAAATAATTTCTGTTTTAAATCTTAATATTAGATATAAACAAAATATTAATTAAAATGGTGCGTGGGATTGCAAGAGGTGGGCGGTCAATAATGCGTGGTGGTATGCGACCCCCATTCAAGAAATCTTTTGTTCCTCGTCATCCTTTCGATATAACTTTAGCGGAAGTCCTTTTTCCGAAGGTCTCTCGGATCACGGATGAGGCTGCTCTCACATCAGTATATATATTCTATTTTTTTGTATCTTATGTTTATTCCGTAATATTGTTGATAGGCTCTTTTAAAACGAAATCAAGACTTGAGTCCTTCTCCATCCGAACAAACAAGTTTAGCTAATCTCGTCTCCAAAGTTCAGGGTGTTCTGGATAATCTTGTTGTAGCTCCCGGTGATCTAAGCACTTATGTAAGTAAGTCGGTTATTTTCATGTATGTATGTTAGTTTTAACTTTTTCTAACTTGTGTTTTTTGTTTATTTTATTTTTTGAACGAAGGTAATATTTTTTTTTGTATCCATGTTTTCTTTAACCTGCATTTTTGGCGACATTTGCAGTGGTTAGACAGTTAAATTCAATAAAAGGTTTTTTTAGTGTTTAGACTGTCTAGTTTTATAGTTTGGATTCCGAAGCTTTATATCTTGTTTATATATAAAAAAATGTTCTTACAACTTTGGGTGCTAAGGCTAGGCGTGTATTAGGTGGCCAGGCCGCAGCAGCCAAACAGAGTACGTTACATACAAGTGCTCGAATTAGGCGGCCACAAACAAACATTTCGGCACACACACGGCCAGGCGGCCGCTGCGGTCAGTTATTTGTTTGAAATCATATCAGTGTGCGCGCATTTATCACAGCGGCCACAAGGTTTACTTGTAAAAGATCCAGAGTAAACATAAATGTTTTTTTTCCACGTATATTTCATAGGACTATGATCTCCGAGTGATGCGGTCGCCTTGGGTAGAATTGAAAATTTCAATATTTTTGATATCGCTTGGAGCAAGGGTAATCTAGAAACTATTTTGGTAAGAAGAGACATTTGGAAATACCAATGCCCAGTTTCTTCCAAATATTAATTGGAATGGATTCAAATTTTATCAGCCAGTCTTCCTATGCTAATAGAATAGCAAAATCACATGGATATAAATCATTTAAGGGTAATCTAGAAACTATTTTGGTAAGAAGAGATATTAGGAAATACCAATGCCCAGTTTCTTCCAAATATTAATTGGAATGGATTCAAATTTTATCAGCCAGTCTTCCTATGCTAATAGAATAGCAAAATCACATGGATATAAATCATTTAAAAGGAGTCAAAAGTTATTGATCTGGTCACTATTTAAAACATGTTCGAAGGAGTAAAATTTGTGCTAAAAAAGTATTAACAATTTACCGAGTAAGATGGCAAAATGAATTATTATTTAAATTATATGAGAGTCATATAGGACATGATAATTTAAAAGGAAAACCATATATGCATATGGTATTGGGCCCTATCATGGTAACCGATCGGAACGGAATTTTCTCCGATTTTTAAGAAATAAAATTTATTTAAAAAAAAAATCTTTTTAATACATATTTTCTTTTTCAAGCGCACATTAAATATTTTTCGGAAGTGTATCTGCTTTGAAAGAGATTTGTATGATTATAATGAGGAAAATTAAATTACCATTTACATTTACGGTTACCATGCGGGGCTAATAATGTGAATTAAATGCTAAATTGTGACAGATAAATAAGATAAAAAAACAGGAAGATCATCTTTGAATCATCATCTTGCCCAACCAATTGGACCAACGGTGGCGTCAACAATCAACGAAGCAGATGACCTAATGAGCTACTTCGACGTATTTGGAGACATTGGGACAATTCAATACAAGTTAGGGCATTGAAATAGAGATGGTGGCAGATGATCCCGTAATGGGCCAACGGCAGCGCTCATATCCCCGAAGTGGGTTACTGACTTCGGATTCTCCGGTTCCTTTTGTACAAGGAATTCAACAAAGGACCTGCCCTTCCAGGTTGGGGGTTGTGCGTAAGGTTATTAACCCTTCCATGAAACAAAAAGTTGCGAAGCGACCAATAGCCTCGAAAAAGGACGGAATAACTGTTGACGACTCTGAAAAACGAATTAAGGTCAACGACCTTCGGATCTGCACGTGGAATGTTAGAACTCTTAACAGATCACATGCAGCCGAACAACTAGCGGAGGCCCTAGACTGCTACAGAGCAGGAATTACTGCAATCCAGAAAGTGCGATGGGATGTATCGGACAAAAGGAGGATGAAAAACAGAACTACGGTGATTGTACAAGAAGATCACAGCGTTTATTTGGGTGCGGATTCGTCATAAGCGGTAGGCTTAGGTAAGAAGTCTTGGGCTTTCGACACGTAAGTGAGCGACTTGTGACAATCCGTATCAAGGCCAAATTCATCAACATTAGCCTAATATACGCTCATGTCCCTACAGAGGACAAAGATGACGCCACCAAGGATGACTTCTACGAGCTCCTCGCCAAAACCTATGAGCAATGCCCTAAATACGATGTTAAGATCGTACTAGGTGATTTTAACGCCAAAATTGGTAAAGAGGAAATCTTTGATAGGACTGTCGAAAAAAATAGCCTACACGACACAACGTCTGAAAACGGACTTAGGCTAATTGACTTCGCAGCGGCACATCACGTCACCATTGCAAGCACACGGTTTCCTCATCTCGATATACACAAAGGGACTTGGCGACACCCAGATCAAAAAACTGTCAACCAGATTGATCACGTTGCGATCGATGCAAGACACGCCTCCAGTATCTTGGATGTTCGCTCATGCAGATTAGATTTAGATTATTTTTTTATTACATTCGTTAGAATTTATGTACAATTTGTCTTAAACTAACTTATAACTAAAATAAATCATGTCGGCTTAACAACAGGGGCCCGACGTAATTCAGCTGACTATACTATGCTATATTTTTACTCATATCATATTTTTGTTTGCATAATCTTCTAATTGAAATTCTTAATTATAATTAACTGTCTTTAGTTTTAAAAAATTGGGGTAGGATGCGGTGTAGTTTATCCTCTGTTGTGTCCGTTGCTGGTTCTCTCGTAGAACGTGGCTCCGTCTTTGTTCAAAATATCCTCGAATCGGTCCTCTGTGATGGCTCGAAAGTTGAGGTAGCGATGACTGGGCTCTAGTTGTTGCTGGAGTAGTTGCTGGATTTCCAAGTTGGGGTGGTCCTCCAAGTTCCTCAAAATATTTTTGGAGAGCTGTGTCATGAACTGATTTATTGGGATCAGTTTGGTGTCTTCATAAAGCTTCTTGTTTGGGACATATTTCCTTGTAATGGGGTTTGGTGTAGACCTGTACAGCTACGGAGTATCTTTCTTTCGAAAACTTCGATCTTCTTTATATATGTTGGTGATATGGTGAACCAAATAGGACAAGCGTACGTCAGAACTAGACGGATCAGCTGTTTAGGAGCTTAGTATTAGTGCTTAGTCCTTTTGGCTTTTTCCTGCTGACTTTTTAGAACTTTTAGAACTTATGATGGGCCTTGGTATTGCTTTGTACATCCCTAATGTCATTTTTGGAATTAATCCCCAATTTTTGCCCAGTCGACTTTTGCAGGTCATTAAAGTGCTCCTAGCTTTGTTTATGGTCTTGGTAAGATGAGAATTACATGCAAGTTTTTCATCTAGGGTGACCTTAGGTATTTAACTTCCTATGATAATTCTCTTGTCTCACCAAAGAGTGTAGCAATTCTAAGGCTATCCCGCTTTCTTCTCTTTGTAAATGGTGCTTTTATCCTTGCGATTATAGGTACTGTAATGCAAGTTATGCATTCGTGCAGATTAAAAATTTTGAGATAACAATCAAACACTGGCAAAATTTTGTCCGTCTGTCTGTCTGTCTGTACGGATGTATTTTGAATTGCAGCCTAAACGGTTGAGCCAATCGTCTTCAAATTTTGAACTTAAGGTTATTTTGACTTTCTACAATTTTTTTAGCTCAAAAATTAACGATACCTGTCATATAACCGTTATGTAAAAGCTTATTTTACTCGAAAACGGCTCCAAGAATTTATATAAAAACAAATCAGTGTACTACTGTAGGTATGCATTATATTTTTTTATTTATTTATTTCATCTTTCATCTTTTACAATAGACTAAAGCCCCTTTCCTGCAAAAGTTAAGATTAGTTACATTAAAATAATATATAACAAACTAGAATTTAGTACTCGTCTTACTGAATTTTAAGTTATTTCTACTACGAAAAATTTCTGTATGAATTAAAGTGTTAGATATAATTTTTTGATTTATATAATGTTGTTAATAAAAATTCAAAAATAAGAGATTTAAGCATATTATAAATTAATTTTTTTTGTTTTTTTAATTTTTTTTTAAAAAAATTCAGCCAAATACCTAAAAAGAACGCGATTGAAATTACTACATCCTCGAAGTTTTCTTATGTCTATGGGTAGGTTCCAGAGTTTGACAGCACAAACAAAAAATTGGCGTTCAGAAACTGTGCAAGTAAATATTGGTTGAATAAATATAAAAGAACGAATAGAACTTGAAAAAACGATGTTGTTATAAAGATACAATGGCTCTTTTTTAGTTATGACGTTATTCAAAGTCTTTAGAGTATATTAATACATGTATGCGTTTAAAGTGCATCCCAGTAAGCTTTTTTTTATATGGAGACACATGACCAAAACGTTTAAGGTTGTACACATACCGAGTTATGTTGTTGAAGGCGACATTTAAATTTCTTTTAGATTCTGAGCTTAAACTGCAAAATATCTGACATCCATATGTAATTATGGGCATAATAATTTTTGCCAAACGGAGTTTAATATTATATTAGTATATATATAGTATATTGTTTTGAAAAGGAAAGACTGCGGAGGCACCCATAAACGCATCCTATAATATTTTGTACGTGGCAATCCCAACTAAGTGTAGAGTTAAAACATATCCCGAGATTCCTGGCTCTTTCCACATATTCTAACAACTGGTTTCCAATATGTATAGGAGGAAAATAACTGAGATCGAGGTTTTGTTTGTATATAACCAAGCATTTGGTTTTTGTTGGGTTTAATCTCAAGTTATTTTATTCGGACCAACGCAATATGCTACTGAGATCATTAAAACGGTACCTCCCATAATACCGTTTTTTTTCTTCCACTTTATCGAAAACCGGTGATCCGATTACAATCAAAATTTATATTTAAGAAGATGTAGGTAGCCTAAGTAATTTTGCATTAATTTTATTTCGAAAACTTTTTGTATTTTTAATAATTAAATTTTTTTTTCAAAAATCAATATTTTGAAAACGGGTAGGTGATTTTTTTTAATTTTTTTTTAAATGTACGTTATTTGTGTGCTTAAGTTGTATTCTTGAATTTTTTTTCAATTTTTTTTTGAAAAAAAAATTCACACTTTTTTACATTTCTTAAAGAAATAAAATGGCGTTTAAATTATTTCACCCAATACAATTTAACGTAATACAAAAAATAAGCAAGTACGTGCGATCCAGTCGTGCAATTTATTTAGAATTAACATTAAGTTCAACCTTTTTGTACCTGTCAGCAACTAGGTTTAAAGCTATCTGAAGTCCATCTGAGATGTTGTCTCAAATTTTCCTCTGATTACAATAGCTATATCAGCATATCCTTGAGTATGTTAAGCAGTTCATTTACTACAATGGACCATAGCCGAGGGAAGAGCACTCTTCCTTTCGCGGATCCTTTGGTAGCTAATACGCTTATTTTATTTTTTTTTTATAATTAGCGCGCGCACAAGGGATTATTTTTATTTCTCTTTAAATGTCGAGCACACTGCGAAGGTATTAGAAAGATAGAGAGAGGAAGGACAGGAGGTGTCATTTAACATTGGTATTGAATGCTTGCAGATCAAAATGGCAGGCGTAAATCCATTTAAAAAAATAAAAATAAATGTATGTGCGCGACAGTTCCTTAAGGAGCTAAGACCTAGCGACATACTTTCAACCATTCCTGTGTGTGTGTTGTGAATCTTCAAGAAAGGAAGGGACCTACAATTTACCGCAGAGTCCGAACGGCTACATGAGACAAATTGTACTCTTGGAGATTTTGTCAGTTCCTCGCAAGAGCTAGTACTCCGGAAAAAAAGATGGCATTGGCAGGGAGTCGAACCCCGACCCCACGATTAGCAGCTCGACACACTTACCACTAAGCCACGAGGCACATTTTATCCATTTATATGTAGTATTATCTACTCCTATGTTCTGGATTCCTCTGTAAATCTGGGGGAACTCAGTATTATCAAAGGCTCCCTTGATATCCAAGAACCAACCAACTGCAAGCTCTTTGTCTCTGAAAGTTTTTTTTTTGAATTCTTGATGTTTGATTTTGCAGAGCATGGGTGGTTGATTTTCTTGGTTGTTAGCAAATTTATTTTAATAAAGGGAGCTTGCCCCGTCTGTGATATGCCTTCCAACTATTTGTTCCATATATTTTAGGAGGAAGACAGTAAGGCTTATGGGCCTATACGACTTCGGTAGTTCAGACGCTCTGCGTCCTACTTTAGGTATATATTTACGATGACTTGTTTGAGAAGAGTTTGGATAGGAAAGGTGGTATGGGATTAGCTTGGGATGGGGAAGCTTGGGGAATATTTTGTTTAATGTTTATCTTTGTGGTTTTTTAATGGTTTCAGTGAACATTGATTTTATTGTTAGGATTTCGTGTGCTTGTTTGTATGAAGGTCACATTTTAGATGATAAGGGGTGGGGGAGGGAACAATTTGCGCACATTGTGTCAATGCATGGGTTGGATTTATGTTATTTTAGCTTTGTAGAAGCTGATATCAACAGATTCACCAGATCACCATATGATTTCATATTTTTAAATAGTTATTGTGAATGGACCTTACCTATTACTTCTTAGTCTCTTCTATATTTATTTTCTTATTAACGCTCATCCTTTGTAATTGTTTAACCTTTAACATATTCTTTGTAGAATTTATTAAATTAGTCTTTAATAAACTACTGAACTAACAACATCGTTTATCTATTTTTTCTTGTCGCTCATTACATATTACTAAAGATTTCTGTTTCGTTTTTGTGGCATAGGGCGTAATAAATTCCTTTCGTTTCGAATAAGCTTATCATGAAACTTTACAGTTACTGGACAAACATCATTGAATCGAAGGAAAATTTTCGCGAATTTTTGTGATTTCACGATACTAATAAGCTTCCGCCGCGAAGTTGATTTCTATTTTCGTAATCTTTGGTTACAGTTTCAATAGATTTTTTAAAAAAGAAAAGGGCTCAGTGAAGTAATAGGGTTTTCGTTGGATTTTGGAGAAACAAAAATAAAGCGAGGATTTTTTACACTGAATAATGATGGGAGATCTAAAATTCTGTTTGCGGTAGAGTGCTGGTTTTTTTGGGGCCGAGGGTCAAAGTCTTACACCTTGGCTCTTGGCGAAAAAAACTAATCACACAATAACTTGAGAAAGTATGTCAATACAAACTCTATATACTACGTTGTAAGAAAATAAAATTAAAAAACAACTAAGTGAAGACTCAGCACTAATTGTGGACTTTGTTGAATTATTGATTCAAAATTGCTTTTTACGGCCTTAGTCCACAAAAATTGGCGTTTCGTCCCGGTAACTCATTTGGACTGATCAGTTGACAGTGAGTACCTTTGTCAAGACGCAACTTTCGATTTGTTCAGTTCAGAATATATAAAGGTTTTGCGAAAAACTTAATGTGAACTATATCCAACAAGATTAAAATTGTAATCATTAAGTTGAAAAGAAAGAGGTTTAAGTCCGTGGCCAGACTAAGTTAATGAAATGAAGGTTTTAATACAAACTCTATATACTACGTTGTAAGAAAATAAAATTAAATCCGTTCGAGAGCTAGCCCGTGACTTTAGTTTGGAAATATAGATGAACTTCATGCATCAAAATTCAGAGAAAAAGTACAACCTTCAATCTATTCGCAGATCTATTTGCAGTCGTTTTTATATAGATCAAAATCTTTCAAAGAAAAACAATTTAGATGACAACAAAAATTTTGCACAAAACATCCATGATGATAAGGCTGAGCTGAGAGGAGAACTTTGGAGTATAATTTTTAGGTACATATACCACACAGGGATGACCTACTACTCCTTTGCGAATTATGTTATTTGAGAGAAAAAGAAGTTATCATGGACCAAAGATCATTGGGATATGCCCGAAATTCAATGAAACAAGATCGCATGTATTTGTACTTACTTAGGTGGCGCTACAGTTCGGGACGAACCTGGGCCTCAACCAACATGCCTCTCCAGCCAACTCGGTCTTTGGCTAGCTGCCTCCAGTTTTGCACTCCAAGTTGGTTGAGGTCGTCCTCCACTTGAGCGCGCCACCTAAGGCGAGGTTTTCCTTGACTGCGTCTACCCTCTGGGATGGAATCGAAGATCCTGCGAGCCGGAGCATTGTTGTCCATTCGCTCTACATGACCTAGCCATCTTAAACGTGATATGCGTATTTTTTTGACCAGGTCAATGTCGCTGTACAGCTCGTATAGTTCTTGGTTGAACCTTCTCCTCCAAAGCCCGTTAACGCAGATAGGGCCAAAAATCTTCCGAAGAATCTTACGCTCGAAACGACTAAGGATATCTTCATCCGCTTTAGATAGAGTCCATGCCTCGGCGCCATAGAGCAGGACTGGGATGATTAGGGTCTTATACAGAGTCTCCTTTGTCTTTCGAGAGAGGGCTTTGCTACTCAATTGCCTTCCTAGCCCATAGAAACAGCGATTGGCAAGAGTAATTCTTCGCTTTATTTCTGACGAGATGTTGTTGTCAGATGTTATAGCGGATCCGAGGTACACAAAGTCCCTAACTACCTCAAAGTTGTACCTGTCTATTGTGATGTTTTGTCCAATCCGCCGGTGTTGTGTGTCCCTTTTTGTGGACAGCAGGTACTTCGTTTTGGCCTCATTGACTGCTAGTCCCATCTTAGCCGCTTCAGCTTCAATGCTAGCAAACGTTCCAGTGACAGCTCGCCGAGTTCTGCCAATGATGTCTATGCAATTGCACAGACTTGAAAAAAATTGTCCCACTACAATTGATATGCGAGTTTCTTATAATTTTTTCAAGTATTAAGTTGAAGAAATCGCACGATAGCGCATCACCTTGTCGGAATCCTTTTTTGACGTCAAAAGCTTCTGTGAGGTCAGAACCAACCTTGACGGAGCAGCGAGAGTTCTCCATCGTCATCCTGCACAGTCGGACGAGTTTTGTGGGTATGCCAAAACCTGACATGGCTCTGTATAGCTCGTCTCTATAAATGCTATCGTACGCGGCCTTAAAATCGATAAAGAGGTGGTGGGTATCGATTTGGAATTCTTGGGTGGTTTCCAGGATCTGCCGTAGCGTGAACATTTGATCGATTGTGGACTTTCCTGGTCTGAAACCACACTGATGGGGCCAATCAGGTTACTGACGAAAGGTTTCAGGCGTTCACATAGTACGGCAGAGAGGATCTTGTAGGCGATATTCAGGAGACTTATTCCTCTATAGTTGGCGCAGTTTAGAGGGTCTCCTTTCTTGTGAATCGGGCAAACGATGCTGAGGTTCCATTCATCAGGCATACTTTCTTCTGACCAAACTTTAGAGATGAGTTGGTGTATGCACTCCACCAGGTCATCTCCGGCCGCTTTAAAAAGTTCGGCGGGTAATCCGTCGGGTCCAGCAGCTTTGTTGTTTTTGAGTTTAGATATTGCTATCCTTACTTCATTTTGGTCAGGTGGACGGAAGTTTTGTCTGTCATCATCCATGTTGAATGGTTCATTCTGCCTGACAGCGGGATTTTGGCCTTCATCGCCGTTTAACAGTCTGCAGAAATGGTCCTTCCATGTACTCAGCACCGACTGTGACTCTACTACGAGGTTTCCATTCCTATCTCTACAGGCTTCTGTGCGGGATTTTTTTCCTTGGCATGTTCTTTTTACCTGTTGGTAAAACTTCCGCACGTTGTTCCTGGAGTAGCATCTCTCAATATCTTCGATCGCGCGCTTCTCATGCTCTCTCTTTTTCTTTTGGAGAAGCCGGTGTTCTTCCCGTCTTTTCTGCTCATAGAGCTCGCGAGCAGCTCTCGTCTTTCTTTGCAGCGTCGCTTTATATGCCTCTTGTTTGGCTGCATGGGCCTGCCTGCATTCGTCATCAAACCAGAGGTTTCGTGGTGGTATTCTGGTGAAACCTAGCACATCAGTTGCGGCATCTCTGATGGCTTGTTGGCAGTGTTGCCACTGATCTTCGGCACTTGATGCTGGCGGTACTGGATTTCTTGAGAGGTTACGGGATATTCGATCGGCATAGGTTCTGGCGGTTTCTTGCGATTGCAGCTTTCCGACGTCATACTTCCTCACAGCTCGCCGAGTTCTGCCAATGATGTCTATGTCGTCAGCGTATGCTAGCAATTGCACAGACTTGAAAAAAATTGTCCCACTACAATTGACTTGCGAGTTTCTTATAATTTTTTCAAGTATTAAGTTGAAGAAATCGCACGATAGCGCATCACCTTGTCGGAATCCTTTTTTGACGTCAAAAGCTTCTGTGAGGTCAGAACCAACCTTGACGGAGCAGCGAGAGTTCTCCATCGTCATCCTGCACAGTCGGACGAGTTTTGTGGGAATGCCAAAACCTGACATGGCTCTGTATAGCTCGTCTCTATAAATGCTATCGTACGCGGCCTTAAAATCGATAAAGAGGTGGTGAGTATCGATTTGGAATTCTTGGGTGGTTTCCAGGATCTGCCGTAGCGTGAACATTTGATCGATTGTGGACTTTCCTGGTCTGAAACCACACTGATAGGGGCCAATCAGGTTGCTGACGAAAGGTTTCAGGCGTTCACATAGTACGGCAGAGAGGATCTTGTAGGCGATATTCAGGAGACTTATTCCTCTATAGTTGGCGCAGTTTAGAGGGTCTCCTTTCTTGTGGATCGGGCAAACGATGCTGAGGTTCCATTCATCAGGCATACTTTCTTCTGACCAAACTTTAGAGATGAGTTGGTGTATGCACTCCACCAGGTCATCTCCGGCCGCTTTAAAAAGTTCGGCGGGTAATCCGTCGGGTCCAGCAGCTTTGTTGTTTTTGAGTTTAGATATTGCTATCCTTACTTCATGTTGGTCAGGTGGACGGAAGTTTTGTCTGTCATCATCCATGTTGAATGGTTCATTCTGCCTGACAGCGGGATTTTGGCCTTCATCGCCGTTTAACAGTCTGCAGAAATGGTCCTTCCATGTACTCAGCACCGACTGTGACTCTACTACGAGGTTTCCATTCCTATCTCTACAGCCTTCTGTGCGGGATTTTTTTCCTTGGCATGTTCTTTTTACCTGTTGGTAAAACTTCCGCACGTTGTTCCTGGAGTAGCATCTCTCAATATCTTCGATCGCGCGCTTCTCATGCTCTCTCTTTTTCTTTTGGAGAAGCCGGTGTTCTTCCCGTCTTTTCTGCTCATAGAGCTCGCGAGCAGCTCTCGTCTTTCTTTGCAGCGCCGCTTTATATGCCTCTTGTTTGGCTGCATGGGCTTGTCTGCATTCGTCATCAAACCGGAGGTTTCGTGGTGGTGGTCTGGTGAAACCTAGCACATCAGTTGCGGCATCTCTGATGGCTTGTTGGCAGTGTTGCCACTGATCTTCGGCACTTGATGCTGGCGGTACTGGATTTCTTGAGAGGTTACGGGATATTCGATCGGCATAGGTTCTGGCGGTTTCTTGCGATTGCTCTCCGTTGTTGTGGAGTTCGGGTTATTCGCATTCTTACCTTTGCTGCAACAAGGTAGTGATCCGAGTCGATGTTAGCTGCTCGGAAGGTGCGAACATCCAAGATACTGGAGGCGTGTCTTGCATCGATCGCAACGTGATCAATCTGATTGACGGTTCTTTGATCTGGGTGTCGCCAAGTTCCTTTGTGTATATCGAGATGAGGAAACCGTGTGCTTGCAATGGTGACGTTATGTGCCGCTGCGAAGTCAATTAGCCTAAGTCCGTTTTCAGACGTTGTGTCGTGTAGGCTATGTTTTCCGACAGTCCTACCAAAGATTTCCTCTTTACCAATTTTGGCATTAAAATCGCCTAGTACGATCTTAACGTCGTATTTAGGGCATTGCTCATAGGTTTTGTCGAGGAGCTCATAGAAGTCATCCTTGGTGGCGTCATCTTTGTCCTCT